>CAWUFW010011846.1:0-585112 GCA_963921515.1 Calotriton arnoldi
TGGGGTAGTGTTTTAGGGTTTAGGGTAGTGCAGTGGTGTTTTTGTAGTGTAGGGGGTCATGTTTTAATATGCAATGCTCCAATACCTGACCAGTCTGCACTACATAAAACTGCAAAAAAACTAAAAATAAAAAGTGTTTTGCACACTTTTGTCATTGGGCTATATGTGGGCTACATCTGGGTAATATTTGTGCTACATTTGGGCTCTTTTTTCACTGGTGGCCATCTTGGAAGACTTCTTTGTTATGAAGTTTCCTAATTTCCTCATTTACTGCAGTCTCCTCAGTAGGAAATGCTTTCAGTTTTTTACTTTGATTCCATCAAGAAGGCATTCAGATGTGTCACACATTTGCCATAAATTCAGAATGTTATTACTCTAGTTGTTCATTAGATCACTGTAGTAAAGCTACTGCTCACCAAGGAGTTAACTGGAAGTCTACTGCTGGTATTGAAAGTGATTGTTTCAGTCTGCATGTCAGAATTTTCTAATGAAATAGAAGAGGATTTGAGATCTCACTTAAAGCATGCACTAAATTTTCTTTTTGCAGCACTAACCATAATTTCTATGGCAAAATGAACCCCCTCATTTTGTTCCTTTTTAAATTAAATGTTTTAAGTGTTACCAGTTTATTCCAATCAAGATGGCTTCAGGTGTGCCATACTTTTGTCATAAGTAAGGCTGTTAGCACTCTAGTTGTTCTTTAGAACACTCTGGGAAGCTGCAGTAGAACACAAAGGCATCAACTGACAGGCTGCTCCTGTTGAAATATAACAGGAAGATATTTGAGATCTCACTTAAAACATGTCCTAATTTTTCTTTCTACAGCACTAACCATAATTTCTATGGCAAAATGAACCCCCTCATTTTGTTCCTTTTTAAATTAAATGTTTTAAGTGTTACCAGTTTATTCTAATCAAGATGGCTTCAGGTGTGCCATACTTTTGTCATAAGTAAGACTGTTAGCGCTCTAGTTGTTCTTTAGAACACTCTGGGAAGCTGCAGTAGAACACAAAGGCATCAACTGACAGGCTGCTCCTGTTGAAATATAACAGGAAGATATTTGAGATCACACTTGAAACATGTCCTAATTTTTCTTTCTACAGCACTAACCATAATTTCTATGACAAAATGAACCCCATCATTTTGTTCCTTTTTAAATTAAATGTTTTAAGTGTTACCAGTTTATTCCAATCAAGATGGCTTCAGGTGTGCCATACTTTTGTCATAAGTAAGACTGTTAGCGCTCTAGTTGTTCTTTAGAACACTCTGGGAAGCTGCAGTAGAACACAAAGGCATCAACTGACAGGCTGCTCCTGTTGAAATATAACAGGAAGATATTTGAGATCACACTTGAAACATGTCCTAATTTTTCTTTCCAGAGCACTAACCATAATTTCTATGACAAGATGAACCCCATCATTTTGTTCCTTTTTAAATTAAATGTTTTAAGTGTTACCAGTTTATTCCAATCAAGATGGCTTCAGGTGTGCCATACTTTTGTCATAAGTAAGGCTGTTAGCACTCTAGTTGTTCTTTAGAACACTCTGGGAAGCTGCAGTAGAACACAAAGGAATCAACTGACAGTCTCTGCCCTTGTTGGATGTACATGTTTTACTGAGAATGTCAGACTTCATTCTCACATGACTGAGAAAGATAATGTGAATTTACAGAAAATATGCTCTCATTTTAGCTTCTGGGGCACCTTCCAAAACTGTATGGGACAAGCATGTGAAAATAGTTTTCTCTCAAACATGATTCATGATATCCCAGCAGAAGGTTTTTCACAGGGTAAAATCACCTTAGAACACACCACAATTCCTGAAATTAGTATGGTACCATCAACAAATGAATTCTAATGTAACTAAAGTCTGTTATCACCCTTTATAGTTCTCCTTTTGGTAACCCTCAAAATCTTCGATTCACTACAATGCATTTCAAAGGGGTACTATCATTTATATTGGTCCCAAGATGGCTGCCAGCAATTCCAGGATGAAGTGCTGACAGCCAATCAGATCTCACGATGACATGTGTGGTTAGGCTCCGCCCAGATATATATGTGTTTTTACTTTTGATTTTCTCAGCAACTACTGAACGGATTTACACCATTTAACAAAAGGGTTCTTTTTGAACCAAGAACTACCTCTTTGCCAAATTTGGTGTAATTCCGTTCAGCAGTTCGGGCTGTAGCCTTGCATAAAGTTTCCTATGGGAAATTGATTTTTGACTCTTATTTTTTTAATTTCTCCGCAACTACTGAACGGATTTACACCATTTAACAAAAAGGGTTCTTTCTGAACCAAGAACTACCTCTTTGCCAAATTTGGTGTAATTCCGTTCAGCAGTTCAGGCTGTAGCCGTGACTAAAGTTTCCTATGGGAAAATGAATGGGGAAAACACGTTTTGGGACCCCCCTTTTTTCTCGGCCCCCGCTTGACGAATGACCCTGAGACTTTCAGGGTAGGAGCGGACTGGAGCGGGCCATAAAGTTTGAAAATTTCGCGAAGATTCGTCAACCGACGCAAGAGTTATTTCAAATAGAATGTCGCGGATTTCCTATGGAAAATAGGTCCTAACTATAACTATCTACTGGCGACCGCCAGTAGATAATATATATATATATATATGCAGTAAAAATCGTCTCTCTACCAAGGTAGGAATCCGTTGAACAGACGAAGCGAACCCAAATGATGGTGCAATTTGGTGTTTATTACATGCCCAACACCACCGCCGCCATAACGTGTTTCAGCCCACGTGGGGCCTTGATCACATGACACAGTTGAGGGAGCGGTTTCAACATTTAAAGTGCAAGTGTGTGACGTTTTTCCTGTGCATCAGCTGTGATACTGAAACATAGACATGGAAAAAATACTGACATATAGAAACACATCCATATTGCATAGAAAACTGTAGGGTAATAATGTTAATACATCACTAAAGTGCAAAAGATAGAGCATACATGATATAATATCATGAAAATAGCAGCACATTGAATAAATAAATACATACTTAATATCAAACTGTCCAGCTCTAAAAAAGTCTTACTAATTAGTAAAACCAACCTCATATTGGTGAATAAAAATGAAGCTAAAAAAGTAAAACAATGTAAAACTTTTTTCACAAATAGCAGCATTATTCAAAATTCATATGAGTCCATGTTAGCACCTAGTATATAGCGATACCAAAGGGGATGATGGACGGAGCGCTTGAGCTAATCAAACACTCACCCCCAGTCAACTGATCTGGGTTAAATCCATCATCATTCTTTAGCTCACTCCACCACCCCAGTTCAGACATGGCCATATGCAAATCAGTCTGACCCTGTGCCTCATGGGAACAGTCCAGCCCGAACTGCCAAGCCATGTCTTCCCTGGACCGGAAACAAGCATCCTGGGACCGGTTTCTGGCCATTCAGCCGTCATCAGCCAGGCTAGCTTGAATCCAGTGGCAAAGTGAGCAAGGGACCCACGTCTGGGCATACCCTGCCAACTTAGGGCGAACAAAGCGATACAAAACTAAGGGGCTCATTACGATGCCGGACGGCAGCCCGTCCGTAGTGTTGGCAGTGGCGGAAAACGTCTTTTTTCCCGCCCCTGATGCGTATATTGGGACCACCATATTACAATGGGCCTACACAGGCCATTCTCCGTCCAACGCGGTTTTACCGGCTCTGCACGTTTTCTCAGTACGCAAGGGTGGCGTACAGAGCCTATAGAGCAAGACCGGCATGCGGAATCATGTTCCGTCCACCAACAAGATTACGATGTAACAAACAGCCCTTCCCACCGTGGCGCAAAAACCACCACATCGCGGATGGCGGAAGCACAACTACGGAAAGGAAAAGCCGACCCAGATCACATCCAGACCAGCTGAGCCGCCATGGATCCAGTGCTACAGGCCTTTCCGCTGCTCTTCCTGGTGCACCTCTGGCAGATAAGACGCCGCCGCGCCCTACAGCAGAGGTACGTCCAAAACAGCTCCATGCATGCAACCCCTGTACAACTACAACTCCCAGCAAGCGTGCAGGCCGGGCCAGCCCCACGATGTATGTGGCAACGTGCCAACTGCAATGTGCGAGGCCCACCCAATTCACATGAGTGACACCCTCAGGGTCCCTGAAGGCAAGTGGGGCCAATGCCGCGCCCCGCCGATGCAGAGCGCGCACCCCACGACCTTCAAAAATGTGATTCGCTGGCGGCTCCCATTGGCAGATGGCGCATTCGCATAGGCGGTGCCACACCGCGTCGGCCAGGAAGCGCCGTCCGCAATCCTGCATCACTCAATTGGGGCCAATGCATGTTTACGCTGTGGACGCCAGCTACCGCACCTTTAAACACATCATGCATTTGAATTGTCACCATGCGAATTGCATCACACACCCCAAAACATCAGCCGAAAGTGATGTGTGCACCCAGTGAAGGCATCATAGAGTGTGACCTTTGATCCAAGTCTGCACACACATGGCTTGTCCAAGAAAAGGAGAGTGAAATTACATTCTTTGTCGTGCCTCATGGCCAGCATGGCCCTAAATGAGTCAAGGAGTCCAAAAGACCAAAGGGCTCTCACACTGTACCAATGTAGTGCAATGAAACTAACGACCTGTTAACACTGCCTGTATATCTCTTGCTATGTGCTTAGCTAATCCTTGGCCATGGGCCGTCTTCTGAAGGGCCAGTGATGTAGGCTGACAAATCGAGGTGTCCATTTTCTGCAACTCAGACACACTGGTAATCCCTAGTACTTACAACACACGTACTGGTGTGGCATGCAGTGTGCCTAGCTGCCATTTCCTGTAAATGTCTCACACATGTCATAGGAGTGCACATGTGTAGCAAAAAATCATCGCCTGTATGACATCATCTGTCATTCACAGCCATGTGTGCATGTATACACAATCCATGTGTTTATGTACCTCATGAAGGTGAACATGGCAATGTCTGTCACGCAAAATCACCACACAGTCACGATGTACTGACCCCATAATGTCCACATTTGTCTGCCCACCGTGCTGAATATACATGTATCATTGTCCAGCTGACACTCACTGCCCTCATTCCGTAATGTCGTCGTGTATTGTGGAACTGAAGTCTGAGGCCGTGCAGTGACAGCAGCCACATGCAAATCTGCATAGATGCTGTGAAACAGAAGTGCTGTGGCATCAACCACAGGGCAGACCAACCTTGATGTAGCAGTATACTACATGCCAAACACATCGAGCTACTATGGATGTTGAAGTAGTGAGTATGTCGAGTGAGTGAAGAAAAGTAACGTCTCTATGCGTGTCACTTGTGCATGTCACGTGTCCAAGATTCAAGGCAATGTTGTGCTTGTGTGAGTCTTCGCTGAAGCTGTGTACCACATCTCTCATCTTTGACTCATCTCATGCATGTGTACCCTGACAGGATAAGTAGGGGGAGACCACCTATCTTTCGACCTGTCCCACACCTGGCGACGATGGAGGACATCGACATCATCAGGAAATTTCGTTTGGATCGCCTCACACTGCGAGAGCTTTGTGCTCATTTGGAGCCCCATTTGAAGCCAAAGCGAACATATCCTGCTGCATTGTCTGCTACAGTGAAAGTGATGGCTGCACTGCATTTCTTCGTCACTGGGTCTTTCCAGTACACTGTGTCCAGTGCCGGTGGGATGTCACAGCCCATGTTCAGCATGGTGTTGCGTGACGTCCTGTCAGCATTGATGCTGTACAAGGACAGCTATGTACACTTTCCGAGGCAGGATGAATTGCCAGCTGTGAAGGGGGATTTCATTGATCTGGGAGGCATCCCAAATGTGGTGGGAGCTATTGACGGAACCCACATTGGCCTCATTCCACCACAGCCTCATGGGAACAGTCTCACTTTGCCACTGGATTCAAGCAAGCCTGGCTGATGACGGCTGGAATGCCAGAAACCGGTCCTAGGATGCTTGTTTCCGGTCCAGGGAAGACATGGCTTGGCAGTTCGGGCTGGACTGTTCCCATGAGGCACAGGGTCAGACTGATTTGCATATGGCCATGTCTGAACTGGGGTGGTGGAGTGAGCTAAAGAATGATGATGGATTAAACCCAGATCAGTTGACTGGGGGTGAGTGTTTGATTGGCTCAAGCGTTCCGTCCATCATCCCCTTTTGTATCGCTTAGCACCTAGTATATACCCATAAGGTGGAGATGTTCCAAAGAATAGAGCCCAAGTGGGCAATTGACAAAAAATCCATGTCTCATTTTAAATCAGTGCAAAAAATGCACAAAATCATGTCACAATCTAAAGTGCAAATACCATGTGCAAAAAGTGTAAAACGACAGACAATACATTAAAATTGAATTCTTAAGTTAAAATATTTTAAAAACATTTTTTCTCGAGTAGGTAGGCAGCTACATAGGTATATAGTCTTAATCTCATTGATTAATTAAAGATGAGTGAAAAAATCTTCCCTAGCGTTCAGTCCATTTGGTGTTTTACAGTCCAATTCTATAATGTACCTTTTTTCTAGTCTGCGTAACATGGATTCACGATCCCCACCTCTTCTCAGTGGTGGGACCATATAAATTACAAAGTACTTTAAATCACAGGAATTTTTGGCATGGGCTTCCTCAAAGTGTCTAGCGACAGGATATGCAGCATCACCGTTGTTGATGGCACGAATGTGCTGGAGTATCCTCTTGTGGACCTGCAACTTGGTGCTTCCCACATAGCGCAGGCCACAGGGACACTCCAGCACATATACTGCAAATTCAGACTTACATGTAAGTTTTTTCTGAATACGAACAAGTCTGTTAGTAAGCGGATTCATATATTCAGTCTTACTAACTCCATTCCTGCAGGCTTTACAAACAGAACACTTAATGAAACCTTTACTCATGTTTAGCCACGAACTACTGGTTCTAACCTCAGGGCTACTTGACACCAAACAGTTACTCATTGATCTCGCCTTTCTATATGTTATACTGGGAGATCGTGACAATTGGGTCCCCAATACTGGATCGCTCTTAATCAGTGCCCAATTTCTGTTCACTATCTTGCGAATCGTATTGTGTTGATTATTGTAGGTTAGAATCAGTCTGGTCTCAGTTTTCTCATTCTCTACCAACTTGGTTTTACCTGCTAACACCTGTGGTCTACCAGGTTCATTGGCTTTTCGTATGGCTATATCGACCACTTCTGGGCGATAGCCCCTCCTTAAGAACCTGTCCCTGCAATCTTTCTGTGCCATCAGACAATCATGGTCCGTGCTGCAAATTCTTCTTATTCGTAGCATTTCCCCATAGGGAATGCTACTGATTAAATGTGCAGGGTGATGGCTAGAGGCATGTAATATAGCATTGCCAGAGGTGGGTTTCCTATATATTCTAGTGTGAAGTTTATTCTGTTGGATGAAAATTTCCACATCTAAAAAGCATATTGACCTGTTGCTTAACTGACCAGTAAAGCTGAGATTCAAATTGTTTTTGTTAAGTGTCTCAATGAACTGTGAAGCCTCACGCTCTGATCCTTTCCAAATTATCAACAGGTCATCAATATACCTGAACCATTTCACAACATTTTCGGACATGATTTCAGGATAGGTGGGCCTGAGGACCTGCTCCTCCCAGTGCCCCATATGCAGGCAGGCATAACTGGGGGAGAAACAGGCCCCCATAGCCACTCCTCTCACCTGCTGGAATACTTGGTTAGAAAACAGGGAAAAAATTATGTTCAAGGCACAAATTGATCATCGACAATAACATCCTGTTATGTTCGAGAAAACAAATAGGTCTCGTGTTTAAATAGTATTCAATAGCTTTTAAGCCATCCCTGTGATGGATACTGGTGTATAGGGAAGATACATCAAGTGACATCAATAGGTAATCAGATTGCCATGTCATTCCCTCTAGTTTCTGTAAAAGATCACCAGTGTCAAGAATAAAAGAAGGAAGGTTCTTAACGAAATCCTGTAAAAAGAAATCAACATACTTGCTGGCATTTTCCATGATACTATTACAGGCCGAGATTATAGGGCGTCCAGGTGGCTTCACATTGTTCTTATGAATTTTTGGTATAAAGTAAACAATGGGCATCACCGGATGGTCATTCATTAAGAATTTAAACTCGTCCATAGTTAATAGCCCAGTACTCCTCCATGCCAGCAAACTGGTGTAAAACAAATTCCAGGCCACTTTAACCTCTGTCATAGTGGATCTTTTATAACACTCCCTGTCGTTAAGTTGACCAAGTGCCTCCTCCATGTACATTTCCCTTGGCCACAACACAACATTGCCACCTTTGTCTGACTGTCGAATAATGACATTCACATTGTTTTGAAGTTTCTTAATTAGTTGGTGATAAGCAAAGTCACGATAATGATGTCTTTTATTCATATTGACTTGTTTTTGGTGCAGCAACGTCAGATCTTGAGAAACTTTCTCATGAAATACATCTATGTTGTCTTTCAACATTAAGGGGCAAAATGTTGATTTGGGTTTGAAATTAGTGGGGGCAGTGATCATTCTGTGCCCCGTGCCCGAGTTGGTTAATGAAGTGTCAGTGCTGTTCTCTCCCTGCATCTGCAACAAATCCTGCAATAACTCCGCATCACCAGCTGTAAGTATAGGCGGACTCAATTTAGGTGATATGGGTGGTACTAAACGTGCTGATTTATTTAATAAATGAAACTTGCGAAGTTTCAACTTGCGCACGTATTTGTACAAGTCTATTCTGGTACCAGCATAATCAAAGTTACTTTTGGCACTGAACGATAACCCTAATGATAGAATGTTAGTTTCCTTTTCACACAATGGTATTTGAGTAAGATTAATAACTGTTTGGGAATCACAAGTATTAAAGCTTGAATCTATTTGCGCTTCCATTGCTTTCGGGGTTTTCTGTAGGGTGGCTTTGTACTCACATTTGTGTTGCCTGTTGCGTCGTCGCCTTGCGCCCCGCTTCCTGTTGGTGCTTTGTTGGTATTTGCATTTCGAGCACCAGAACGTAGAGTCTGCCTCCGATCCTGGCGCATACAATCTAATTCCTGTGCCAGTGTGAATTTTCGAAACCCCAAGCGCTGTGCTCGTTGCTGATCATTATCTGACTCGCTGTCAATATTGGAGCTTAAGTCTGAAAGTGATGAAGCCAGTGGTGCGTCATTATTCGATGTTTGTAATGAAGACAAGGGACTAGGTATTAACTTCTTGTTTGCTTTAACATTGTCGTACTTTTTAGCAAAAGTAAATATTTGCCCATGTTCATAGTCCAACCGGTCTCGTTGAAATTTATAGGTTTTCCTTTTTTTTATTATCTCCTCCTCACGATGCAAGCGCGCTGTCATTTCATCCCGATACTTGGCAATATTGGCAGTACTTGGAATCTTCTCTATTTCAGCATTCAGGGCGTCGATTTTACCTTGTAGTACCACCCGGTCACTCTCGGCGTATTTAACAAGGATTTCCACCAAACGCCGAGAGGACTCAAGGTTACATTCAGCCCATTCGGATAACATGCAGGGGTCCGGGTTCTCATAGCTCGGTGCGAGCATTATTCGCAGACCCCGCGGTATCCTGCCCACCTCCAAGTACCTGGTGAGAGAACGGTGCTCCCACCACTTCGCCTGCTCCGCTTTACTTGCCTTCTCCAGGTTTTTGAAGAGCTCTTTAATCTTCAGCTGTGAATCCGGCGGACTGCTGGATACAGAACTTTGTACACGTTCCCCGGATGGGGAATCATGAAACATGCCGCTAGCTGCCTCCTCCCGACTCCTCAACGTGTCTGCGGACATGGTGGAAAGTAATGGGCGTAAAAATACTTGTTGGACTTGTTGCGCCGAGAAAATATCGGCGTCCAAATCCTGCACACTCCTTCACGGAACAGTCAGCGGGGCTCCTACTACAAAGAGGCGTTGCCGGCAAAGCACGGGTCCTCCGGTCAGCCGACCTCCGACCCCAACTCTACCACACTGCTCCCCTGCTCGCTAGGTGCACTTCCGCCGTCCCGGGGCAACCACGACTTCTCCTGCCTGGAGAGTAGAGGATTCCGAAGGCTCAGAATCACTGCTTCCTGCTGCACGGCCCGTAATTGAAGGAGGGGTTTCGCTGATTTCGAGGAAGCAATCTCGAAAAATACTTGCAGTAAAAATCGTCTCTCTACCAAGGTAGGAATCCGTTGAACAGACGAAGCGAACCCAAATGATGGTGCAATTTGGTGTTTATTACATGCCCAACACCACCGCCGCCATAATGCGTTTCAGCCCACGTGGGGCCTTGATCACATGCCACAGTTGAGGGAGCGGTTTCAACATTTAAAGTGCAAGTGTGGGACGTTTTTCATGTGCATCAGCTGTGATACTGAAACATAGACATGGAAAAAATACTGACATATAGAAACACATCCATATTGCATAGAAAACTGTAGGGTAATAATGTTAATACATCACTAAAGTGCAAAAGATAGAGCATACATGATATAATATCATGAAAATAGCAGCACATTGAATAAATAAATACATACTTAATATCAAACTGTCCAGCTCTAAAAAAGTCTTACTAATTAGTAAAACCAACCTCATATTGGTGAATAAAAATGAAGCTAAAAAAGTAAAACAATGTAAAACTTTTTTCACAAATAGCAGCATTATTCAAAATTCATATGAGTCCATGTTAGCACCTAGTATATACCCATAAGGTGGAGATGTTCCAAAGAATAGAGCCCAATGCTCACTGATGCAAGCACACACTCATCCATATAGCCACTCTCACAATCACACACTCTCACTTATAGCCATTTATATACTCCAACACACATATATACTGCCTTTCACATATGTAGTTACTCACACATGTACCACTGAGATATACATTCAATTACTAACACACCCATACACACACTCACCCACCCATACAGTCCATCACAGACGCACTCTTGAAACCATGCACCCAGTGAATCACCCACTCACACATCTATGCACAGAGTCACACTCACCCCACCCACACAAACACTGAGGCACCCATACAGATACTCAGAGAACCAATCCATAACCCATATAGACACTCATTTAGCAAGTCAGAAACCCATGCAGCTGCTTACACAACAACAGACAGACGGATACAGACATTCACACAGTTTAGTCACTCACCCATGCATCCAGTAAGATACGTTTAATCACTCACTTATAGACTCAGTCACGCACCTATTAAATCATCCATTCAGACACTTATACACCCACTCATTCTTCAATACGCCTTTCCCTATATATATTAAACATATTTAAACTTTACACAAACACACAGTCACTGGATGATGTCATCAGTGATGTCATCAGTGATGTCATTTGAGATGTCATCAGTGATGTCATCAGTGATGTCACTGACCATGTCATGAGTGATGTAATATGTGACGTCATCAGCAGTGCATTGCGGGCGCGAGTTATAGTTACCTGAACTAACTATAACGGGGGAATTTCACGGGTTTTGTACGAGTGCAATGTCCAAGTAACTATAACTGTCCCTAAAACCTTATGGTTTTTCAGTGAATTTCTAAGGTTTTTAAATGCAAATTTCTAACTATAACGTGCCTGAAACCTATGGTTTTTTCAGTGAATTTCAAAGGTTTTTAAATGCTAATTTCTAACTATAACGTGTCTGAAACCTATGGTTTTTTCATTGAATTTCAAAGGTTTTTTAAATGCTAATTCCTAACTATAACATGTCTGAAACCTACGGTTTTTTCAGTGAATTTCAAAGGTTTTGTAAATGACAATTTTTAAATGTATTAATTTTTATATTTATTTTTTCATACTGATTTACTACATTTTTAGAAACATTTTTTTTTTACATATTTTATTTTTTAAATTACATTGTAATTACATTATACATTACAAAAAATACTTTCTCAGAATGAATTACTTTAGTTTAAATACTTTGCACATAGGCAATAGACTTTTAAGTACAGTAGTTACAGTTGTTGCAATGGGCAACACATTTTCAAACACAATGCAACATTCAGCTCAATGTGAATTTCTAGTTAAATGCAATTAGTTACTTTATGGATTACTTTTCTAACCACAGGACTGGATCCTAGATTCAGTCCTGGGACATCTCCTGTAAACAGTTGAGTAAAAGCGTTTTGGTTACAGTAGTGATTTTTAAGGAATATTATTGTATTTTAAAAGTTGACACTTAGAAACTTTTTCTCATAGAATCACCAATGTTATCCTATGGAAGGAAATTCACTTAGCAGGTAAAAACTGTTATCGTTACTTTTTCTTACTCAGTGTTGGATCCTGGATCCAGCACTGGTGCATCTCCTGTAAACAGTTGAAAGAATGCGTTTAAGTCATACAGGCGATTTTTAAGGAATATTTGTAGTTTGTGAAAATCGACACTTTGAAACTTTTCAGCAAAAAGCAGACAATGGATTCCTATGGAAGAAAATACAAGTTACTGGTAAGTACGGTTAAAATTACTTTTCAGGGTCAGTACTGGGCTGAAAGATGCAGCACTGAGGTCTCTCCTGATAACAGGTGAGTAAATCGGAATTCGTATTTCGGCTGATTTTAGAGGAATATTTGTATGTTTCAAAAATCAACACTTAGAAGAATTTCCAAGTGAAACCAGTCAATGTTAGCCTATGGAAGGAAATTCAAGTTACTGGTAAGTACGGTTAAAATTACTTTTCAGGATTAGTACTGGGCTGAAAGATGCAGCACTGAGGTCTCTCCTGATAACAGGTGAGTAAATCCGAATTCGTAGTTCGGCAGATTTTAGAGGAATATTTGCACAATGGTGAAGGGAGGGGGCGGGGCCTGAGGTGACATCTGTGCAAACGCGCCCCGTGGCGCGTTTTAAGTTGAGGGATTAAGTCCCCTTGAATCATGAGGGTCCCTAGGGGCCAACTAGCCCACCAGGAACCTCCAGTATGCGCCAGGGGGCTGCGTTGCAGAGACGTGTAGAGAGGCCACACCCCTTTTTACAGCTCTCTGCAACGCAGCTCTGTGGCGCTTTCTGGATGTACCTGTTGGGCTAGTTGGCCCCAGGACCCTCAGGATTGAAGGGGATTTAATTCCCCATCTTAAAACGCGCCACGGGGCCTGTTTGCACACATGTCACCTGAAGCCCCGCCCCTCCCTTCACCACTGTGCAAACGCGCCCGTGGCGCGTTTTAAGTTGGGGGATTAAGTCCCCTTGAATCCTGAGGGTTCCTGGGGGCCAACTAGCCCACCATGTACCTCCAAAAGCGCCACAGAGCTGCGTTGCAGAGAGGTGTATAAAGGGGCGTGGCCTCTGTACACCTCTCTGCAACGCAGCCCCTGGCGCATACTGGAGGTTCCTGGTGGGCTAGTTGGCCCCAGGACCCCTAGTGTTCAAGGGAATTACTTCCCCATCTGCAAACGCGCCAGGGGTGCGTTTGCAGAGCGGTGAAGGAAGGGGGCGGGGCCTGCAAGCCGATGGATTTTTTTTTTTTTTTTTCCTGAAGGGGGCTGTGTGGCCCCCTTCCTTTTCTTATTTTTGGGCCCTGGGGACCCTATCCCCCAGGGCCTTACCCCCTTTTTTTTTTAATTAAAATTAAACTGGAAGGGGGCCGCGTGGCCCCCTCCCCTGGTTGAAAACTGCCCGGGGACCCCATCCCCGGGGCATGGCCACACTTTAACATTCCTTTTTAAGGAGGGGGCTGCGTGGCCCCCTCCTCAGGCCTCCCTTTGCCCCGGGGACCCCATCCCCGGGGCAGGCCTTTTTATTCTTATAATTTCTGGGAGGGGGGCCGCGTGGCCCCCTCCCGGGCCACTTATGGCCCCGGGGACCCCATCCCCGCGGCCTGGCCTCTGGTTGGGGACTGTGGGGGGTCCCCAAACCCCCACAGTCCCGCCGGCTCTCCGTGTCCTAAGGGAGCCGGCATTGCTTTCCACACGGGGAGCAGCTAACATGCTGCTCCCCGTGTGAAAAGCAATTGTCTTTGGATATTGGAAGCGAGAGCAGGTTTCCTGCTCTCTCTTCCAATATCCAAAGCAGTTTGCAATGACAGGACGGGGCCGCGAGGCTCCGTCCTGTCATTGCAAACAGCAGTGTCCCGGGGGTAGGCACCCCGGGACACTGCAGGAGCCGGCCCTGGGGGTGGCGGTCCCCAGGGCCACCACAGGCTCCAGGAGGGGGCCGCGCGGCCCCCCTCCCTACATCAGCAAAGCCCCGGGAGGTGGTGGTCCCCAGGGCTTCGGGGTCCAAAACGGACCCCCATTTTAATTTGTTAGTGCCCCGGGAGGTGGTGGTCTCCGGGGCTGCGGGAGGGCTCAGAGCCCTCCCGCACCATTTTAAAAGAAAGCCCGGGGGGTGGCGGTCCCCGGGGCTTGGAGGGCCCTTTGAGGCCCCCCATACATAAATTTAACCCCCCACCATGCCCCCGGGACTTGGGCCACCCGGGGGCAAATACATATCGAGCGCGGGAGACCGCCCTTCGATTTTTTTTTCGGCAGGATTCGCGCTCCCTGAGCGCATCCTGCCGATTTAAAAAAAATGCTTTTTCTGCCCAGGGGTCCTTGTGGGGACCCCTGAGCAGACCTAGGAGGTCAGGGTGTTTCTACCCTGCCCCCTTTGTGCGTTTGCGCACTTTTTTACTGCTTTCTTGTTCCTCGGTTCTACCGAGGAACAAGATGGCTACCAACACTTCCTGGTTTGGAGTGTTGACAGCCAATTAGCAGACAGCTCGTGATCGGGAGGGTGCGCGAATCCGACGCGGCCATAGATATATATGTACTTTTACTTTTGATTTTCTCAGCAACTACTGAACGGATTTACACCATTTAACAAAAGGGTTCTTTCTGAACCAAGAACTACCTCTTTGCCAAATTTGGTGTAATTCCGTTCAGCAGTTCGGGCTGTAGCCGTGTCTAAAGTTTCATATGGGAAATTGATTTTTTGACTCTTATTTTTTAATTTCTCCGCAACTACTGAACGGATTTACACCATTTAACAAAAGGGTTCTTTCTGAACCAAGAACTACCTCTTTGCCAAATTTGGTGTAATTCCGTTCAGCAGTTCAGGCTGTAGCCGTGTCTAAAGTTTCCTATGGGAAAATGAATGGGGAAAACACGTTTTAGGACCCCCTTTTTCTCGGCCCCGCTTGACGAATCACCCTGAGACTTTCAGGGTAGGAGCGGACCGGAGCGGGCCATAAAGTTTGAAAATTTCGCGAAGATTCGTCAACCGACGCAAGAGTTATTTCAAATAGAATGTCGCGGATTTCCTATGGAAAATAGGTCCTAACTATAACTATCTACTGGCGACCGCCAGTAGATATATATATATTATCTACTGGCGGTCGCCAGTAGATAGTTATAGTTAGGACCTATTATCCATAGGAAATCCGCGACATTCTATTTGAAATAACGTTGGCGCCGGTTGATGAATCTTCGCGAAAGCTTCCAACTTGGTGGGGCGCTCCGCTCCGCTCCTACCCTGAAAGTCTCGGGTGATACGTCAAGCGGGGCCGAGAAAAGGGGGTCCCAAAACGCTTTTTCCCCATTCATTTTTCCATAGGAACCTTTAGTCGCAGCTACAGCCCGAACTGCTGAACGGAATTACACCAAATTTGGCAAAGAGGTAGCCCTTGGTTCAGACTGGTGCCTTTTGCTAATATGGTGTAAATCCGTTCAGTAGTTCCTGAGAAATTCACAAGTAAAATCACATATATATCTATGGCCGCGTCGGATCCGCGTACCGTCAGCGCACCCTGCACGCACCGTCCCGATCACGAGCTGCAATGTAATTGGCTGTCAGCTGGCTGTCAACACTCCAAACCAGGAAGTGTTGGCAGCCATTTTGTCCCTCGGTAGAACCGAGGGACAGAAACAAGTGCGCAAAACGCACAAAGGGGGCAGGGTAGAAACACCCTGACCCCCTAGGCCTGCTCAGGGGGTCCCACAAGGACCCCCTGGGCAGAAAAAAGCATTTATTTATTTTTTAAATCGGCGGGATGCGCTCAGGGTGCGCGGATCCCGCCGAGAAAAAAAAAAGAAACAAGTGCGCAAAACGCACAAAGGGGGCAGGGTAGAAACACCCTGACCCCCTAGGTCTGCTCAGGGGGTCTCACAAGGACCCCCTGGGCAAAAAAAAGCATTTTTTTTAAAAATAAAATCAGCGGGATGCGCTTAGGGTGCGCGAATCCCGCCGAAAAATAAAAAATCGAAGCGCGGTCTCCCGCGCTTGATGTTAATTTGCCCCGGGTGGGCCAAGTCCCGGGGGCATGGTTGGGGGTTTAAATTTAATGTGGGGGTCTCTAAGGCCCCCAAGCCCCGGGGACCGCCACCCCCCGGGGCTTTGAAAAAATAATGGTGCGGGAGGGCTCTTGGCCCTCCCGCAGCTCCGGGACCGCCACCCCCGGGGCTTCTTTTTTTAATAATTTTGACCTGTGTGGGGGGCTCCAGCCCCCACACGCCCGGGACTGCCACCTCCCGGGGCACTAAAGATTTGAATATGGGGGTCCGTTACGGACCCCAAAGCCCGGGGACCACCACCTCCCTGGGGCTGTTAAATGGTTGGGAGGGGGCCGCGCGGCCCCTCCTGGAGCCCTTGATGGCCCTGGGGACCGCCACCCCCAGGGCCGGCTCCTGCAGTGTCCCGGGGTGCCTACCCCGGGACACTGTAGTTTGCTATGACAGGACGGGAGCCTCGCGGCTCCCGTCCTGTCATAGCAAACTTGGTTTGCATTTTGAAACCTGCTCTCTCTTTCAAAATGCAAACCCAATAGCTTTCCACATGGGGAGCAGCATGTAAGCTGCTCCCCATGTGGAAAAGCAATGCCGGCTTCAGCGCAGGAGGCGGGGAGCCGGCTGGGACTGTGGGGGATAGGGGACCCCCACAGTCCCCAACCAGAGGCCAGGCCCCGGGGATGGGGTCCCCGGGGCCATAAGTGGCCAGGGAGGGGGGCCACGCAGCCCCCCTCCCCAAATTAAAAAAATAAACAAAAAGGGAAGGCCGGCCCCGGGGGATGGGGTCCCCGGGCCTTAAATGGCCTGAGGAGGGGGGCCACTCAGCCCCCCTCAAAATTTAAAAAATAAAAATCGAGGGCATGCCCTGGGGGATGGGGTCCCCGGGGCCAAAACAGGCCCAGGGAAGGGGGCCACACGGCCCCCTTCCCGTTTTTATTTTTTATTTAAAAAAAAAAAAATGCTCAGGCCCCGGGGGATGGGGTCCCCGGGGCAAAAGTGGCTGAGGGAAGGGGGCCACGCAGCCCCCTCACAATCCAAAAAAAAAAGACCGGCATCGTGCCGGAGGCCCCGCCCCCTCCCTGCAGTACTCTGCAAACGCGCCCCCTGGCGCGTTTTAAGAAGGGTAAGTAATTCCCCTTGAATACTGGGGGTCCCTGGGGCCAACTAGCCCACCAGGAACCTCCAGTATGCGCCAGGGGCTGCGTTGCAGAGAGGTGTACAGAGGCCACGCCCCTTTTACACCTCTCTGCAACGCAGCTCTGTGGCGCTTTTTGGAAGTACATGGTGGGCTAGTTGGACTCCAGGGGCCCTCAGGATTCAAGGGGACTTAATCCCCCAACTTAAAACGCGCCACGGGCGCGTTTGCACAGTGGTGAAGGGAGGGGCGGGGCTTCAGGTGACATGTGTGCAAACAGGCCCCGTGGCGTGTTTTAAGATGGGGAATTAAATCCCCTTCAATCCTGAGGGTCCCTGGGGGCCAACTAGCCCAACAGGTACGTCCAGAAAGCGCCACAGAGCTGCGTTGCAGAGAGGTGTAAAAGGGGTGTGGCCTCTGTACACGTCTCTGCAACGCAGCCCCTGGCGCATACTGGAGGTTCCTGGTGGGCTAGTTGGCCCCCAGGGACCCTCATGATTCAAGGGGACTTAATCCCCCAACTTAAAACGCGCCACGGGCGCGTTTGCACAGATGTCACCTCAGGCCCCGCCCCTCCCTTCACCATTGTACAAATATTCCTCTAAAATCAGCCGAACTACGAATTCCTATTTACTCACCTGTTATCAGGAGAGACCTCAGTGCTGCATCTTTCAGCCCAGTACTGATCCTGAAAAGTAATTTTAACCGTACTTACCAGTAACTTGAATTTCCTTCCATAGGATATCATTGCCTGCTTTTTGATGAAAAAGTTTCTAAGTGTCGATTTTTGAAACATACAAATATTCCTCTAAAATCAGCCAAACTACGAATTCCGATTTACTCACCTGTTATCAGGAGAGACCTCAGTGCTGCATCTTTCAGCCCAGTACTGATCCTAAAAAGTAATTTTAACCGTACTTACCAGCAACTTGAATTTCCTTCCATAGGCTAACATTGACTGGTTTCACTTGGAAATTCTTCTAAGTGTGGAGTTTTGGAACTTTATAATATTCCTCTAAAATCAACCGAACTACGAATTCCGATTTACTCACCTGTTATCAGGAGAGAACCCAGTGCTGCATCTTTTAGCCCAGTACTGATCCTGAAAAGTAATTTTAACCGTACTTACCAGGAACTTGAATTTCCTTCCATAGGCTAACATTGACTGGTTTCTCTTGGAAATTCTTCTAAGTGTGGAGTTTTGGAACTTTATAATATTCCTCTAAAATCAGCCGAACTACGAATTCCGATTTACTCACCTGTTATCAGGAGAGAACCCAGTGCTGCATCTTTTAGCCCAGTACTGATCCTGAAAAGTAATTTTAACCGTACTTACCAGTAACCTGAATTTCCTTCCATAGAATATCATTGACTGGTTTCACTTGGAAATTCTTCTAAGTGTGGAGTTTTGGAACTTTATAATATTCCTCTAAAATCAGCCGAAATACGAATTCTGATTTACTCACCTGTTATCAGGAGAGACCTCAGTGCTGCATCTTTCAGCCCAGTACTGATCCTGAAAAGTAATTTTAACCGTACTTACCAGTAACTTGAATTTCCTTCCATAGGATATCATTGCCTGCTTTTTGCTGAAAAAGTTTCTAAGTGTCGATTTTTGAAACATACAAATATTCCTCTAAAATCAGCCAAAATACGAATTCCGATTTACTCACCTGTTATCAGGAGAGACCTCAGTGCTGCATCTTTCAGCCCAGTATTGATCCTGAAAAGTAATTTTAACCGTACTTACCAGTAACTTGAATTTCCTTCCATAGGATATCATTGCCTGCTTCTTGCTGAAATAGTTTCTAAGTGTCGATTTTTGAAACATACAAATATTCCTCTAAAATCAGCCAAAATACGAATTCCGATTTACTCACCTGTTATCAGGAGAGACCTCAGTGCTGCATCTTTCAGCCCAGTACTGATCCTGAAAAGTAATTTTAACCGTACTTACCAGTAACTTATATTTCCTTCCATAGGAATCCATTGTCTGGTTTTCAGCAGAAAAGTTTCAAAGTGTTGATTTTCACAAACTACAAATATTCCTTAAAAATCGCCTGAATGACTTAAACGCATTCTTTCAACTGTTTACAGGAGATGCACCAGTGCTGGATCCAGGATCCACCACTGAGTAAGAAAAAGTAACGATAACACTACTTACCTGCTAAGTGAATTTCCTCCCATAGGATAACATTGGTGATTCTATGTGAAAAAGTTTCTAAGTGTCAACTTTTAAAATACATTAATATTCCTTAAAAATCACTACTGTAACCAAAACGCTTTTACTCAACTGTTTACAGGAGATGTCCCAGGACTGACTCTAGGATCCAGTCCTGTGGTTAGAAAAGTAATCCATAAAGTAACTAATTGCATTTAACTTGAAATTCACATTGAGCTCAATGTTGCATTGTGTTTGAAATTGTGTTGCCCATTGCAATAACTGTAACTACTGTACTTAAAAGTCTATTGCCTATTTGCAAAGTATTTAAACTAAAGTAATTCATTCTGAGAAAGTATATTTTGTAATGTAATGTATAATGTAATTACAATGTATTTAAAAAAATAAAATATCTAAAAATAAATAGTTTAAAAAAATGTAGTAAATCAGTATCAAAAAAATAAATATAACAATTAATACATTTAAAAATTGTCATTTACAAAACCTTTGAAATTCACTGAAAAAAACCATAAGTTTCAGACATGTTATAGTTAGGAATTAGCATTTAAAAAACCTTTGAAATTCACTGAAAAAACCATAGGTTTCAGGCACGTTATAGTTAGAAATTAGCATTTAAAAAACCTTACAAATTCACTGAAAAAACCATAGGTTTTAGGGACAGTTATAGTTAGTTGGACATTGCACTCGTGCAAAACCCGTGAAATTCCCCGTTATAGTTAGTTCAGGTAACTATAACTCGCGCCCCGCAATGCACTGCTGATGACGTCACATATTACATCACTCATGACATGGTCAGTGACATCACTGATGACATCACTGATGACATCTCAAATGACATCACTGATGACATCATGCAGTGACTGTGTGTTTCTGTAAAGTTTAAATATTTTTAATATATATAGGAAAAGACGTATTGAAGAATGAGTGGCTGTATAAGTGTCTGTATGGATGATTTAGTAGGTGCGTGACTGACTCTATAAGTGTGTGATTTAACGTATCTTACTGAATGCATCGCCCGCTGATATATATATATAAAACCTACCAGTAGGTAGTTGAATATATCTTTGGTGCCGTTTGGTGAATTTTCACGAAATTTTCCCAAAAGAGTGTCATAGTGAGTCTTGTTGTGCAGGGAACGTTTCGGGGTAATCCGTCAAGCGGAGGCTGAGAAAAAAGGGGGTAAATACACGATTTCCTAGGTTAATTCCCATAGCAGCTTTGAACACGACTACAGCCCGAAATAAATACTGGACGGAATTACACTAAATTTGGCAGGAAGGTAGATTCTGGTTTGCAGATCACGCTTCAAGTTATCTGGTGTAAATCTGTTCAGTAGTTGTTGAGAAATTTAAGGGAAAGCAAATAAGGATATCTGGGCGGAGCCTAAGCACAGATCTCATGGTGAGATCTGATTGGCTGCCAAAACTTCAACCAGGAAGTGTTGGCAGCCATCTTGGAAACTCAGCTTCAGCCGAGTCCCACAAAAAACATTTTAAAAAAGAAAAGGGGGCAGGGTAGGAATATCATGACCCACTAGGTGTGGTGGTGGGGTACCCCTGTACCACCGACAGGGACAAAAATCACGTTTGCTGCGAAAATGCAATGGAGCCGAGCTGAGAATATGTACCAAAAAAATAAAAAATAAAAAATAAATGCGGGTTCCCGGGCTGGTTTTGAATACAGCCCCTGGGTGGGCCAGGTCCCGGGGGCATTTCTTTTTTAAAAAGGAGGGGGGGCGCATAGGGCTTTCCTCCTAAGACTCTTTGAGTCCCGGGTCACCACCTCCTGGGGCTTTATTGATAAAAAGGCAGGGGGTGCATGGGGTCCCCTCGATGGGCTCTATAAGCCCCGGGGACCACCACCTCCCCAGGGCTAAAGAAAGATTGATGGGGGGGCCATATGGTCCCCCAAGCCCCAGGGACCACTACCTCCCTGGGGCTAAATAACACCTAATGGGTGGCCTAGGGGACCACCACCTCCCTGGGGTCAAATATTTTAAATAAAAATGGGAGAGGGGCGGCGCGGCCCCTCTCCCGGGCCATATATGGCCCCAGGGACCACCACCTACCTGGGATCAGCCCATGCAGATCAAAGGAGGCTGCCCCCCCCGGACTCAACAATGGCCCTGTGGACCGCCACCACCCAGGGCTGGCTCCTGTTATGTCCCGGGGTGCCCACCCTCACGACATAGCTGTTTGCTGTGACATGGCAGGAGCTTTGACAGCTCCCGTCAAGTCATAGCAAACACTCCGCTTCCAGCAAACGAGATCTGATTAATGCTCTTGCTTGCTGGAAATAGAGGTTTCATCTGTTTCCCTGCCCGCTGTCAAGCACACAGGGAAACAGATGAAAGGATTACTCTGACAGACAAGGAGTTCCATGTTTAGCAGCTCCCTGTCTGCGAGAGCAATGCCAGTTCCCGCAGGTGGTGGGGAGCTGGCTGGGACCACAAGGGCCTTGAACCTCCCCCCCATGGGCCTGGGGGTAAAAGACAAGAAAAAAGCAAAATAAAGTTTGGGAAACAAGCAGAAAGAGGTAGAATAAAGGTCTGAAACGAGCAGAAAAAGACAAAATAAATGTCCGAAACGAGCAGAAAGAGGCAGGAGAAAGGTCAGAAACAAGCTGAGAGAGGCATGATAAAGATGAGAAACAAGCAGAAAAAGGCAGAATGGAGGTCAGAAACGAGCAGAAGGAGGCAGGGTAGGGGTCAGAAACGAGCAGCAAGAGGCAGATTAAAGGTCAGAAATGTGCAGAAAATGGAAAAATAAAGGTCTGAAATCAGCAGAAAGAGGCAAAATAAGGGTCATAAACTAGCAGAAAGAGGCAAAATAAATGTCAGAAATGAACAGAAAGAGGCAAAATACAGGTCAAAAACGAGCAGAAAAAGGAAACGTAAAGGTCAGCAACGAGCAGAAAGAGGCAAAATAAAGGTCATAAGTAGGAAGAAAAAAGGCAGAAAACCAGGGGTGGGTGCCAGTGGAGTTTGCGGAGTTTTGCCACTCCATGCTCCACTTGGAACGTGGAGTTTGGCAAAGACTTCACCAACCACCAGCGGAGCGGAGTTTACCAGTGTGCTCACCCCTAGACTTCATCCCCCAAGTGAGCCAGGAGGCACGTTTGCAGAGTGGTTGAGAAAGGGGGCGTTCCTCCGACGAGGTCTCAGCAATCATGCTTTGGGGGACTTACTTGTAGCAACAATAGGGGTTCTTGGCCCTCAACGACCGTCAGCAGCCAAGGGGACTTAATCCCCTAACCAGTAGTGTGCCAGGAGGCGTGCTTGCAGAGTGGTTGACAAATGGAGTAGGTCCTCTGACGAGGTCTAAGCAATCATGCTGTGGGGGACTTACTTGTAGCAACAATAGGGGTTCTTGCCCCCAACGACCCTCAGCAGCCAAGGGGACTTCATCCCCTAACCAGTAGTGTGCCAGGAGGCGTGCTTGCAGAGTGGCTGAGAAAGGGGGCAGGGCCTGCGACGATGTCTCAGCAATCCCTCTTTGGGGGACTTACTTGTGGCAACAATAGGGCTTTTTGGCCCCCCAACGACCCTCAGCAGCTAAGGGGAGTTCATCCCCCAACCATTAGTGCGCCACGAGGCGCGTTTCCAGAGTGGTTGAGAAAGGGAGCGGGGCCTCTGACAAGGTCTCAGCAATCCTGCTGTGTGGAAATAAGTGATACCAAAGGGGATGATGGACGGAGCGCCTGAGCAAATCAAACACTCACCCCCAGTCAACTGATCTGGGTTTAATCCATCATCATTCTTTAGCTCACTCCACCACCCCAGTTCAGACATGGCCATATGCAAATCAGTCTGACCCTGTGCCTCATGGGAACAGTCCAGCCCGAACTGCCAAGCCATGTCTTCCCTGGACCGGAAACAAGCATCCTGGGACCGGTTTCTGGCCATTCAGCCATCATCAGCCAGGCAAGCTTGAATCCAGTGGCAAAGTGAGCAAGGGACCCACATCTGGGCATACCCTGCCAACTTAGGGGCGAACAAAGCGATACCAAAGGGGATGATGGACGGAGCGCCTGAGCAAATCAAACACTCACCCCCAGTCAACTGATCTGGGTTTAATCCATCATCATTCTTTAGCTCACTCCACCACCCCAGTTCAGACATGGCCATATGCAAATCAGTCTGACCCTGTGCCTCATGGGAACAGTCCAGCCCGAACTGCCAAGCCATGTCTTCCCTGGACCGGAAACAAGCATCCTGGGACCGGTTTCTGGCCATTCAGCCGTCATCAGCCAGGCAAGCTTGAATCCAGTGGCAAAGTGAGCAAGGGACCCACGTCTGGGCATACCCTGCCAACTTAGGGCGAACAAAGCGATACCAAAGGGGATGATGGACGGAGCGCCTGAGCAAATCAAACACTCACCCCCAGTCAACTGATCTGGGTTTAATCCATCATCATTCTTTAGCTCACTCCACCACCCCAGTTCAGACATGGCCATATGCAAATCAGTCTGACCCTGTGCCTCATGGGAACAGTCCAGCCCGAACTGCCAAGCCATGTCTTCCCTGGACCGGAAACAAGCATCCTGGGACCGGTTTCTGGCCATTCAGCCATCATCAGCCAGGCAAGCTTGAATCCAGTGGCAAAGTGAGCAAGGGACCCACATCTGGGCATACCCTGCCAACTTAGGGTGAACAAAGCGATACCAAAGGGGATGATGGACGGAGCGCCTGAGCAAATCAAACACTCACCCCCAGTCAACTGATCTGGGTTTAATCCATCATCATTCTTTAGCTCACTCCACCACCCCAGTTCAGACATGGCCATATGCAAATCAGTCTGACCCTGTGCCTCATGGGAACAGTCCAGCCCGAACTGCCAAGCCATGTCTTCCCTGGACCGGAAACAAGCATCCTGGGACCGGTTTCTGGCCATTCAGCCGTCATCAGCCAGGCAAGCTTGAATCCAGTGGCAAAGTGAGCAAGGGACCCACGTCTGGGCATACCCTGCCAACTTAGGGCGAACAAAGCGATACCAAAGGGGATGATGGACGGAGCGCCTGAGCAAATCAAACACTCACCCCCAGTCAACTGATCTGGGTTTAATCCATCATCATTCTTTAGCTCCCTCCACCACCCCAGTTCAGACATGGCCATATGCAAATCAGTCTGACCCTGTGCCTCATGGGAACAGTCCAGCCCGAACTGCCAAGCCATGTCTTCCCTGGACCGGAAACAAGCATCCTGGGACCGGTTTCTGGCCATTCAGCCGTCATCAGCCAGGCAAGCTTGAATCCAGTGGCAAAGTGAGCAAGGGACCCACGTCTGGGCATACCCTGCCAACTTAGGGCGAACAAAGCGATACCAAAGGGGATGATGGACGGAGCGCCTGAGCAAATCAAACACTCACCCCCAGTCAACTGATCTGGGTTTAATCCATCATCATTCTTTAGCTCACTCCACCACCCCAGTTCAGACATGGCCATATGCAAATCAGTCTGACCCTGTGCCTCATGGGAACAGTCCAGCCCGAACTGCCAAGCCATGTCTTCCCTGGACCGAAACAAGCATCCTGGGACCGGTTTCTGGCCATTCAGCCGTCATCAGCCAGGCAAGCTTGAATCCAGTGGCAAAGTGAGCAAGGGACCCACGTCTGGGCATACCCTGCCAACTTAGGGCGAACAAAGCGATACCAAAGGGGATGATGGACGGAGCGCCTGAGCAAATCAAACACTCACCCCCAGTCCACTGATCTGGGTTTAATCCATCATCATTCTTTAGCTCACTCCACCACCCCAGTTCAGACATGGCCATATGCAAATCAGTCTGACCCTGTGCCTCATGGGAACAGTCCAGCCCGAACTGCCAAGCCATGTCTTCCCTGGACCGGAAACAAGCATCCTGGGACCGGTTTCTGGCCATTCAGCCATCATCAGCCAGGCAAGCTTGAATCCAGTGGCAAAGTGAGCAAGGGACCCACGTCTGGGCATACCCTGCCAACTTAGGGCGAACAAAGCGATACCAAAGGGGATGATGGACGGAGCGCCTGAGCAAATCAAACACTCACCCCCAGTCAACTGATCTGGGTTTAATCCATCATCATTCTTTAGCTCACTCCACCACCCCAGTTCAGACATGGCCATATGCAAATCAGTCTGACCCTGTGCCTCATGGGAACAGTCCAGCCCGAACTACCAAGCCATGTCTTCCCTGGACCGGAAACAAGCATCCTGGGACCGGTTTCTGGCCATTCAGCCGTCATCAGCCAGGCAAGCTTGAATCCAGTGGCAAAGTGAGCAAGGGACCCACGTCTGGGCATACCCTGCCAACTTAGGGCGAACAAAGCGATACCAAAGGGGATGATGGACGGAGCGCCTGAGCAAATCAAACACTCACCCCCAGTCAACTGATCTGGGTTTAATCCATCATCATTCTTTAGCTCCCTCCACCACCCCAGTTCAGACATGGCCATATGCAAATCAGTCTGACCCTGTGCCTCATGGGAACAGTCCAGCCCGAACTGCCAAGCCGTCTTCCCTGGACCGGAAACAAGCATCCTGGGACCGGTTTCTGGCCATTCAGCCGTCATCAGCCAGGCAAGCTTGAATCCAGTGGCAAAGTGAGCAAGGGACCCACGTCTGGGCATACCCTGCCAACTTAGGGCGAACAAAGCGATACCAAAGGGGATGATGGACGGAGCGCCTGAGCAAATCAAACACTCACCCCCAGTCAACTGATCTGGGTTTAATCCATCATCATTCTTTAGCTCACTCCACCACCCCAGTTCAGACATGGCCATATGCAAATCAGTCTGACCCTGTGCCTCATGGGAACAGTCCAGCCCGAACTGCCAAGCCATGTCTTCCCTGGACCGGAAACAAGCATCCTGGGACCGGTTTTTGGCCATTCAGCCATCATCAGCCAGGCAAGCTTGAATCCAGTGGCAAAGTGAGCAAGGGACCCACGTCTGGGCATACCCTGCCAACTTAGGGCGAACAAAGCGATACCAAAGGGGATGATGGACGGAGCGCCTGAGCAAATCAAACACTCACCCCCAGTCAACTGATCTGGGTTTAATCCATCATCATTCTTTAGCTCACTCCACCACCCCAGTTCAGACATGGCCATATGCAAATCAGTCTGACCCTGTGCCTCATGGGAACAGTCCAGCGCGAACTGCCAAGCCATGTCTTCCCTGGACCGGAAACAAGCATCCTGGGACCGGTTTCTGGCCATTCAGCCGTCATCAGCCAGGCAAGCTTGAATCCAGTGGCAAAGTGAGCAAGGGACCCACGTCTGGGCATACCCTGCCAACTTAGGGCAAACAAAGCGATACCAAAGGGGATGATGGACGGAGCGCCTGAGCAAATCAAACACTCACCCCCAGTCAACTGATCTGGGTTTAATCCATCATCATTCTTTAGCTCACTCCACCACCCCAGTTCAGACATGGCCATATGCAAATCAGTCTGACCCTGTGCCTCATGGGAACAGTCCAGCCCGAACTGCCAAGCCATGTCTTCCCTGGACCGGAAACAAGCATCCTGGGACTGGTTTCTGGCCATTCAGCCGTCATCAGCCAGGCAAGCTTGAATCCAGTGGCAAAGTGAGCAAGGGACCCACGTCTGGGCATACCCTGCCAACTTAGGGCGAACAAAGCGATACCAAAGGGGATGATGGACGTAGCACCTGAGCAAATCAAACACTCACCCCCAGTCAACTGATCTGGGTTTAATCCATCATCATTCTTTAGCTCACTCCACCACCCCAGTTCAGACATGGCCATATGCAAATCAGTCTGACCCTGTGCCTCATGGGAACAGTCCAGCCCGAACTGCCAAGCCATGTCTTCCCTGGACCGGAAACAAGCATCCTGGGACCGGTTTCTGGCCATTCAGCCGTCATCAGCCAGGCAAGCTTGAATCCAGTGGCAAAGTGAGCAAGGGACCCACGTCTGGGCATACCCTGCCAACTTAGGGCGAACAAAGCGATACCAAAGGGGATGATGGACGGAGCGCCTGAGCAAATCAAACACTCACCCCCAGTCAACTGATCTGGGTTTAATCCATCATCATTCTTTAGCTCACTCCACCACCCCAGTTCAGACATGGCCATATGCAAATCAGTCTGACCCTGTGCCTCATGGGAACAGTCCAGCCCGAACTGCCAAGCCATGTCTTCCCTGGACCGGAAACAAGCATCCTGGGACCGGTTTCTGGCCATTCAGCCATCATCAGCCAGGCAAGCTTGAATCCAGTGGCAAAGTGAGCAAGGGACCCACATCTGGGCATACCCTGCCAACTTAGGGCGAACAAAGCGATACCAAAGGGGATGATGGACGGAGCGCCTGAGCAAATCAAACACTCACCCCCAGTCAACTGATCTGGGTTTAATCCATCATCATTCTTTAGCTCACTCCACCACCCCAGTTCAGACATGGCCATATGCAAATCAGTCTGACCCTGTGCCTCATGGGAACAGTCCAGCCCGAACTGCCAAGCCATGTCTTCCCTGGACCGGAAACAAGCATCCTGGGACCGGTTTCTGGCCATTCAGCCGTCATCAGCCAGGCAAGCTTGAATCCAGTGGCAAAGTGAGCAAGGGACCCACGTCTGGGCATACCCTGCCAACTTAGGGCGAACAAAGCGATACCAAAGGGGATGATGGACGGAGCGCCTGAGCAAATCAAACACTCACCCCCAGTCAACTGATCTGGGTTTAATCCATCATCATTCTTTAGCTCCCTCCACCACCCCAGTTCAGACATGGCCATATGCAAATCAGTCTGACCCTGTGCCTCATGGGAACAGTCCAGCCCGAACTGCCAAGCCATGTCTTCCCTGGACCGGAAACAAGCATCCTGGGACCGGTTTCTGGCCATTCAGCCGTCATCAGCCAGGCAAGCTTGAATCCAGTGGCAAAGTGAGCAAGGGACCCACGTCTGAGCATACCCTGCCAACTTAGAGGCGAACAAAGCGATACCAAAGGGGATGATGGACGGAGCGCCTGAGCAAATCAAACACTCACCCCCAGTCAACTGATCTGGGTTTAATCCATCATCATTCTTTAGCTCACTCCACCACCCCAGTTCAGACATGGCCATATGCAAATCAGTCTGACCCTGTGCCTCATGGGAACAGTCCAGCCCGAACTGCCAAGCCATGTCTTCCCTGGACCGAAACAAGCATCCTGGGACCGGTTTCTGGCCATTCAGCCGTCATCAGCCAGGCAAGCTTGAATCCAGTGGCAAAGTGAGCAAGGGACCCACGTCTGGGCATACCCTGCCAACTTAGGGCGAACAAAGCGATACCAAAGGGGATGATGGACGGAGCGCCTGAGCAAATCAAACACTCACCCCCAGTCAACTGATCTGGGTTTAATCCATCATCATTCTTTAGCTCACTCCACCACCCCAGTTCAGACATGGCCATATGCAAATCAGTCTGACCCTGTGCCTCATGGGAACAGTCCAGCCCGAACTGCCAAGCCATGTCTTCCCTGGACCGGAAACAAGCATCCTGGGACCGGTTTCTGGCCATTCAGCCGTCATCAGCCAGGCAAGCTTGAATCCAGTGGCAAAGTGAGCAAGGGACCCACGTCTGGGCATACCCTGCCAACTTAGGGCGAACAAAGCGATACCAAAGGGGATGTTGGACGGAGCGCCTGAGCAAATCAAACACTCACCCCCAGTCAACTGATCTGGGTTTAATCCATCATCATTCTTTAGCTCACTCCACCACCCCAGTTCAGACATGGCCATATGCAAATCAGTCTGACCCTGTGCCTCATGGGAACAGTCCAGCCCGAACTGCCAAGCCATGTCTTCCCTGGACCGGAAACAAGCATCCTGGGACCGGTTTCTGGCCATTCAGCCGTCATCAGCCAGGCAAGCTTGAATCCAGTGGCAAAGTGAGCAAGGGACCCACGTCTGGGCATACCCAGCCAACTTAGGGCGAACAAAGCGATACCAAAGGGGATGATGGACGGAGCGCCTGAGCAAATCAAACACTCACCCCCAGTCAACTGATCTGGGTTTAATCCATCATCATTCTTTAGCTCACTCCACCACCCCAGTTCAGACATGGCCATATGCAAATCAGTCTGACCCTGTGCCTCATGGGAACAGTCCAGCCCGAACTGCCAAGCCATGTCTTCCCTGGACCGGAAACAAGCATCCTGGGACCGGTTTCTGGCCATTCAGCCGTCATCAGCCAGGCAAGCTTGAATCCAGTGGCAAAGTGAGCAAGGGACCCACGTCTGGGCATACCCTGCCAACTTAGGGCGAACAAAGCGATACCAAAGGGGATGATGGACGGAGCACCTGAGCAAATCAAACACTCACCCCCAGTCAACTGATCTGGGTTTAATCCATCATCATTCTTTAGCTCACTCCACCACCCCAGTTCAGACATGGCCATATGCAAATCAGTCTGACCCTGTGCCTCATGGGAACAGTCCAGCCCGAACTGCCAAGCCATGTCTTCCCTGGACCGGAAACAAGCATCCTGGGACCGGTTTCTGGCCATTCAGCCGTCATCAGCCATGCAAGCTTGAATCCAGTGGCAAAGTGAGCAAGGGACCCACGTCTGGGCATACCCTGCCAACTTAGGGCGAACAAAGCGATACCAAAGGGGATGATGGACGGAGCGCCTGAGCAAATCAAACACTCACCCCCAGTCAACTGATCTGGGTTTAATCCATCATCATTCTTTAGCTCACTCCACCACCCCAGTTCAGACATGGCCATATGCAAATCAGTCTGACCCTGTGCCTCATGGGAACAGTCCAGCCCGAACTGCCAAGCCATGTCTTCCCTGGACCGGAAACAAGCATCCTGGGACCGGTTTCTGGCCATTCAGCCGTCATCAGCCAGGCAAGCTTGAATCCAGTGGCAAAGTGAGCAAGGGACCCACGTCTGGGCATACCCTGCCAACTTAGGGCGAACAAAGTGATACCAAAGGGGATGATGGACGGAGCGCCTGAGCAAATCAAACACTCACCCCCAGTCAACTGATCTGGGTTTAATCCATCATCATTCTTTAGCTCACTCCACCACCCCAGTTCAGACATGGCCATATGCAAATCAGTCTGACCCTGTGCCTCATGGGAACAGTCCAGCCCGAACTGCCAAGCCATGTCTTCCCTGGACCGGAAACAAGCATCCTGGGACCGGTTTCTGGCCATTCAGCCGTCATCAGCCAGGCAAGCTTGAATCCAGTGGCAAAGTGAGCAAGGGACACACGTCTGGGCATACCCTGCCAACTTAGGGCGAACAAAGCAATACCAAAGGGGATGATGGACGGAGCGCCTGAGCAAATCAAACACTCACCCCCAGTCAACTGATCTGGGTTTAATCCATCATCATTCTTTAGCTCACTCCACCACCCCAGTTCAGACATGGCCATATGCAAATCAGTCTGACCCTGTGCCTCATGGGAACAGTCCAGACCGAACTGCCAAGCCATGTCTTCCCTGGACCGGAAACAAGCATCCTGGGACCGGTTTCTGGCCATTCAGCCGTCATCAGCCAGGCAAGCTTGAATCCAGTGGCAAAGTGAGCAAGGGACCCACGTCTGGGCATACCCTGCCAACTTAGGGTGAACAAAGCGATACCAAAGGGGATGATGGACGGAGCACCTGAGCAAATCAAACACTCACCCCCAGTCAACTGATCTGGGTTTAATCCATCATCATTCTTTAGCTCACTCCACCACCCCAGTTCAGACATGGCCATATGCAAATCAGTCTGACCCTGCGCCTCATGGGAACAGTCCAGCCCGAACTGCCAAGCCATGTCTTCCCTGGACCGGAAACAAGCATCCTGGGACCGGTTTCTGGCCATTCAGCCGTCATCAGCCAGGCAAGCTTGAATCCAGTGGCAAAGTGAGCAAGGGACCCACGTCTGGGCATACCCTGCCAACTTAGGGCGAACAAAGCGATACCAAAGGGGATGATGGACGGAGCGCCTGAGCAAATCAAACACTCACCCCCAGTCAACTGATCTGGGTTTAATCCATCATCATTCTTTAGCTCACTCCACCACCCCAGTTCAGACATGGCCATATGCAAATTAGTCTGACCCTGTGCCTCATGGGAACAGTCCAGCCCGAACTGCCAAGCCATGTCTTCCCTGGACCGGAAACAAGCATCCTGGGACCGGTTTCTGGCCATTCAGCCGTCATCAGCCAGGCAAGCTTGAATCCAGTGGCAAAGTGAGCAAGGGACCCACGTCTGGGCATACCCTGCCAACTTAGGGCGAACAAAGCGATACCAAAGGGGATGATGGACGGAGCGCCTGAGCAAATCAAACACTCACCCCCAGTCAACTGATCTGGGTTTAATCCATCATCATTCTTTAGCTCACTCCACCACCCCAGTTCAGACATGGCCATATGCAAATCAGTCTGACCCTGTGCCTCATGGGAACAGTCCAGCCCGAACTGCCAAGCCATGTCTTCCCTGGACCGGAAACAAGCATCCTGGGACCGGTTTCTGGCCATTCAGCCGTCATCAGCCAGGCAAGCTTGAATCCAGTGGCAAAGTGAGCAAGGGACCCACGTCTGGGCATACCCTGCCAACTTAGGGCGAACAAAGCGATACCAAAGGGGATGATGGACGGAGCGCCTGAGCAAATCAAACACTCACCCCCAGTCAACTGATCTGGGTTTAATCCATCATCATTCTTTAGCTCACTCCACCACCCCAGTTCAGACATGGCCATATGCAAATCAGTCTGACCCTGTGCCTCATGGGAACAGTCCAGCCCGAACTGCCAAGCCATGTCTTCCCTGGACCGGAAACAAGCATCCTGGGACCGGTTTCTGGCCATTCAGCCGTCATCAGCCAGGCAAGCTTGAATCCAGTGGCAAAGTGAGCAAGGGACCCACGTCTGGGCATACCCTGCCAACTTAGGGCGAACAAAGCGATACCAAAGGGGATGATGGACGGAGCGCCTGAGCAAATCAAACACTCACCCCCAGTCAACTGATCTGGGTTTAATCCATCATCATTCTTTAGCTCACTCCACCACCCCAGTTCAGACATGGCCATATGCAAATCAGTCTGACCCTGTGCCTCATGGGAACAGTCCAGCCCGAACTGCCAAGCCATGTCTTCCCTGGACCGGAAATAAGCATCCTGGGACCGGTTTCTGGCCATTCAGCCGTCATCAGCCAGGCAAGCTTGAATCCAGTGGCAAAGTGAGCAAGGGACCCACGTCTGGGCATACCCTGCCAACTTAGGGCGAACAAAGCGATACCAAAGGGGATGATGGACGGAGCGCCTGAGCAAATCAAACACTCACCCCCAGTCAACTGATCTGGGTTTAATCCATCATCATTCTTTAGCTCACTCCACCACCCCAGTTCAGACATGGCCATATGCAAATCAGTCTGACCCTGTGCCTCATGGGAACAGTCCAGCCCGAACTGCCAAGCCATGTCTTCCCTGGACCGGAAACAAGCATCCTGGGACCGGTTTCTGGCCATTCAGCCGTCATCAGCCAGGCAAGCTTGAATCCAGTGGCAAAGTGAGCAAGGGGCCCACGTCTGGGCATACCCTGCCAACTTAGGGTGAACAAAGCGATACCAAAGGGGATGATGGACGGAGCGCCTGAGCAAATCAAACACTCACCCCCAGTCAACTGATCTGGGTTTAATCCATCATCATTCTTTAGCTCACTCCACCACCCCAGTTCAGACATGGCCATATGCAAATCAGTCTGACCCTGTGCCTCATGGGAACAGTCCAGCCCGAACTGCCAAGCCATGTCTTCCCTGGACAGGAAACAAGCATCCTGGGACTGGTTTCTGGCCATTCAGCCGTCATCAGCCAGGCAAGCTTGAATCCAGTGGCAAAGTGAGCAAGGGACCCACGTCTGGGCATACCCTGCCAACTTAGGGCGAACAAAGCGATACCAAAGGGGATGATGGACGGAGCGCCTGAGCAAATCAAACACTCACCCCCAGTCAACTGATCTGGGTTTAATCCATCATCATTCTTTAGCTCACTCCACCACCCCAGTTCAGACATGGCCATATGCAAATCAGTCTGACCCTGTGCCTCATGGGAACAGTCCAGCCCGAACTGCCAAGCCATGTCTTCCCTGGACCGGAAACAAGCATCCTGGGACCGGTTTCTGGCCATTCAGCCGTCATCAGCCAGGCAAGCTTGAATCCAGTGGCAAAGTGAGCAAGGGACCCACGTCTGGGCATACCCTGCCAACTTAGGGTGAACAAAGCGATACCAAAGGGGATGATGGACGGACCACCTGAGCAAATCAAACACTCACCCCCAGTCAACTGATCTGGGTTTAATCCATCATCATTCTTTAGCTCACTCCACCACCCCAGTTCAGACATGGCCATATGCAAATCAGTCTGACCCTGCGCCTCATGGGAACAGTCCAGCCCGAACTGCCAAGCCATGTCTTCCCTGGACCGGAAACAAGCATCCTGGGACCGGTTTCTGGCCATTCAGCCGTCATCAGCCAGGCAAGCTTGAATCCAGTGGCAAAGTGAGCAAGGGACACACGTCTGGGCATACCCTGCCAACTTAGGGCGAACAAAGCGATACCAAAGGGGATGATGGACGGAGCGCCTGAGCAAATCAAACACTCACCCCCAGTCAACTGATCTGGGTTTAATCCATCATCATTCTTTAGCTCACTCCACCACCCCAGTTCAGACATGGCCATATGCAAATTAGTCTGACCCTGTGCCTCATGGGAACAGTCCAGCCCGAACTGCCAAGCCATGTCTTCCCTGGACCGGAAACAAGCATCCTGGGACCGGTTTCTGGCCATTCAGCCGTCATCAGCCAGGCAAGCTTGAATCCAGTGGCAAAGTGAGCAAGGGACCCACGTCTGGGCATACCCTGCCAACTTAGGGCGAACAAAGCGATACCAAAGGGGATGATGGACGGAGCGCCTGAGCAAATCAAACACTCACCCCCAGTCAACTGATCTGGGTTTAATCCATCATCATTCTTTAGCTCACTCCACCACCCCAGTTCAGACATGGCCATATGCAAATCAGTCTGACCCTGTGCCTCATGGGAACAGTCCAGCCCGAACTGCCAAGCCATGTCTTCCCTGGACCGGAAACAAGCATCCTGGGACCGGTTTCTGGCCATTCAGCCGTCATCAGCCAGGCAAGCTTGAATCCAGTGGCAAAGTGAGCAAGGGACCCACGTCTGGGCATACCCTGCCAACTTAGGGCGAACAAAGCGATACCAAAGGGGATGATGGACGGAGCGCCTGAGCAAATCAAACACTCACCCCCAGTCAACTGATCTGGGTTTAATCCATCATCATTCTGTAGCTCACTCCACCACCCCAGTTCAGACATGGCCATATGCAAATCAGTCTGACCCTGTGCCTCATGGGAACAGTCCAGCCCGAACTGCCAAGCCATGTCTTCCCTGGACCGGAAACAAGCATCCTGGGACCGGTTTCTGGCCATTCAGCCGTCATCAGCCAGGCAAGCTTGAATCCAGTGGCAAAGTGAGCAAGGGACCCACGTCTGGGCATACCCTGCCAACTTAGGGCGAACAAAGCGATACCAAAGGGGATGATGGACGGAGAGCCTGAGCAAATCAAACACTCACCCCCAGTCAACTGATCTGGGTTTAATCCATCATCATTCTTTAGCTCACTCCACCACCCCAGTTCAGACATGGCCATATGCAAATCAGTCTGACCCTGTGCCTCATGGGAACAGTCCAGCCCGAACTGCCAAGCCATGTCTTCCCTGGACCGGAAACAAGCATCCTGGGACCGGTTTCTGGCCATTCAGCCGTCATCAGCAAGGCAAGCTTGAATCCAGTGGCAAAGTGAGCAAGGGACCCACGTCTGGGCATACCCTGCCAACTTAGGGCGAACAAAGCGATACCAAAGGGGATGATGGACGGAGCGCCTGAGCAAATCAAACACTCACCCCCAGTCAACTGATCTGGGTTTAATCCATCATCATTCTTTAGCTCACTCCACCACCCCAGTTCAGACATGGCCATATGCAAATCAGTCTGACCCTGTGCCTCATGGGAACAGTCCAGCCCGAACTGCCAAGCCATGTCTTCCCTGGACCGGAAACAAGCATCCTGGGACCGGTTTCTGGCCATTCAGCCGTCATCAGCCAGGCAAGCTTGAATCCAGTGGCAAAGTGAGCAAGGGGCCCACGTCTGGGCATACCCTGCCAACTTAGGGTGAACAAAGCGATACCAAAGGGGATGATGGACGGAGCGCCTGAGCAAATCAAACACTCACCCCCAGTCAACTGATCTGGGTTTAATCCATCATCATTCTTTAGCTCACTCCACCACCCCAGTTCAGACATGGCCATATGCAAATCAGTCTGACCCTGTGCCTCATGGGAACAGTCCAGCCCGAACTGCCAAGCCATGTCTTCCCTGGACAGGAAACAAGCATCCTGGGACCGGTTTCTGGCCATTCAGCCGTCATCAGCCAGGCAAGCTTGAATCCAGTGGCAAAGTGAGCAAGGGACCCACGTCTGGGCATACCCTGCCAACTTAGGGCGAACAAAGCGATACCAAAGGGGATGATGGACGGAGCGCCTGAGCAAATCAAACACTCACCCCCAGTCAACTGATCTGGGTTTAATCCATCATCATTCTTTAGCTCACTCCACCACCCCAGTTCAGACATGGCCATATGCAAATCAGTCTGACCCTGTGCCTCATGGGAACAGTCCAGCCCGAACTGCCAAGCCATGTCTTCCCTGGACCGGAAACAAGCATCCTGGGACCGGTTTCTGGCCATTCAGCCGTCATCAGCCAGGCAAGCTTGAATCCAGTGGCAAAGTGAGCAAGGGACCCACGTCTGGGCATACCCTGCCAACTTAGGGCGAACAAAGCGATACCAAAGGGGATGATGGACGGAGCGCCTGAGCAAATCAAACACTCACCCCCAGTCAACTGATCTGGGTTTAATCCATCATCATTCTTTAGCTCACTCCACCACCCCAGTTCAGACATGGCCATATGCAAATCAGTCTGACCCTGTGCCTCATGGGAACAGTCCAGCCCGAACTGCCAAGCCATGTCTTCCCTGGACCGGAAACAAGCATCCTGGGACCGGTTTCTGGCCATTCAGCCGTCATCAGCCAGGCAAGCTTGAATCCAGTGGCAAAGTGAGCAAGGGACCCACGTCTGGGCATACCCTGCCAACTTAGGGCGAACAAAGCGATACCAAAGGGGATGATGGACGGAGCGCCTGAGCAAATCAAACACTCACCCCCAGTCAACTGATCTGGGTTTAATCCATCATCATTCTTTAGCTCACTCCACCACCCCAGTTCAGACATGGCCATATGCAAATCAGTCTGACCCTGTGCCTCATGGGAACAGTCCAGCCCGAACTGCCAAGCCATGTCTTCCCTGGACCGGAAACAAGCATCCTGGGACCGGTTTCTGGCCATTCAGCCGTCATCAGCCAGGCAAGCTTGAATCCAGTGGCAAAGTGAGCAAGGGACCCACGTCTGGGCATACCCTGCCAACTTAGGGTGAACAAAGCGATACCAAAGGGGATGATGGACGGAGCGCCTGAGCAAATCAAACACTCACCCCCAGTCAACTGATCTGGGTTTAATCCATCATCATTCTTTAGCTCACTCCACCACCCCAGTTCAGACATGGCCATATGCAAATCAGTCTGACCCTGTGCCTCATGGGAACAGTCCAGCCCGAACTGCCAAGCCATGTCTTCCCTGGACCGGAAACAAGCATCCTGGGACCGGTTTCTGGCCATTCAGCCATCATCAGCCAGGCAAGCTTGAATCCAGTGGCAAAGTGAGCAAGGGACCCACGTCTGGGCATACCCTGCCAACTTAGGGCGAACAAAGCGATACCAAAGGGGATGATGGACGGAGCGCCTGAGCAAATCAAACACTCACCCCCAGTCAACTGATCTGGGTTTAATCCATCATCATTCTTTAGCTCACTCCACCACCCCAGTTCAGACATGGCCATATGCAAATCAGTCTGACCCTGTGCCTCATGGGAACAGTCCAGCCCGAACTGCCAAGCCATGTCTTCCCTGGACCGGAAACAAGCATCCTGGGACCGGTTTCTGGCCATTCAGCCGTCATCAGCCAGGCAAGCTTGAATCCAGTGGCAAAGTGAGCAAGGGACCCACGTCTGGGCATACCCTGCCAACTTAGGGTGAACAAAGCGATACCAAAGGGGATGATGGACAGAGCGCCTGAGCAAATCAAACACTCACCCCCAGTCAACTGATCTGGGTTTAATCCATCATCATTCTTTAGCTCACTCCACCACCCCAGTTCAGACATGGCCATATGCAAATCAGTCTGACCCTGTGCCTCATGGGAACAGTCCAGCCCGAACTGCCAAGCCATGTCTTCCCTGGACAGGAAACAAGCATCCTGGGACCGGTTTCTGGCCATTCAGCCGTCATCAGCCAGGCAAGCTTGAATCCAGTGGCAAAGTGAGCAAGGGACCCACGTCTGGGCATACCCTGCCAACTTAGGGTGAACAAAGCGATACCAAAGGGGATGATGGACGGAGCGCCTGAGCAAATCAAACACTCACCCCCAGTCAACTGATCTGGGTTTAATCCATCATCATTCTTTAGCTCACTCCACCACCCCAGTTCAGACATGGCCATATGCAAATCAGTCTGACCCTGTGCCTCATGGGAACAGTCCAGCCCGAACTGCCAAGCCATGTCTTCCCTGGACCGGAAACAAGCATCCTGGGACCGGTTTCTGGCCATTCAGCCGTCATCAGCCAGGCAAGCTTGAATCCAGTGGCAAAGAGAGCAAGGAACCCACGTCTGGGCATACCCTGCCAACTTAGGGCGAACAAAGCGATACCAAAGGGGATGATGGACGGAGCGCCTGAGCAAATCAAACACTCACCCCCAGTCAACTGATCTGGGTTTAATCCATCATCATTCTTTATCTCACTCCACCACCCCAGTTCAGACATGGCCATATGCAAATCAGTCTGACCCTGTGCCTCATGGGAACAGTCCAGCCCGAACTGCCAAGCCATGTCTTCCCTGGACCGGAAACAAGCATCCTGGGACCGGTTTCTGGCCATTCAGCCGTCATCAGCCAGGCAAGCTTGAATCCAGTGGCAAAGTGAGCAAGGGACCCACGTCTGGGCATACCCTGCCAACTTAGGGCGAACAAAGCGATACCAAAGGGGATGATGGACGGAGCGCCTGAGCAAATCAAACACTCACCCCCAGTCAACTGATCTGGGTTTAATCCATCATCATTCTTTAGCTCACTCCACCACCCCAGTTCAGACATGGCCATATGCAAATCAGTCTGACCCTGTGCCTCATGGGAACAGTCCAGCCCGAACTGCCAAGCCATGTCTTCCCTGGACCGGAAACAAGCATCCTGGGACCGGTTTCTGGCCATTCAGCCGTCATCAGCCAGGCAAGCTTGAATCCAGTGGCAAAGTGAGCAAGGGGCCCACGTCTGGGCATACCCTGCCAACTTAGGGTGAACAAAGCGATACCAAAGGGGATGATGGACGGAGCGCCTGAGCAAATCAAACACTCACCCCCAGTCAACTGATCTGGGTTTAATCCATCATCATTCTTTAGCTCACTCCACCACCCCAGTTCAGACATGGCCATATGCAAATCAGTCTGACCCTGTGCCTCATGGGAACAGTCCAGCCCGAACTGCCAAGCCATGTCTTCCCTGGACAGGAAACAAGCATCCTGGGACCGGTTTCTGGCCATTCAGCCGTCATCAGCCAGGCAAGCTTGAATCCAGTGGCAAAGTGAGCAAGGGACCCACGTCTGGGCATACCCTGCCAACTTAGAGGCGAACAAAGCGATACCAAAGGGGATGATGGACGGAGCGCCTGAGCAAATCAAACACTCACCCCCAGTCAACTGATCTGGGTTTAATCCATCATCATTCTTTAGCTCACTCCACCACCCCAGTTCAGACATGGCCATATGCAAATCAGTCTGACCCTGTGCTTCATGGGAACAGTCCAGCCCGAACTGCCAAGCCATGTCTTCCCTGGACCGGAAACAAGCATCCTGGGACCGGTTTCTGGCCATTCAGCCGTCATCAGCCAGGCAAGCTTGAATCCAGTGGCAAAGTGAGCAAGGGGCCCACGTCTGGGCATACCCTGCCAACTTAGGGTGAACAAAGCGATACCAAAGGGGATGATGGACGGAGCGCCTGAGCAAATCAAACACTCACCCCCAGTCAACTGATCTGGGTTTAATCCATCATCATTCTTTAGCTCACTCCACCACCCCAGTTCAGACATGGCCATATGCAAATCAGTCTGACCCTGTGCCTCATGGGAACAGTCCAGCCCGAACTGCCAAGCCATGTCTTCCCTGGACAGGAAACAAGCATCCTGGGACCGGTTTCTGGCCATTCAGCCGTCATCAGCCAGGCAAGCTTGAATCCAGTGGCAAAGTGAGCAAGGGACCCACGTCTGGGCATACCCTGCCAACTTAGGGCGAACAAAGCGATACCAAAGGGGATGATGGACGGAGCGCCTGAGCAAATCAAACACTCACCCCCAGTCATTTGATCTGGGTTTAATCCATCATCATTCTTTAGCTCACTCCACCACCCCAGTTCAGACATGGCCATATGCAAATCAGTCTGACCCTGTGCCTCATGGGAACAGTCCAGCCCGAACTGCCAAGCCATGTCTTCCCTGGACCGGAAACAAGCATCCTGGGACCGGTTTCTGGCCATTCAGCCGTCATCAGCCAGGCAAGCTTGAATCCAGTGGCAAAGTGAGCAAGGGACCCACGTCTGGGCATACCCTGCCAACTTAGGGCGAACAAAGCGATACCAAAGGGGATGATGGACGGAGCGCCTGAGCAAATCAAACACTCACCCCCAGTCAACTGATCTGGGTTTAATCCATCATCATTCTTTAGCTCACTCCACCACCCCAGTTCAGACATGGCCATATGCAAATCAGTCTGACCCTGTGCCTCATGGGAACAGTCCAGCCCGAACTGCCAAGCCATGTCTTCCCTGGACCGGAAACAAGCATCCTGTGGAAATAAGTGGTGGAAAGAATAGGGGTTCTTAGCCCCCAACGACTCTCAGCAGCCAAAGGGACTTCATCCCCCAACCACCAGTGTACCAGGAGGTGCGTTTGCAGAGTGGTTGAAAAAATTGGGCTGGGCCTCTGATGAGGTCTCAGTAATCCCACTGTGGGAGGCTTACTAGTGGCAACAATATGGGTTCTTGGCCCCCCAACGACCCTCAGCAGCGAAGGGGACTTCATTAGGGATAGCCGAGCAATAGTGCACCAGCTCACAGAACTCTGTGGAATTTGGCAGAGTTTTTCTTACGCAATCTATGCCCAGGCTTACAGAAACTGAGCAGAAAACAATTCTTTGCCAAATAAAACTATTGAACCTACAACCGAATGGTGAGCTTGTTTTCACACTGGACTCAGGAGTGTTTTGGTTCTGTGGATATGTAGCGGTGACGCCCGCTGACAAGCCCCGACTCGAGAGACTGGGGGTTCTAACAGTTTCAGAAGTCTTGGGAACGATGAATAAAGGATGCCAGCCAGCTGTACTGGGAGTGACAAATGAAGTAACCTGAGGAAGGGCTACTGGTGAAACGGAGGCCCGCCTGTTAGTACGGTGTTGGTTCTGTGGATATGTAGTGGTGACGCCCGCTGATAAGCCCCGACTCGAGAGGCTGGGCTTTCTAACAGCGTCAGAAGTCTTGGGATATGATCAGAAACATCAAATGTTTCGAGGCAAGATGGAGTCCACTGGGTGGACGTGTGAGTGAGCATCTCCCTGCTGTATTCCCGCCTACCTCTACTGCGGCGGACAAAGGGTCGAGAATTACACTACGGCTCGCGGAGAATCAGTCGAGGGAAAAGCTGCGGATTCAAACCAACGAGAAATGCCGCAAAAACTGTGTAAATGGTGAAATTTATCTAGTAGGAATGCTAACGGAAGGATTGTTGGTAAATCAAAGCTTACCTGCTCTATACACTGCGGTGATGATAAAGGCATCGGCAGAGCTGTAAGGCTGCTGAAGAAGCGGCGAAGTGTTGGGGTCGGTGAAAATGACAAAAACGGCGGAAAGGGATGTAAATAACTGAGTAGGAGTATCTACTGAAGTCGCCTTTGGTAAAGCACGCGTATTTGCCGTGCACACCTGTTGTGGAAGAGCAGGTAGTGGCAGTGGCAACGGCAGCGCAGTAGTGGAGAAGGAGTCGGTGGTTTGAGACCTGCTTCATCAATACTGGATACAGGTGTGGAGGCTGACATGCCTCCCAAGACAGCCCGTGGCGGGAAAACCAGAGCCACTAGCGAAGCTGCAGGAGTGAGTAGAGCGGCTGTTGCGGGGTGCAATGCTAAGGCTGCGTTGGATGGAGCGGTTGGAATCATTGATAACCCGCTGCAAGGAGGTGAGCATGGGGTGGAGCGTAAAAAAGTACCCCAGATATTTCTTGCAGGGAATTAAAAAAAACAGTCGATTTTACAACTGTCTAAGGTGGCTGTTGATGAAAAAATAGATGGAGGAACCAATAATGTTGATAACTGCGGGATTAGCAATACAGATCAGGGGAAATCTATGCTGACAAATGAACTTGCACAGAGTTTAACAGAGCCTGAACAGAATGTTATGGGAAATGGTGTGGCTCCGGTAGAGTCAGGGGCAATGAATGAGCAAAATACGACGACAATAAAGCATTATGAGAGAGACTTGAAAACTAAAACCCCTCAGGATATTCCTATTGAGGACAGGCATGTAGATGGCGCTGTGGTAGTTGAACCTGGATCAATTGGCGATGCTGTAAGCAGGGAGAGTGACTCAGGGGAGAAGTTTTTCTCCCTTTCAGATCCCTCAGATATATCGGATGATGACTGTGAACTAGGTCGCAAATCTGGCTCTTTGGAGGGATCAATATTGAGCATTGGTAGTGATCCGAATAGTACAAATCTGGAGGATGAAAGCTATGAGGTATCCACGGGGCGTAAGCAAGCCCCAAGTAAGGAGAAGGGGCAGCAGTCAGAAATAGAAATAGCCAAGAGTTTGCTGTGGGACTATTCCTCTTCAGTCGAATCAACCCCAGAAGGTGCTAAATCCTCAGAGCAGGTCAGGGATGGCTCACTAGAGAAACCAGATGAGATCTCCCTAGAGTCAATTTATCAATGCATTCTGGATCACAGAGTGGAGACGCGTACGGAGAACTAAAAACTCACACGGCTTGTCGTAAGCTTCAGAACACAGTGAGGAGGGTTGCCAAAGCGTGCAATGAATTTACTGAGAGAATGAATGAGGCTGAGGCACGAATATCTACATTGGAGGATGAAATGGTGGCACAGAAAGAGGCTACAGAAGCTATAAGTGCTCAGGACACACAAGTACTATAAGGACACACAACTTAAGCTTGTGGATTTGGAGAATATGCTTCGGAGGAACAATCTCAGAATATTAGGAATACCTGAGGGGGTCGAGGGGCAGGATGTCAGTAAGTTTGTGGTGGAGCTGTTTGCAGAAGCTTTTCCTGAACTGACGGTGTGGAACTGGGCCAGTGAAGTGCAAAGAGCGCACAGGTTCCCATTCAAGCAACGGGGCGTGAAAGGGGGACAATCTGAATCAAGGCCAAGAACGATTTTGATTTGTTTAAATAACTTTTTGGCGCGTCAGGCCGTTTATGATCTTGCAAGGCCAGATAGGAAGAGGTTGGGGAAGGGTGCGCAATTTTTTGTTAGACCTGATTATTGTCATCATACGGTTGAGAAAAGGTGGCAGTTGCGCCAATTAATCACTCCCTTCCAGGCAAAGGGGGCACAAGCTTTTTTGTTAAACCCTGCCACACTTAAAGTAATTCGTAAGGGGCAAACGCGATTCTTTATTTCAGAGGTGCAAGCCAAGGATCATTTGATGTCTATATGAGTCGACCTATGGTTATGTAAATAAGTTTATATCTGGGCTTTAACAATTAATGGTGTAGGGAGACATAAGAAGATGTATTACTAGGTGGTTGTAAGAATTAAGACAGTACAATTAATGTCTCCTTATGATGTAGTAAATGTTTTTTGCAATATAGCCAGGAAAGCGTTGGAGGGGTGGGGGGTCACAGGTTGCGAAGTCACTTTCCATCACAAGGGCCATTGGCCCTATTGCCTGTGTATTGAGGAAAGGGTGGAGGGTGGGGGAGGGAGGAGGCCAGGGCACGGTGTGGGTGTGAGTGGGGGAGCAGGGGTGGGGCACGGGATGATGGGGGAGGGTTTAAATTGGGGTAAAAATTCAATTCATAACGACAAAAACATGGTTTTCATAAATAGGATTTTGTATTTTAAAATTATGTTGTATATGCTGGTAGGATACCCTATAAGACATGGTGGATAGATTGAAGGACTGTGGGCTACGTATCTGTACATTCAATGTTTGTGGCTTGAATAGCAATAGTAAAAGGCAACGGGTTGCAGCTGATTTGCGGTTAATGAAACCCGATATTATATGTATACAGGAAAAACATATACCCTGGAGCAAGCGCATGGTGTTGAAAGAATTGGGATTTAGGTTAGTTGTAGCATCTCGACAGACTATTATGAATAGGGGTGTGGCTATAATGGTCCAACAGGGATTAGGCGTGATTGGGAAAACAATGGCAGACAATTTTGGGAGGTGGGCTATTGCAGAATGTGTAATAGAAGGGATGAAGCTTGTTATATGTGCTGTGTATGGCTCAAAATTTTGATGAAGCAGAAATATTAACAGGATTGAATGTTGAGTTAGCCATGTGGGACACTCCGTTGATATTATGTGGAGATTTTAATATTCATGTGAAAGCGCAGGAGTGGGATCCCTGTAATACAAAGTATGATGGTCGGTAACCTAAGGTTTTTAAAGCATTACGGCAATTAATTGTGGATCACGGATTGGTAGATGTGTGGTCTACCTTAAATCATATGGATCCGGGATATACTTTTATTCGCACCCACATCATAAGTTAGTAAGACTTGATTATATCTTTATGGCTAGACAATATTTGGTGGGAGTAAAAATACAGGTATGGCCTAGGATTACGGCGGACCATGGCCCAGTGTTATTAGATACTAATCTAGTTAATCAAAAAAGGGTGGGCAGGGCCTTTACGTTTAACAGAAAGTTCTTATTAGACAGCTCTTTTGTAGAACCCTTGAAAGTTTGGTGTTTACATTTTCTAGAAGTCAATAGAGGATCCACATCTAAGGCTATGGTCTGGGATGCCATGAAGGCAGGACTGCGGGGTGAGACAATTAGTTATGGATGGGGTAAGAGGAAGCAACATCAGGATATGATACGTGGACTTTTAGATGATCTTAGAAGGGCAGAACAGGAACTTATGCAGGAAATAAGGAGGGGGCTAAGGCTAAGGAATACAAACTAAGATAGCCTGTTGCAAAGCTAAAATCAATAAAGTCTGGAGTAAGGATATTGCTAGTCAATATAAGACATATAAAGAGGAAAGGTATGAATTTGGTGAAGCTACAGGGCGCTGTCTGGCGCAGCGATTGCGAGTTAAACAAACTTCACAGAAAATAAATGCATTGGTGGATCCGGCTGGAAATATGGTGGAAACTATGGGGGGTATATTGGGAGTCTTCCATGCATTTTATAAAGAATTATATTTTCAGGATAAAGGAAGTGAACAAGCTATCATGGCTTTTCTGCAAAAAATAGACCTATTAGCATTAGGACAAGAGGAGCAAGAAGCGCTAGATGCCTTGATAACCATGAAAGAATTAGAGGAAGCAGTGGGTCGTTGGCCCGAGGAAAAGCAGCAGGGTCGGATAAATTGCCACTTGAGGTATATCAACTACTATTTCAGGTGCTTAAGGAGGACATGCTGGCTGTCATGCAAGAGGCACAGGCCGGGAATTCGCCACCATCATGGGATGACGCCAATATAGTGGTATTTAAAAAGAAAGACAAACCACCTGAGTTACCAGGGTCCTATAGGCCAATTTGCTTGCTGAACGCGGATGGTAAAATATATTCTAAAATATTAGCAACTAGGTTGGCGAGGGTGATTACGCCTCTTGTTTCTATACATCAGCATGGGTTTATACCCGGTAGGAGCACAGTTAATCATATAAATAGAGCAGTTACTTTGATAGATTATGCTAATGTACATCAAGATAGGTTGGGATTGATATTTCTTGACGCTGAGAAGGCGTTTGATCGTGTCTCCTGGTCTTTCTTATGGGCTCTTTTACATAAAATGGGGTTTGGTCCGGGTTATATCAGAGCAATTCAAACTATGTACTTAACACCCAAAGCCAGGATATGTGTAATGGGTAAAGAATCAGAGCAGGTGTTTATAGCAAGGGGAACAAGGCAGGGTTGTCCCTGCTCCCCGTTGCTATTTGCATTATATATCAATCCGTTCTTGGGTATGCTTGAAAACAGTAATAGGATCAGCTCTATGATCTGCGGACAACATCAAGTTTGAGTATTAGCTTATGCAGATGATATCGCAGTGGCAACATTGGATCCCTTGCAAGCAGTTGAAGAGATAGAAAGGCTCGCCCAGAAATTTGGTGAGGTGTCAGGATATAAATTAAATCCCACAAAAACACAGATTGTGTATACAAAAGAGGGGTGCCCTGGGGACCCTCGGGTAGTTGTGGAGGCTACTTACTTGGGTATAAAAATTAGGATGGATTTGCAGGAGTTAATAGAGGTCAATTGGGGAAGTATAGTTGCAGGGGTTCAACAGTGGTTGGAGCGATTGGAGTGCCTTCATTTGACGCTAGTGGGAAGGTGCAATGTCCTCAAGATGTGTATTTTACCAAAGGTAATGTATTACTTTAGGGCAGTACCATTAGAGTTGACCCGAATACAACTATAAAAAATACAAGCTATTGGCGATAGATTTTTGTGGGGACAAAGAAAAGCGAGGAGGGCTTTTAAATATATGATGCTACCAAGGGATCGAGGGGTTGGGCTGTACCCAATTTTGCTTTGTACTATTATGTCTGTCTTTTGCAAAATATGAGGGTGTTGTTAACAGGCGAGGAAGAGCAAACATTGGCTGAAACACCATCAATATATCAGTTATTGCTCGGATCAGAGGCGAGAAACTGTTTATTAAAATTTTTGGAGCCAAGCTATTTTAAAAGAACATGATTTAAAGTGGTATCCACGGCATACAAAGCTTGGAAGCGGGTCAGAAAGATGGTATGGATATCAGGGATATGTTATTATACTCCTATAAACACTACCGCAATGCTGCCAGCTATATTTTGGGATTTAAGAATGGAGAAATGGAGGGTAAACGGGATTAGGCAACTAGTTTATTTTTTCGAGGAGGAAGTATTTGTTTCATTCAAAACGTTAATGGATAGATATGGGTTGCAAAAAAATGATTTTTTTAAATATCTACAAATTTGTGATTAGTTTTGGAAACAGCAAAATCAAAGGGGGATGAAAATTTGCCCACTTGTTGAGGCAGGCAGGCGAGGAGTTAAAATAGGAGCATTGTACGGTATATTGATGGAGCTCCAACAGGATGATATGAAGACGCAGGATAGGAATTGGTGTTCCCGGTTACAACAGGAAGGCTTTTATATGCAGGAATCAATAGATGTTGCGGAGAAAATTTTGGTGTTGGCTAATCTGAAAGCCCAACATTTTAAGACATTATTCAATCTGTATCACACACCTTTGAAGAAGATGAAATGGGGGGGGTCGAATGATGGGAGATGCTTTAGGTGTGCGAAGGAGAGGGCGGATATCACCCATATCTTTTATGGGTGTATGTATTTAAATCAATGGAGGGGGCACATTGAGGGGTTTCTCTCAGAAATTACTGGTGTTAACGTGCAGATAATGATGGATATAATGTTAACAGGGGTTGGAGGTTCTATTAAACCTGGTGAAGTGTGCTATCCTTTTAGGTATTTGATATTTATAGCAGTTGCGGTAGCTAGGTTATGTGTAGCGGCACTCTGGCTGCAGAAGGAAGCCCCCTCATTTGAAATGTGGCTGGCCAAATTTTATAATATTTTCAACTTGGAGTCTAGCTTATACTCCCTGAAGTTAATGAAAAAACAAAAGCTGGGTATTCAGATATGGGGGCCTATGATGGAGCACATGAAATGAGATAGTTATATAATGGATATTAGCATGTACTGGTTTGTTTGATTGTCTTATTATTGTTTATATATGATATGGCTTTCTGATGGTTTAACTACAAATGTAACTGAGTTTGATTGATATTGGTTATGGATTGAATAAAAAAGTAAAAAATAAAAACAAAATGAAAAAGGAAGTCTTGGGATATATACATATATATACATGTGATCAAGGCCTGTGGTGGGCTGAAACGTGTTGTGGCAAGACTTGCACCCTGAAATAAATACCTTCAAAAAGCACATTTGGTGGTCCGTTCCGTTTGTTCAAGGATTGGAGGAGTAACGGAATCCAGGGATATATAATATACATACACGTATCTATATATATATATATATATAGTCCTAACAATAACTACCTACTGGCGACCGCCAGTAGGTAATATATATATATATATATATATATATATATATATATATATATATATATATATATATATATATATATATTTATATATTATCTACTGGCGGTCGCCAGTAGATAGTTATAGTTAGGACCTATTTTCCATAGGAAATCCGCGACATTCTATTTGAAATAACTCTTGCGTCGGTTGACGAATCTTCGCGAAATTTTCAAACTTTATGGCCCGCTCCGGTCCGCTCCTACCCTGAAAGTCTCAGGGTGATTCGTTAAGCGGGGGCCGAGAAAAAGGGGTGTCCCAAAACATGTTTTCCCCATTCATTTTCCCATAGGAAACTTTAGACACGGCTACAGCCCGAACTGCTGAACGGAATTACACCAAATTTGGCAAAGAGGTAGTTCTTGGTTCAGAAAGAACCCTTTTTGTTAAATGGTGTAAATCCGTTCAGTAGTTGCGGAGAAATTAAAAAAATAAGAGTCAAAAAATCAATTTCCCATAGGAAACTTTATGCAAGGCTACAGCCCGAACTGCTGAACGGAATTACACCAAATTTGGCAAAGAGGTAGTTCTTGGTTCAAAAAGAACCCTTTTGTTAAATGGTGTAAATCCGTTCAGTAGTTGCTGAGAAAATCAAAAGTAAAAACACATATATATCTGGGCGGAGCCTAACCACACATGTCATCGTGAGATCTGATTGGCTGTCAGCACTTCATCCTGGAATTGCTGGCAGCCATCTTGGGACCAATATAAATGATAGTACCCCATTGAAATGCATTGTAGTGAATCGAAGATTTTGAGGGTTACCAAAAGGAGAACTATAAAGGGTGATAACAGACTTAAGTTACATTAGAATTCATTTGTTGATGGTACCATACTAATTTCAGGAATTGTGGTGTGTTCTAAGGTGATTTTACCCTGTGAAAAACCTTCTGCTGGGATATCATGAATCATGTTTGAGAGAAAACTATTTTCACATGCTTGTCCCATACAGTTTTGGAAGGTGCCCCAGAAGCTAAAATGAGAGCATATTTTCTGTAAATTCACATTATCTTTCTCAGTCATGTGAGAATGAAGTCTGACATTCTCAGTAAAACATGTACATCCAACAAGGGCAGAGACTGTCAGTTGATTCCTTTGTGTTCTACTGCAGCTTCCCAGAGTGTTCTAAAGAACAACTAGAGTGCTAACAGCCTTACTTATGACAAAAGTATGGCACACCTGAAGCCATCTTGATTGGAATAAACTGGTAACACTTAAAACATTTAATTTAAAAAGGAACAAAATGATGGGGTTCATCTTGTCATAGAAATTATGGTTAGTGCTCTGGAAAGAAAAATTAGGACATGTTTCAAGTGTGATCTCAAATATCTTCCTGTTATATTTCAACAGGAGCAGCCTGTCAGTTGATGCCTTTGTGTTCTACTGCAGCTTCCCAGAGTGTTCTAAAGAACAACTAGAGCGCTAACAGTCTTACTTATGACAAAAGTATGGCACACATGAAGCCATCTTGATTGGAATAAACTGGTAACACTTAAAACATTTAATTTAAAAAGGAACAAAATGATGGGGTTCATTTTGTCATAGAAATTATGGTTAGTGCTGTAGAAAGAAAAATTAGGACATGTTTCAAGTGTGATCTCAAATATCTTCCTGTTATATTTCAACAGGAGCAGCCTGTCAGTTGATGCCTTTGTGTTCTACTGCAGCTTCCCAGAGTGTTCTAAAGAACAACTAGAGCGCTAACAGTCTTACTTATGACAAAAGTATGGCACACCTGAAGCCATCTTGATTGGAATAAACTGGTAACACTTAAAACATTTAATTTAAAAAGGAACAAAATGAGGGGGTTCATTTTGCCATAGAAATTATGGTTAGTGCTGTAGAAAGAAAAATTAGGACATGTTTTAAGTGAGATCTCAAATATCTTCCTGTTATATTTCAACAGGAGCAGCCTGTCAGTTGATGCCTTTGTGTTCTACTGCAGCTTCCCAGAGTGTTCTAAAGAACAACTAGAGTGCTAACAGCCTTACTTATGACAAAAGTATGGCACACCTGAAGCCATCTTGATTGGAATAAACTGGTAACACTTAAAACATTTAATTTAAAAGGAACAAAATGAGGGGTTCATTTTGCCATAGAAATTATGGTTAGTGCTGCAAAAAGAAAATTTAGTGCATGTTTTAAGTGAGATCTCAAATCCTCTTCTATTTCATTAGAAAATTCTGACATGCAGACTGAAACAATCACTTTCAATACCAGCAGTAGACTTCCAGTTAACTCCTTGGTGAGCAGTAGCTTTACTACAGTGATCTAATGAACAACTAGAGTAATAACATTCTGAATTTATGGCAAATGTGTGACACATCTGAATGCCTTCTTGATGGAATCAAAGTAAAAAACTGAAAGCATTTCCTACTGAGGAGACTGCAGTAAATGAGGAAATTAGGAAACTTCATAACAAAGAAGTCTTCCAAGATGGCCACCAGTGAAAAAGAGCCCAAATGTAGCACAAATATTACCCAGATGTAGCCCACATATAGCCCAATGACAAAAGTGTGCAAAACACTTTTTATTTTTAGTTTTTTGCAGTTTTATGTAGTGCAGACTGGTCAGGTATTGGACAGTTGCATCTTAAAACATGACCCCCTACACTACAAAAACACCACTGCACTACCCTAAACCCTAAAACACTACCCCAGCACGACCCCTACACTACACAAGCACCACTGCACTATCCTAAACCCTAAAACACTACCCCAGCATGACCCCTACACTACACAAACATCACTGCACTACCCTAAAACACTACCCCAACACCACTGCACTAACCTAAATCCTAAAACACTACCCCCAGCACGACCCCCTACACTACCCAAACACCACTGCACTACCCTAAAACATGACCCCCTACATTACACAAACACCACTGCACTACCCTAAACCCTAAAACACTACCCCCAGCACGACCCCCTACACTACACAAGCACCACTGCACTACCCTAAACCCTAAAACACTACCCCCAGCACGACCCCCTACACTACACAAACACCACTGCACTACCTTAAACCCTAAAACACTACCCCCAGCACGACCCCCTACACTACCCAAACACCACTGCACTAACCTAAATCCTAAAACACTACCCCCAGCACGACCCCTACACTACCCAAACACCACTGCACTACCCTAAAACATGACCCCCTACACTACACAAACACCACTGTACTACCCTAAACCCTAAAACACTACCCCCAGCACGACCCCCTACACTACACAAGCACCACTGCACTACCCTAAACCCTAAAACACTACCCCCAGCACGACCCCCTACACTGCCCGAACACCACTGCACTGCCCTAAACCCTGAAACACCAGCCCCTGCACGACCCCCTACACTGCCCGAACACCACTGCACTGCACTGCCCTAAACCCTGAAACACATACCCTAGCACGACCCCCTACACTGCCCGAACACCACTGCACTGCCCTAAACCCTGAAACACCACCCCCTTCACGACCCCCTACACTGCTCGAACACCACTGCACTGCCCTAAACCCTGAAACACCACCCCAGCATGACCCCTACACTGCCCGAACACCACTGCACTGCCCTAAACCCTGAAACACTACCCCCAGCAAGACCTCCTACACTGCCCGAACACCACTGCACTGCCCTAAACCATGAAACATCACCCCCAGCAAGACCCCTACACTGCCCGAACACCACTGCCCTAAACCCTGAAACACCACCCCAGCACGACCCCTACACTGCCCGAACACCACTGCACTGCCCTAAACCCTGAAACAACACCCCCAGCACGACCCCCTACACTGCCCGAACACCACTGCACTGCCCTAAACCCTGAAACACCACCCCCAGCAAGACCCCCTACACTGCCCGAACACCACTGCCCTAAACCCTGAAACACCACCTCCAGCAAGACCCCCTACACTGCCCGAACACCACTGCACTGCCCTAAACCCTGAAACACCAGCCCCAGCACGACCCCTACACTGCCCGAACACCACTGCACTGCCCTAAACCCTGAAACACCACCCCCTGCACAACCCCCTACACTGCCCGAACACCACTGCACTGCCCTAAACCGTGAAACACCACCCCAGCACGACCCCCTACACTGCCCGAACACCACTGCACTGCCCTAAACCCTGAAACACCACCCCTGCACGATCCCCTACACTGCCCGAACACTACTGCACTGCCCTAAACCCTGAAACACCACCCCCAGCACGACCCCCTACACTGCCACGAACACCACTGCACTGCCCTAAATCCCGAAACACTACCCCCAGCAAGACCCCCTACACTGCCCGAACACCACTGCCCTAAACCCTGAAACACCACCCCCAGCAAGACCCCCTACACTGCCCGTACACCACTGCACTGCACTGCCCTAAACCCTGAAACACCACCCCCAGCACGACCCCCTACACTGCCCGAACACCACTGCACTGCCCTAAACCATGAAACACCACCCCCAGCACGACCCCCTACACTGCCCGAACACCACTGCACTGCCCTAAACCCTGAAACACCACCCCCAGCACGACCCCTACACTGCCCGAACACCACTGCACTGCCCTAAACCCTGAAACACCAGCCCCAGCACAACCCCGTACACTGCCTGAACACCACTGCACTGCCCTAAACCCTGAATCACCAGCCCCAGCACGACCGCCTACACTGCCCGAAAACCACTGCACTGCCCTAATCCCTGAAACACCAGCCCCAGCACGACCCCCTACACTGCCCGAACACCACTGCACTACCCTAAACCCTCAAACACCAGCCCCAGCACGACCCCTACACTGCCCGAACACCACTGCACTGCCCTAAACCCTGAAACACCAGCCCCAGCAAGACCCCTACACTGCCCGAACACCACTGCACTGCCCTAAACCCTGAAACACCACCCCCAGCAAGACCCCCTACACTGCCCGAACACCACTGCACTAAAGCCTGAAACACCACCCCCAGCAAGACCACCTACACTGGCCGAACACCACTGCACTGCCCTAAACTCTGAAACACCACCCACTGCACGACCCCCTACACTGCCCAAACACCACTGCACTGCCCTAAACCCTGAAACACCACCCCTGCACGACCCCCTACACTGCCCGAACACCACTGCACTGCCCTAAACCCTGAAACACCACCCCTCAGCACGACACCCTACACTGCCCGAACACCACTGCACTGCCCTAAACCCTGAAACACCACCCCCAGCACGACCCCTACACTGCCTGAACACCACTGCACTGCCCTAAACCCTGAAACACCACCCCATGCACGACCTCCTACACTGCCGGAACACCACTGCACTGCCCTAAACCATGAAACACCACCCCCAGCACGACCCCCTACACTGCCCGAACACCACTGCACTGCCCTAAACCCTGAAACATCAACCCCAGCAAGACCCCCTACACTGCCTGAACACCACTGCCCTAAACCCTGAAACACCACCCCTACACTGCACGAACACCACTGCACTGCCCTAAACCCTGAAACACCACCTCCAGCAAAACCCCTACACTGCCTGAACACCATTGCTCTGCCCTAAATCCTGAAACACTAGCCCCAGCATGACCCCCTACACTGCCCAAACACCACTGCACTGCCCTAAACCCTGAAACACCACCCCAGCACGACCCCCTACACTGCCCGAACACCACTGCACTGCCCTAAACCCTGAAACACCAGCCCCAGCAAGACCCCCTACACTGCCCGAACACCACTGCACTGCCCTAGACTCTGAAACACCAGCCCCAGCAAGACCCCCTACACTGCCCGAACACCACTGCACTGCCCTAAACCCTGAAACACCAGCCCCAGCATGACCCCTACACTGCCCGAACACCACTGCACTGCCCTAAACCCTGAAACACCAGCCCCAGCACGACCACCTACACTGCCCGAACACCACTGCACTGCCCTAAACCCTGAAACACCAGCCCCAGCACAACCCCCTACACTGCCCGAACACCACTGCACTGCCCTAAACCCTGAAACACCAGCCCCAGCACGACCCCCTACACTGCCCGAACACCACTGTACTGCCCTAAACCCTGAAACACCAGCCCCAGCACGACCCCCTACACTGCCCAAACACCACTGCACTGCCCTAAACCCTGAAACACCACCCCCTGCACGACCCCCTACACTGCCCGAACACCACTGCACTGCCCTAAACCCTGAAACACCACCCCTGCAGCACCCCTACACTGCCCGAACACCACTGCACTGCCCTAAACCCTGAAACACCACCCCTGCACCGCCCCTACACTGCCCGAACACCACTGCACTGCCCTAAACCCTGAAACACCACCCCCAGCACCACCCCTTTACTGCTCGAACACCACTGCACTGCCCCAAACCCTGAAACACCACCCCCAGCATGACCCCCTACACTGCCCGAACACCACTGCCCTAAACCCTGAAACACCACCCCCTGCACGACCCCCTACACTGCCCGAACACCACTGCACTGCCCTAAACCCTGAAACACCACCCCCTACACTGCCTGAACACCACTGCACTGCCCTAAACCCTGAAACACTACCCCCAGCACGACCCCCTACACTGCCCGAACACCACTGCACTGCCCTAAAACACCACCCCCAGCATTACCCCCTACACTGCCCAAACACCACTGCAATGCCCTAAACCCTAGAACACTACCCCCAGCACGACCCCCTACACTACCCGAACACGACTGCACTACCCTAAACCCTCAAACACTCCCCCAGCACGACCCCCTACACTACCCGAACACCACTGCACTGCCCTAAACCCTAAACACTCCCCCAGCACGACCCCCTACACTACCCAAACACCACTGCACTGCCCTAAACCCTAAAACACTCCCCATAGCAAGACCCCTACACTACCCAAACACCACTGCACTGCCCTAAACCCTAAAACACTACCCCCGCATGACCCCCTACACTACCCAAACACCAATGCACTACCCTAATCCCATAAACACTACCCCCCGCATGACCCCCTACACTACCCTAAACCCTAAAACACTACCCCGCACGACTCCCTACACTACCCAAAGACCACTGCACTACCCTAAACCCTAAAACACGACCTCCTACACTACACAAACACCACTGCACTACCCTAAACCCTAAAACACTACCCCCTACACTACACAAACACACTGCACTACCCTAAACCCTAAAACACTACCCCCAGCAGTACCCCTACACTACCCAAACACCACTGCACTAACCTAAACCCTAAAACACTACCCCCAGCAGTACCCCCTACACTACCCAAACACCACTGCACTACCCTAAATCACTACCCCCAGCACGACCCCCTACACTACCCAAACACCACTGCACTACCCTAAACCCTAAAACACTACCCCCAGCACGACCCCTACACTACCCAAACACCACTGCGCTACCCTAAACCCTAAAACACTCCCCAGCACGACTCCCTACACTACCCAAACACCACTGCACTACCCTAAACCCTAAATCTACCCCCAGCATGACCCCCTACACTACACAAACACCACTGCACTACCCTAAACCCTAAAACACTACCCCCAGCACGACCCTCTTCACTACCTAAACACAACTGCACAATTTGTTACAGGCGTTGCAACGCAGGCCTGTGGTGCTTACTGGAAGTACCTAGTGGGCTAGTTGGGCCCCAGGGACCCTCAGGATTCAAGGTGACCTAATCCCCCAACTTAAAACGCACCACGGGGCACGTTTGCACAGTGGTGAAGGGAGGGGCGGGGCCTCAGGTGACATGTGCGCAAACACGCCCTGTGGTGCGTTTTAAGTTGGGGAATTAATTCCCTTTGAATCCTGAGGGACCCTGGGGCCAACTAGCCCACCAGGTACCTTCAGTAAGCACAACAGAGTTGTGTTGCAGAGAAATGAAAAAGGTGCGTGGCCTCGGAACGCCTCTCTGCAACTCAGCTCTGTGGTCCTAACTGTAGGTACCTGGGGGCTAGTTGGGCCCCAGGGACCCTCAGAATTCAAGGGGACTTAATCCCGCAACTTAAAACGCGCCACGGGGTGCGTTTGCACACATGTCACCTCAGGCCCCCCCTCCCTTCACCACTGTGCAAACGCGCCATGTAGCGCGTTTTAAGAGGTAGTTTTAATCCCCCTGCCCTATTATGTACTAGGGACTTGCAGAGGAGGTCATGCTAATCACAGGGGTACCCCAACGCATAGTGTTCCCTAGTGTATGTAGGTGTTTTCACTGTATTCTAAGTGTCTTTTAGCATAGCACTGGCTCTGGTTAGTCAGAGTCAGTTACCACCAGTACCCGTCTGAAAAAGTTGTGGGCACAGGATGATTTTGCAACAAGGCCTCTTTCTGCTCCTCTGTTGGTTCTTTCTGCACATCTTTTGCTTCTTTCTGTGCGTTTTTTCTTCTTTCTTCACATGTCCTACCTCTGTAGGCATAGTTAGAAACTAGCATTTAAAAAAACCTTTGAAATTCACTTAAAAAATCATAGGTTTCAGGCAAGTTATAGTTAGAAATTAGCATTTAAAAAACCTTTGAAATTCACTGAAAAAACCATAGGTTTTAGGGACAGTTATAGTTAGTTGGACATTTCACTCGTACAAAACCATAGAAATTCCCCCGTTATAGTTAGTTCAGCTAACTATAACTCGCGCCCCGCAATGCACTGCTGATGACGTCACATATTACATCACTCATGACATGGTCAGTGACATCACTGATGACATCACTGATGACATCTCAAATGACATCACTGATGACATCATCCATGTGATAATTTCATGCATCTTCTCACACCCTAATATAACTTTTGATACACCCACTCTAAATTACAGACTGCCATTCTCAAAACCATAGACACTCCAACACCAAAAACTACATACCCACTCACTGATTCTTAGGTCTACACACACATCCACTCACTCACCCGTACAGTCACTCATACTTAGTCACTCAGTACAGGACTATCATATGCACTCATACACCTATATAAACACTCACACACCGCCACTCATCCATAGAGGTACTCACACACCTAGTCAGTCATGCAAAAAACTTAATCACACACCCATTTACTCACCTATACAGTTATACACACACCAGCTCACTTACTCATACAAATACTAGCACATTCTTACGCTCTTATACAATCACTGATACAAGTACACACTCATCCATACAGCCACTCTCACATCACACACTCTCACTTATAGCCATTTATATACTCCAACACACATATATACTGCCTTTCACATATGTAGTTACTCACACATGTACCACTGAGATATACATTCAATCACTAACACACCCATACACACACTCACCCACCCATACAGTCCATCACAGATGCACTCTTGAAACCATGCACCCAGTGAATCACCAACTCACACATCTATGCACAGAGTCACACACACCCCACCCACACAAACACTCAGGCACCCATACAGATACTCAGACAATCAATCAATAACCCATGTAGACACTCATGTAGCTATTCAGAAAGCCATGCAGCCGCTTACAAACCAACAGACAGACGGATACAGACATTCACACAGTTTAGTCACTAACCCATGCATTCAGTAAGATGCATTTAATCACTCACTTGTAGAGTCAGTCACTCACGTACTAAATCATCCATTCAGACACTTATACACCCACTCATTCTTCAGTACGCCTTTCCCTATATATATTAAACATATTTAAACTTTACAGAAACACACAGTCACTGGATGATGTCATCAGTGATGTCATCAGTGATGTCATTTGAGATGTCATCAGTGATGTCATCAGTGATGTCACTGACCATGTCATGAGTGATGTAATATGTGACGTCATCAGCAGTGCATTGTGGGGCGCGAGTTATAGTTAGCTGAACTATCTATAACGGGGGAATTTCTATGGTTTTGTACGAGTGAAATGTCCAACTAACTATAACTGTCCCTAAAACCTATGGTTTTTTCAGTGAATTTCAAAGGTTTTTTAAATGCTAATTTCTAACTATAACGTGTCTGAAACCTATGGTTTTTTCAGTGAATATATATATATATATATAGGGTTTATACTTACCTGTAAAGATTTTCATGGTAAAAGCATCCATGGTAAAGGCATATCCATTGTAAAAAAAAATTGTTGTAAAAGACTTTCGTTGTAATGGCATTTTCGTTGTAAAAACAGCACTGTAAAGCCATTTGTTGTAATGGCATTCATTGTCCCTACATACATTCTGTTAGAGAGGTACTGGAGGATGTGCTGTCTCTATCCAAGGTGTGATTCTTATTCCTGTGAGGACAACGTCAAGTATAGTTGTACTCCAGAACAATAGGTGTGTTGTTGGAAGCAAGACTGATTTGCCGCTGATGGGCAACAATAATAACCCAGAATGAGCCACTGCGAGAATATGTAACACACTAACCCCAGGAGAGTCCTCGGGGAGCGAACCAAAGGTGCGGGGCACTAGGAGCGAGCTAGCCTCCAACCTAATATGAGTACACTACAGAAGCTGCTCCTAAAGTTATGACCGAAAAGCTCTCTTAAGTACTAAGTGAGGATGCTGGCATCTCACAAAAAGTGAAGGACTGTCCTCACACACCACCAGGTGTCATGCTTCATCATTGGCAGTCCTCGCCCTCTAGAAACTCGGTTTGGTAGAGGGCGGGCCTTCACCTGGAGACAGGGAGGCACTTCTAAAGCTAAGTGGGGGCCTGTGAAAGTGAGTGAAGTTAATAACCAGTACAGTTACCAAATTACATTTAATAAGGGGGGTAACTATATGGTGCTAAAAATACAAAAATGCAGGGGATATTATTGTCCCCTCACCGTAGTGATTGCTGTAGTCGACATGTTTCTGCCTACTTGGCCCAAAGGGTCCGCGGCATTCATCAGGACTGAAAATAAATAGATAAGGGCTCCGTTCTTACGAAAATAATGGTATGAAATTACCACTTGGTAGGATGACCTATGTCATACTCTACCAGGAGAGGACTCTCAACAAACCTGTAAAACAGAGGTGGAGAGAGACAAGGATACCATCAAGAGGTTCGGTCATAAACAGTACCATTGTAACCCCATGCACAAAATTATACAAAGTGGCTATTTTGTGTGTAACACGTTACACTGCAACTGTGAACACACAAAGTTAAAGAACAAATGTGTGAATCATCTCACATTCTTACCCTTAGTTAGTGTCCTACACGCCCCAGGGGAGGAGAGTGGAGGAAAGACCCCTGTGGACAAACTCTGGAGAAGAGATGAAAGTATAGAGCATGTCAGAGCTCTATTCTGATGTTAAAAAACATAATTATACACATACATACGCCCATACACTCTCTTACTACATCAAGGTGCATCTCTCGTGGGTGCACCTAGTGGTGTTCGCTCTTCCTCCCTGAAGATAACTGAGCTGTAGAGGAGGAAGGTTTTATATAGTGCTCTCAATTGGCGTAGATAAGTAAAATAATGAATCGCCTACACATGCGTTAATTAGCGTGAGGTGTTCCGGTGTCATGAGAATACCCTCACTGAGGGTTGGAAACTTGCCTGGCCTGCGCGTCGATCGTGTCTACAAGCTAATCATATGTTGTAAGGCAGATCACCCGGGTGAAACAGGATCCTGTGTCTGCGCTGCGCTGATGTTAGAGGAACAGGCAGAATGCCTGACCGCTGCATCAGTCAGATCAGGAGCCAATGGGGGCCGTACTCTGAGCCTGGCCCATGTGGGAGTTCAGCGTGAGGACGCCGCGAAGTACGCGGGGCGTGTCTCTCGCCGAATGCAATGCGCGTCTTTTATCAAGACCGTCAGCACTAGAGCGTGACGGTATTGTGAGGAGCGGGGGCGTGTCTCACTGGTCCTTTGGTGGGAGGAGGTTATATGCCGCCTTGGGCTCGTGTATACATGGAAGAGTATATAATAAAGGTATAAACCACGAGTCAAGTTAAACTGAAGCGGCTGCGGATGATGTACCTGTCTCTAAGAGATGGAACATATAACAAGTATGAACAGAAATATATAGGCACGTTTGGAAATTTCCTATTTTACCGAGTTTCCCATACTGAATAAAAATTCAGGAAATGTTATTTAGAAAATGTCACCAGGGCGCTAACGCCACCAGTTTGTTATATGTAGAGCCCTGGGATGTATTTTTATCATATTGTCCGGTGATTACAGGAATTATATACAGATGTCATCCACATGTGTGGCCTAGTTATTTGCCCATCTGGAGCCACGGGATATCTTCATTCAATCCCGCGGCCCACGTGTGCAGGCGGTATACCCAGCGCTGTTCTCTGATATGGAGGAACCTTGGGATATCGGGTTGTGTTTTCCTCATTACCTCAAGCACTACCCATTTCAAATCTGTGTCTTTATGGTTGTGTTCCAGGTAGTGCCTGGTCAGCTTCGTGTTGGTCTTTTTCACCTGATAGTGCTTCTGTGTTCGTTGATATGAACCTTGATCTTCCTTGTTGTCATGCCTACGTACATCAGTTTACAGGGGCATGTCAGTAGATAAACAACATTTTCGCTGTTGCAATTGCTGAAGTTTCTAAGTACCCAGGGTTTGTTGGTTTTTATATCAACCTCATTCGTTGGTCTGTTGAATGGACACGCCACACATCCTCCGCATGGATAGTGTCCAACTGGTCTTTGATGGCCCCATAGTGTGGTTTGATCCTCATGTTTAGGGGGTAGTACTTTGGTGTGGACGAGTTCGTCACGTATGCTTCTGTTCCGCTTAAATGCAAAAAGCGGGGGGCCCACTGTTTTTCTATTCCATTCAAGATGTGCCAGTGTTTTTGTACGATATTCTGTACTTTGTTCGACACCGGGTGTATGTGGTAACACACACTATTCTGTCATTCTCTTCCCTTTCCCGGTCTTCCAATAGGGCCTCCCGGTTATTGTTTCTGGCTCTCTTTCTTGCCTTCCAGATCATCTTCTTAGGGTAGTTTAGTTCGAGAAGTTTTCTCTCTAGTGTTTCAGCCTGTTCCTCATATGTTTCTGTGCTGGAGCAGTTCCTCAGGATCCTGAGGAATTGGCCTACCGGTAGGTTTTGCCGTAATGATCTAGGGTGGAAGCTCTCAAGCAGCAATAAGCTGTTCTTATCGGTGCTCTTGTTGTGTACCTTTGTCTGGATTCCGTCCATTGTCATTATTATAACCAGGTCCAGGAAAACTGCCTGTTCTTTTGCTGATCGAGTGTGTGAACCTCAGATGTTCGTCTTTCATATTCACCCATTCTACAAAGGTCTCTGCTTCTTCTTGATTTCCGTGCCATACAATGAGGACATCGTCTATGTATCGCCGCCAGGTTTTCAGTTGCGCCGCATAGGGATTATTCTGGTGAAAGATGAAGTCTTCCTCAAATTGGTGTACATAAAGGCACGCCATGCTGGGAGCAAAGGTGCTCTCCATGGACGTGCCTTTAATCTGATGGTATATCGTGTCCTCATATTCGAAGAAATTCTCCGTCAGAGCCAACTCAGCGCATTCCATAATAAAATGTCTCGGTGTCATGAATTGCCAGTCTCTTTCCAAAAGGATTTGTTCCACCACGGTTAGAGTGCGTCTCTGTGGTATGCTGGTGTATAACGCTTCTATGTCCATGGTAATGAATAGATCTTCAGCTGGGTTGATCTCAAGGTCTCTCAGGAGGCAGAGGACATCTTTCGTACCTCTCAAGTAAAAAGCTGACTTCTGTACAATTGGTCTGAGAAACCAGTCGCAAAACTGCGACAAAGGTTCAAGCACTGAGCCTATACCCGACACTATGGGCCTTCCTGGTGGGGGCATTCTGTTCTTATGAATTTTAGGTAAGGTATAGAATCTGGGAGTGCATGGATTGTCACTCACCAAACATTCTGCTTCGTGTCTAGTTATCCAATCGTTTGTTATTCCCTCATCCACCATACTCCTGATTCTGTTCACTAGTCGTGCAGTGGGGTCGGTACGATAGACTTCGTAACTGTTTGTATCTGAGAGCAGTCTCATGCATTCCTCATGGTACATAGCTTTGTTCATAACGACAATTGCGCCGCCCTTGTATGCCGGTTTAATGACAAGTTCTGTGTTTTCTTTCAACTCCATGAGCGCTTTCCTTTCCCCCTTCCTTAGATTCTGGAAGCCTTTGGTGTCTTGAAAGCTAATGTTTTCCACTTCCTTGAGTACCGCCTGTTCAAAGGCTTGTACATGGCATGGAATCGCCTGTATAGGTGGGGCGAAGGTAGATTTCTTCCTTTGTCCTGTGTTGGCGTTGTTTCGAGGGTCATTACTTGAGTCTTCAAAGTAGCTTTTGAGTTTAATTTTCCTAAAAAACTGTGCCAATTCGGTGTTTAAGGTAAACAGATCATTTCTGGGGGTTGGGACAAATCCTAATCCCTTGGAGAGAACAGATTCCTCATCCTTCGTGAGTGTATGATCACTTAGATTGACTATATTGTTGGTTCCCTGCTGGTTGTCGGGCCTTGTTCTTTCCCCTTGCTCCGGGTTACCACTATGGGGCCGATTCCGATCTCGGCCGGTAGGGCTCCGAATAGGATTCGGCTTTACCGGATCCGATTCGGAGCCCTGTTTCCCGACCGAACCGTACGCGGGTCCGGCCGAGCGAGTACGATGCGAATTCGCCGACCGACTCGTCCGGGCGACCCGACCGCTCCGACCGACTCGTACCCGGATCGTACCGCTCCGACCGACTCGCTCGGACACGATTCGCACCGCGCAATGGAGACGTTTTCCGGCCGGGTAAGTACGATGCGCACCTCGACCGCTCCGACCGACTCGCGCCGTCCGACTCGAACTCGCTGTCGGAGCCGTACTTTGGGGGTCCGTGTCGGACCCCCTGTACGCGTACCCGTGCGAGGCGCACACAGGGGGACCCATGGGTCCCCCTACCTGTGCGTGTACGCCGCGAGCGCTCCGCGGCGTACTCGCTGTAGGGGCGCCCTTGTCCGCCTCGCACCCATTGAGGCAATGGGAGCCCGCGTACGCGTTGTACGACCGGCTCCCATTGAGTTCAATGGGAGTCCGACCGACTCGTGTCCGGTGGCATACGAATGCATCGGACTCGTTCGGTCGGACTGCACGGGTCCGATTCGGTCGGAAATCTCTCCGGGTCCGGCTCGGTCGGAGAGATTTCCGGCCCGAATCGGAATCGACCCCTATGTTGGGTGTCTGGTCTTCCCACTGTACTCTGGTATGTTATTTTGATTGTCTTTGTCTTCCTCTTCCCTTGCCTCTGCCCCTGTATAAAAAAGGCGGCGGGCCTTGCGGGAACGAAAATCCTGGTGGGTAGTATGGCTGTTGCCAATAGCCAAATGGATGCTTCGGAGGGTGCATCAGTGGTTGTTGGAAATTCGGGAGTTGTCTCCCCTGTTGGCGTCCAGTGCTTTAGTCACTGCTGCTGTCACTGCCACTTCTTTCTTCTCCAGAGCTGAAGGTCCAGTTCTGTGGGGTGGGTCTGAACCGTTGCTGCCTCCTACCCGCGGATGGTTGTTGTGGTTTCTCGTAGGGCTCATCTGTGATGTACGGGTAGACTGTTTCACGGCTAAACTTTTGTACATCCTTTTTTAATTTCGTCAATTTCGATTGGGTCAAGTAATCCTTATATTGGGAATGATCGTTATTAATCTCCTCCAGTTTCTTTTTAAAAACGGAGATATGTACAGTCGTTTTTAGGCTCCTTTCACTTTGTTGTATTTCAATGAGTAAAGCATCAGCTAGTTGTCTGGCCGGGTTAATGATTAGCACTAGCCAGTCTTTCGTGCACTTCCACGCTATGCACGACCAATTCTTCCTGAATTCTTTGTTGTTAAGGAAGAGTCGCAGTTCGTTAGTGACTATCAGGCCTCTTGGTGCCGTATTCTTCTGCAGATATTCTGGGGCCGATTCCGATCTCTGCCGGTAGTGCTCCGAATCGGATTCGGATTCACCGGATCCGATTCGGAGCCCTGTTTCCCGACCGAATCGTACGCGGGTCCGGCCGAGCGAGAACGATGCAAGCACCCGCGAAATTGCCGACCGACTCGAACGCGGCTTCAACACGCTCCGACCGACTCGCATGGACACGACTCGCACCGTGCTATGGAGACGTTTCCCGGCCGGGTAAGTACGATGCGCGCCGCGAGCAGTCCGATCGACTCACGCCGTCCGGCTCAAAAAAGCTGTCGGAGCCGGACTTTGGGGGTCTGCGTCGGATCCCCCTGTATGCGTAGGCGCGCGAGTCGCACACAGGGGGGACCCATGGGTCCCCCTTACCTGTGCATGTACGCCGCGATGCGCATGGACGCTTACACGCTGTAGGGGGCGCCCTTGTCCGCCTCGCACCCATTGAGTCAATGGGAGCCCACGTACGCATTGTACGACAGGCTCCCATTGACTTCAATGGGAGTCCGACCGACTCGAGTCCGATAGCATGCGTGCGCATCGTACTCGTTCGGTCGGACTGCTAGGGTCCGATTCGGTCGGAATTCTCTCCGGGTCCGGCTCGGTCGGGGAGATTTCCGGCCGGAATCGGAATCGGCCCCTATGTCATAAATGCCCCGTGTACGGCAGTGCGGATTTGTTCCTTCTTACTTGCTGAAAGGGCATCCCGTTCGTCTGAATTTTTCACAGTTTGGGCTATGACTGTCTCTGCTAGTAGTAAGGGTGCTTTGAGAATTTCAGCGATTGTTGCTTCATCGAACATGAGCTCGTTCTCCATCTTTGATACAGGTTAGGGTAAGGGTTGCCAGTACCAGTTTGAGGTAGGCTCTCATGTATAATGGTGGGTTAATCCTTCAATTCAAGGTCCCTTCGTTGTCCGGCTATTATTGCCGGTACAATGACCGTATGTGGTTGTATGTGCCCCTTAGAGTGTTCCCACAGCCATCAGCTGTACAAACATGTAACACACTAACCCCAGGAGAGTCCTAGGAAAGGGAACCAGAGGCGCGGGGCACTAGGAACGAGCTAGCCTTCAACCTAATATGAGTACACTACAGAAGCTGCGCCTAAAGTTATGACCGAAAAGCTCTCTTAAGTACTAAGTGAGGATGCTGGCATCTCACAAAAAGTGCGAGAATAGCCAAATGCCTCATCATCTAAATAGTGATGTGCACAAATGGATGAATGAGATTCCCACTGTTCCTAGCTACTATCTAGCAAAGCCACAGCCAAGGGAACAGCCTTGGCACAATCAGCAGGGAAAGAAGCCCTGTTGAGCCAGACTCTAATCTGGCACTGTGAAGAGACATAAGGTGTAGGATAAGTGGAAGGCCTTCAGGCTGCTGGTGAGATACTACTGCTCTTATCATTTTTTCACTTACCTTGTGAGGTGGAGGCCCGTGGGCCTCTTGCTTCTGTAGAATCCACCCTTAATGCACCACATGTTTGTGGGGCACTTGGTACTAAATCATTTGTGGACGGCCTGATTCTGGGTCAGGGTTTTGTGAGTAGCAGAGCAGCTACCTTGCTGTGATCAATTGAAAGTCATCCTCTGAGTTGTCTGAGCCCACCCATTGGAGTCTCTCTGCCACCAGGCCAGTGGGAGGGATGGTATGTGGGTCCATGGGAGGCTGCCTCCACCACGTGCAGTAAGGCACTGGGCCCTCCTGCCCTGCGCCACCTGATGCCAGGATGGGGGCACAATCCCTCGCAGGTCAGCGGGGTGACCAGATGGCTGGAGCGGGCACCAGCAGAGTCGTCTGGAGGCAGGAAGCTGGTCAGTGGCTAAAGCAAGGAGACTCCTGAGGGTTGCACTTGTTGTCAGCTGCACTCTGGTTTACAGTTAGGCCCAAGCCATCTGGTTGCTGGGCTGGCCGGTTAGTTGCGGACTGCAGAAGAATCTGGGGCTCCCGTGGGCTTCACAGCTCTTGCAATACCCCTTTGTGGGCCCAGTCCCTGCAGGCTGTTGGTGCCAGCCAGAAGGCAGAGCCCTCAACCCTGCCCAGGGTAGGGTGGTGCCCCAACCGCAAGGGTCTGCCAAGTTTCAAAATGTCCACCAATTAGCTTGTCAGCTTCATGTGGGCAAAAACGTCACCAGTGAAGTTTCATTGTCAAGGCCGATCCAGTCAATGGACGAGTATGGGTCTGCCAGATCAGTGAACTACATCACCAGCTCAGTCTTCCAAATTTGAATTTGCTCAAGCCTAGTTACCATTCAAAAAGTGGAAGCAGTCCGTATCTGGGGAGTACACAGATGCTCCATGGTCTTCTGTCACCTCAATCAATGCCTTCCTCAAAATGCACCCCTCATTCCTTCTTTAAAGGGCAACATAACCAGATGTCAGGAACACTGGAAACATGACTAAAGAGGCAGTGGTCTGCTATCCTGTACTTGTTTAAATTTCTTCATTAACAAATGTGTGTAGTTAGGCGTGCAGGTGAGATACGATGCATGCATCCTATGTGCAACTCAATCCGCACAGTTCATTTGTCTACCATTGGTGCTGGACTGAACATCATTTGCACTACAATGGAAGGTCAATTTGATTATTCCTAAAAGATTCCTGCAGCACAAAAACAAGGCATTATTTGTTGAGTGTGATGTATTAATGTGTGCACCGGAGTCTAAAAGCTGTCAATGAGATTATTCCTAAAACAATTCCTGTAGCACAAAAACAAGGCATTACTTGCTGAGTGTGATATCTTAATGTGTGCACCAGAATCTAAAAGCTGTCCTTTCACTTAGGTGCACCACACACTAAAGGCCATTCTTTTGCTCCTATCTGCCAGGCACCAATGGCTGGTCCCCCTGTTGTTGGCAGATTCTCATATTGGCTTTGTTGGAGGGAAGCACACCATGGAATATCCTTTGAAAAACATATTCTTCCGCCTTGTAAGGGACATTTAGTGAAATTTGTGTGTGGGAGAGAGTGCATGCCACAATGTCCATGAACATGTTCTGTTTTTTGTATCTCCATATGTGCCCTTAACCTCAAAGGATATGGAGGTCCACTTGCAGTACAGATGTGGAAAGTAAAATTTGTTTTAAGTTTCTCACTTTTGTTGAAAAAAATTAGATTACTTCCTGATCTTTTCCACATGTGTATAAATAGTTTGGGGTTTGCAGTATGGAATTACAAAGTGGCGGACAAAAAAGTTTTTGTCCTGCCCCTCACTGTACAAATGACACCAAAGACCATATTACACTGTGTTCCCCCGGGGTTTAATGGACGTGTCCACTTTCTTTGCCCCCCTGGGCACTTTGGTATTTCAGAAGAGGGTGCAGATGCTCGAACAGCCCTCTCTGTAATACAGATCATGCCAGCGCTACATGTGCACCAGGATAAACAGACAAAATATCGAGTTTCAATTATCGACCTACCTGAATATCGATGTTGAAATATCGTCATGCCAGAATATCGACAGTCAGAATATCGTCTACAAGAATATCGAGTTGAAGGTAAGTAATATAGTTTTTTTTTAAATCTATGTTAAAAATATCGTTTTTTTAGTTAGTGTTTAATTTAAATGTATGTGTTCTATATTTTTCTGTAACTATTGCTCTTGTATTTTAATATATGTGTTAAATTTTTATAAGTTATTAAAAAAATTTAACAACATTTTTGTTTTAGTTCCGTAGCGGTTTGTGGGTCTATAGGGGAATAGGGTGGGAAGTAATTTAATTATAATACATTTATTAATAATTTTTATAAGTTATTAAATATTTTTTAATTAAATTTTGTGTTTTAGTTCCATAGCGGGTTGTGGGTTTATAGGGGAATAGGGTGGGAAGTAATTTAAGTATTATTAATTAATTAATAATGTTTATTAATTAATATTAATTATTTATTAATTGGTTATTAATAATTATTAATTAATTGTTAAATATGTTAATTGTCTAATTTTTTAGGAGTGGGTTGTGGGTTTATAGGGGAGTGGGGTGGGACGTAATTTAATTATAATTAATTAATTTATGTTTTTTATTAATTAATGTTTATGTTTTTAATATTTTATATTGTTCAATGTGGTTATTAATTTATTATTAAATATTTATTATTTGGATATTAATAATTATTAATTAATTAATAATTATGTTAATTGTGTCTTTTTTTAAGAGTGTGTTGTGCGTTGATAGGGGAGTAGGGTGGGAAGTAATTTAATTTTAATAAAAGTTTTATTATTTTTTTCTATAATATTTATTTAAAGAAAGTTATTTTATATTGTTAATTGTGTGAAATAATGTATTAGTGATTGTTTTTAATTTGCATGTTAATTGTTATTAGTTAATTAATTGTCAATTAATTATGTTAATTTTGTAATGTTTTACAATATTGGTGGTGTCGTTTATAGGGGAATATGGTGGGAGGTAAAGTATTATTGAATAATTAATTATTTGTTAATTAATGTTAATTATTTTGCTGGAGTGGGAATACTAAATTATTCCCCTCCGCTATCCAACATTTTCCCTACTGTTGCATTTGCTGGAGTGGGAATAGTTAATTATTCCCCTCCGCTATCCAACACTTTCCCTACTGTTGCACTCGCTGGAGTGGGCATAGTAATTTTTACCCACCCGCTATCCAACACTTTCCCTACTGTTGCACTCCCTGGAGTGGGAATAGTAATTTTTACCCTCCCGCTATCCAACACTTTCCCTACTGTAGCACTCAGTGGAATGGGAATAGTAATTTTTATCCCCCGCTATCCAACAGTTTCCCTACTGTTGCACTTACTGGAGTGGGAATAGTAATTTTTACCCCTCCGCTATCCAACACTTTCCCTACTGTTACAGTTGTTGGAGTGGGAATATTAATTTTTACCTCCCCGCTATCCAACACTTTCCCTACTGTTGCACTCACTGGAGTGGCAATAGTAATTTTTACCCACCCGCTATCCAACACTTTCCCTACTGTTGCACTTGCTGGAGTGGGAATAGTAATTTTACCCACTCGCTATCCAACACTTTCCCTACTGTTGCACTCACTGAAGTGGGAATAGTCATTTTTACCCTCCCGCTATCCAACACTTTCCCTACTGTTGCACTTACTGGAGTGGGAAAAGTAATTTTAACCCCTGTGCTATCCAACACTTTCCCTACTGTTACACTTGTTGGAGTAGGAATAGTAATTTTTACCTCCCGTTATCCAACACTTTCCCTACTGTTGCACTCACTGGAGTGGGAATATTAATTTTTACCCCTCCGTTATCAAACACTTTCCCTACTTTTGTATTAAATTATTATTTAAAATTGAATTAATATTTTATATATTAAATTTATAATATAATTTTTTTTATTTATAATACTTGTGTTACAGGTGTTTGTGTATATATATTTAATTGTATTTTTTGATATATTTCTAATATGTTATAATTAAATAAAAATATTATTTATTAATTATTTTAAAGTAAATATATATATATTAAATTGTAAATATGTATGTTTATTTTTTTAATTAAATTTAATATTTATAATTTTTTACATTTACAAATAAATTAAAACAATTTATTTTTAAGGTAATAGGATTTTTTTTTATTTTACAATATTTTTTTAACATTAAAAAAAAAACAATATATTTAACTTTGATATTTTAAACGATATTTTTTTTCCGATATTTTTGTACTTACCATGTTGTAGATAGGATGTCGATATTCTGGACATCGATATTCTTGACATGATATTCTGGTAGGTCGATATTGTTGTCATCGATATTATGTCAGTGATCCGTGCACCAGTGAGATCTGAAGGGGCTTTTCCCTCATTGTATGGGAGTATGACCTCATGCAAGTGAGGGAACATATGCCTCTGCCATATCATAGACAATGGCACAGATGCAAAGGAGCAGCCAGAGAGACCACTGTGCTATAACTGTAACTGTATAACTCACGGGAGGGCAAGCATAGAGGGGGCTGGGAATTAAGATGGCCCTATCATCCTCGATGACTCAGGGGAGGCTCAGGGTGAGTCTGATAATACTCCTGTGGAAAGTAGCACAACTTTCACTGGGTGCTATACAGCAGCACAGTTAATGTGTCCCCTGAGGATACCCTTTGAAACTGGTCCAATGGTCCAACAGACATCACCCTGCAGATGGGTAAAATCACTCACTGCGCCCTTCTGCAGGGGATCTCTGTCCCCCTTTGAAAAGCAGTCCACATTGCTGCCTGCAAAGTTAAAGATGTACTGGTGACTTCAAACAGATGGCCCCTCTTTTACAAATGCACTGCCGCCAGGGAGTGGCTTTGCATTCCCATATGAGCGCCCTGCAACACTTAGCTCCTGTAAGGCTGTGTTGCTTCAAAGTGTGTGTCACAGAAAACATTTCTGACATGCTTAAAGCCACCTTTTTACATTACCTAAGTCATATGTAAGTACCGCCCTGGAGCCAAAATGTCTGGGTGTGTGATGTGGAAAATTGAGAGATATGTAATTAAAAAGTTTCTGTAGTAACAGAAATAACTGTCAAATGTTTACTGCATTAGACCGAAACAACATTTCCATTTTGTCTAGGTTTGGTATAAGATAAAAAGTAAAATTCTCCTAAGGTGGCTAGGAAAGGGCTAGAAAAAACAATTTTCACTGCATTACTTGCAACCTTTCCAAAAGTAAAAGGGAAGCTTGCAGAAGGAAGTCATAATCATACCAGCGGATATTCTCAAACCCATGGCTGAACTAGCAGAACTCGCAGAAGCTCCTTCTACCACCCCCTTGACCGCCAGTAATGCTAGCAGACTCGCTCCTAAACTAATAACAAGTTTTTATCAGAAGATTGATAAGGAGTCTGCATCTATGTCAATCACTAGAGCAGTACTGAGTCCCAGGACATTGGAGGGTAGCCGGCTCAGTACTCCGACTGAGGGCCTGATTTAGAACTCGGCGGACGGGTTACTCCGTCACAACGGTGATGGATATCCCACCTCCCAAAATATAAATCCTGTGGGATTTATATTTCAGCGGACAGGCTATCTGTCACCGTTGTGACAGAGTAACCTATCCGCCGAGTTCTAAATCAGGCCCTGAGTTGAGAATGGCGTTACTCAAAAGCGGGTCAGTTCACCCTAGTGTAAAACTGGTGAAGAGAGTTCCAAAGGGGTTGTCTGCGAAGATTGAGGATGATATGGTTGACCAAATAGCCCAGGCACAAGAACAAGTTAAAGTACGGTTACACAGCAAAACGATTGATCTGCAGAGTGCATTGGAATCACCACTGACTCAACATGTGGTGACCGCTAAGAAGCCAAGTAAAGCCAGCGATCCTCCCTCTCTTAAACTATCTAAGTGCCTAGCCTGGGACTGTGCTAACCAAGGCCTTGCAGAGTTGTGTAGCCAACAGGGAGATAAATGCCCAGGTAGCGACTCCCTGAGTACCAGGTCCTTAGTGTTCCTTGACTATACCCCTTCTGATATACCAGTAAGAGCTAAAACTCACGGGAGGGCGAGCACAGAGGGGGCTGGGATTTAAGATGACCCTATCATACTCAATGACTCAGGGGAGGCCCAGGGTGAGTCTGATAATACTCCTGTGGAAAGTAGCACAACTTTCACTGGGTGTACTCACTTTGACAACTCAAGTTTCCAGACTATCCCAGTTAACCAGCTTCCTGGGAGCATTTCATCCAATCTGGAGGCATAGCAAGGTTTATAATTTCAGAAGCCATGAATGTCCTCAACAGAGCCCTGTCTTCAATACTCTCGCTTCTGGAGAAGTCCCTAGATGGGACCGAACACATAGGATCACTGTAGACCCTGATACTCCGTGCCTTAGTGCCAGAAGGCAGAAACCTTGATGAAGTCTCCCAGACACACACACAAAATGAGCCTGAAAACTCAGTAGCACAAAAGGCAACCTCTGCCACCTAATCTTACATAATAGCTGATGCTTGCCCAGTTTGTAATGGCATGATTAGGCTGCCGGTCCATCTGATGAAAGAAGCAAATAATGTGGGCACTAGGGCTGGTACAACTACTGACCCCCTCAATATTGACACCAAGTGCCAAAGGGCGAAAAATACCTGTTCCACTAAAGGCAGTGAGACCAATACAGAGGTAGCTGCACCGGGCGTTCTAGCAAAGCACCTTGTAACATGGGGAGTACTGCATTGAAAATTAACTCTAAAAAAAGTGCAAATACTACCACTGGACCTGTGAACTCTGGGATGAAGGGTAAACCCCCAAAAAAGAGAGGGAATGATCCAACCTTCCCAGTATATTCATTTAGTTGGCCGTTCTCCAATCCTAAGGGGCGCAATAATGGATTGGTCCCAAGTGGTAGTTCGGTAAGTGCAAACATAATTGAGAGTAAGGTCGCCCGAGATTCAATCCCTAACCACACTACCAGAAGTCTAAATGATACAAGTGATGTAAACAACACTTTACACCCCAAGACTGATATAACTCCGCAGTGCAATGGCGGCCAAGGATTAGACGACCCGAAAGAAACGAAAAAATATCAGGTGCAATTTAAAAGGAAAATAAAATCTAAGAAATGTCGATCCATTAAAAGAGCTGTTAAGGTGCTACAGTTGGCTATGGTATCTGAGTCACAAAATTCGATCACTCCTTTACAGGGCCTGGGTGCTGACCAGTCCAAGAGTATGGTCGCTCGTCCAATAGAGGAACCTGGGTCAGTGCCCAGCCTTAATCCCTTTGCCCCAATATTTGTAAGATCAGGAGGTGGTGTGAGAGGTCAAATTACAAATAAAATCTCCTTGTTAGATGCTACTACCATATCTGACCAAAAAACATCTGATTGCTATCTGGAATTTATCGATCTCTTCCTGGGCATTGGCTCTGTGAACCCCTTAAACAGATCAAGACTGCTAGCTCTTTTCTATGCAATTCCTGAGCTAAGAGTGGTCTCGTCAGGTGATATGAGGATAGTGAAATTGATCAATCAGCAACTGGGGCCAGGCTCTAGAGAGAGCAATGCCCATTCTTCTAAAGTTGAGTTCACATTGCCCGACATTACCAGACTGGTGCTCAGTCATATAGACGACTTTCATATTATAAGGGTTGATGTCTTTCCCTGCCCGGGCTTCGGCCGAGAAGAAGCAGCTTCACCAGGGCAGCATTGGCTACATACAGTGCCCACGGACATGAGCACCTTTCTAGCCATAGATCATCTGCAGGGTGACAAAGAGGGATTTACCAATTACTAATGGAGTAACCCACGAGAATCTGTGCATTACCACGAGTAATAACACCAGGACACTCAAGCTCCTAAACCCTGGTATTAAGGAGGGCAAGACTGACTGTAAAGACTGGTCCAGGATAGCAGTAGCACTGGCTACCAGCTCCAGAGTGTCTTTTATAGGGCAGTCCTATTGAGTATGGATGAGCCCGTCCTCACTTTCTGCTGCCACGATCTCAAACGGGCTTCTTAAGGCCAATGTGATGAGCAGCTCTAGCAACAAATCCTTGTATGTTTCATCCTGGAATATTGTGGGCTTGGCTGGCAAAATGGAGGATGTGTACTGGTTGATGTTTATCGATCAATATGCTATATACTGCTTCCAGGAAATGTGGGCCCTCGATGGAATCAGTGCATACGGGTTCCTAGATATTTACACTCTGGCTGCTCACCCCAAAAAGGGCCAGCCTTCGGGAGGGATTACAGGGTGTCTTGTAAACTGAAATGCAAGATAGAGCAATTGTGGGTAGCTCATTTGTCGTCTAATGTACATGTGAGGGTCTGGTTCACGGGTCCTGGAGGTGGTGTAGTGCGATCAATATTTTGAAAGTATAGATTCTACCTGGGTGGTCCCCAGAGGTCCAGGCGATTTGAGGGAATTTTGTCTCCTATATTGGAAGCATTAGGGAGGATATGGCTGATTGTAAGTTGATTGAGGAGCGCAAAAGGGGGAAGCATTTGCTATTGATCTGTGGAGATTTAAATACAAAACCATCTGATGCTATCAAAAACAGTGAGGTTCTAATGGAAGACCGTGGCCTAAGTGTCCCTGAGTCAACTATGAGCTGTTTTAAATCAACCAAGAAGGGCGGTGCATTCTCTGATTTCCTGATAAATTATCAGCTGCGTTTTATTAATGGTCGTACTGATTCAGATAGCACTTCTATGGTGACTTTTGACAACAGGAGAAGTTTATCATTAATTGACTACATTATACTCAATAAGGAGGGTTGGGAAGGTGTGCGTGATATAACCGTTATCAGAAGAGTGGAGAGTGAACACGATCCTGTGGCACTCTGCTTGAAGTTGTGTCCCAAGTGGTGTGCTAGCGCAAAAAACCTGGGTGAGGGGAGTTACGGGCATGTAATCGCCTCAACCAACAGTAGGAGAATAAGATGGAGTAGTGAGAAGCACCTACTCGAACTCCCACTGCTCGAAAGTATAGTGTCCAGGTATAGAGCCATAACTATGAACACCTTAACCAATGATAGTGGAATTTCTTTTAGTAGCCTATGACGAAATGATAAATGAGCTGAAGGTTTTGGGGTCCAAGCCAACTGGGCCCAAAACCGTTGGACCTACGGTAGGGAGATGGATCGAAGGTGTTAGTTGGTATGATAAAGAATGTTTTAGAATGAAGACAGTTGTCTCGCATGCCCTAACACGGCGACACTGCAGCCCCAGAGTGAAGCATTAATCCCAAAATGTAGGCGCAAGTACAAATGCCTTCTAAAAGCTAAGAAATCACTGCTTCAAATGGCAATATGGGTGGAACTGAGGGAGGTCCTGTTTGACAATAACACCAGAAGATACTGGGAACTTGTAACGCAGGTACAGAAGAGGGCAGTGAATATTCTAGAAACGTATATTTGTTCCATCCGCGTCAGTTCGTCATTTCAGTACCTTATACCGCGCCAACCCCACAGGCCCACCTGGCTTCCTATCGGTGTATGAGGCTGTCTGCAAGGGTCTTTGGGCAACTGACATACTAGTACCCTAGGTCGATAGATCATTGATCGCTATGAAAAAGCATAAGGCACCAGGCACTGACCTTATGCCTACTGATATTTACCGCGAGGAGCTCCATTTGTGGGCCAGTGTTCTTACTAAAGTGCTCAACTCAGCACTTGCTGGCAACACCATACCATCTTCCTGGCACTCAGCCATCATTGTACCGATCCACACGAAGGGCAATCGTGGCAGTCCTTCCAAATATCACCCAATCTCCCTTCTGGATGGGGCAGGCAAAGTTCTTGGGAAAGTCCTGCTCAACTATTTCCAGGACTGGGTGGATGTTCATAATTTCATGACAGAAGTGCAAGCTGGCTTTCGGTCATGAAGAGGCACCATCAATCTGGCTCTTTGACTATATATGATTTCATATAAATTTACTGTCCTCAGAAAACCTTCTCTGTACCTATTATTTGTAGACCTGAAAGCAGCCTTCGATCTAGTTGACAGGGAGAAGCTGTGGAGATCACTAGTAGATCTAGGGGTTGATATTACTCTGGTAAAGGCTATAAAGGCTCTTCACTCTGGCAATATGGCTAGAGTCAGGTATGGCCCGGGAGACAAATGTACAGAACCTTTCCAGCAGAAAAAGGCGTCTGGCAAGGTTGTGGCTGACGCCCTTACTGTTCAGCTTTTTTCTAAACGATGTAGCAGATTATTTGTTGTATGAACCCCTAGATGTTCCAACTATAGCCGGAAAGAGGGTTCTGATACTACTATTTGAGGATGACGCAGTATTGATGGCACGAACAGAAAATGCAACCCACCGGCTATTAAAGCGTTTTGAGAATTTCTGCGACAAGAAATCCCTAACCATTAATGGTAGTAAAACGAAGAGCATGGTATTGAGGCCGCCCTCCAGCTTTAAGAGGAAGCCTTTGATTGATTGTGTGCCCATAGAAACTGTTAGGCAGTTTGATTATCTGGGGATGCGGTTTACAGATAACTTGCACTGGGGTAGCTACATACAGAAAGCAACTAAAGTCCTGAGACAAATGACCGGGGCGGTTCTGAAGTTTAGGTATAAGGCAGGTGCCAGAAGTATTAGTGTTATCCTGCAAATATATAAACAGAAGGCAGTGGCGGCAGCGCTCTATGGGGTGGAACCCAGGGGGTATGCGAATATATGTCATCTGCAAGTTGCCTTGCTGAGGTTGGCGCCAAGCACTTCCTTATTAGCACTCTATGCAGAGCTTAGTTTTACTCCAATATCGGAAACAGCAGCCTTTAGGCAGTGCTCTTTTCGGTCATGCTGGTAAGAAACCAAAGGGCAGCGATATACTTGAGAACCCTGGAAGAAGCTTCCACCAGCGGTGGCTGTAGGGGGTGCACACAGTCATCCGATGTACAGAATGTTCTAAATGAGGTACAAATGGAGTCCTTGTGGGCGGATCCCTGTACAGTAAGGCAGGATACTGCAGATCTTATCAAAGACGGATACCACAAATGCTGGGAGGTGCAAACGTCTACCACCAGCTATATCTATGGTTCAATTTACATCCTGAGGTCAAAGAACACCCCAAAATGGCACACCAACAATAAGGGTTTTTATTAATTATACTTATCAGAATTGAGTGCATTTCCTCCGGATGTAGAATTTTTACTTTTAGAAAGTTTCCATCTTCTGCCTAAACCAACAGTGCCTCTCTGCCAGTGTCCAGGGTCACATGCCTGTAATGGCTCTCCTGTGGTGTGATGTGTATTCTGCCCAGAAAGGGTACAAAAGGGCCTTGGGTGACTGGGGAAGAGTGCTCTTTACCTGAGCAGGATGAGAGAGCTTCAAAGGGTAGCCTGAGAGCTGTGCCCACCCCATCCTGACTTTTGGAGCTGCCTGCTCTGTCACTGGCAAATGCAGCTGACACCTGGGCCTACCTGTCCTTTGTTACTCTAGACAGTTTTGACCCACACCCAGGAGAAGGGGCAGAACTCACCAGAACCAGTTTTGGAGTAGACAAAGAGAGGAACCCCCGCACACAGGCTAGCACTGGGCATCAAATTGGCACCCTCACAACCTCTCATCAGAACACTCCTGGACCTGTGGATAATTCAGAAGAAGACCTGCTTTGCTGTCTGAAGAAGGAAGGATGGACGTGCTTGCCTTGAATCCAGTAACACCAGAAGTGACTCCTAGGGTCAGTTGGCTGACCTACTGTTTGAGCTACATTGACATAACAAACTTCCAGAGGCCTTCCCTGCAACTGCCCAGCTGACCAGCAACAACTGGACCTGCCTGTGCCCTGCAGCTGGCCTCTGCTGGAGTGAGTTCTGATCCCTAAGAGGGTCTTGGACCCTTGGCTGGTATCAGAGTGCACTCCGCCTACTTCAAAACTGCAAAGAATGAACTATAGGTGAAAATCCAAAAGGGCTTTTTGCAACTGTTAGCTGAATCTTCAAGTCAGCAATGACTGTCCACATCTCTCACAAACGCAAAGATTCGACGGTGATCTGCTCTTCACACCAAAAGTGTCAACCCGCGTCACCTGCCAAAGTGAAGCTCCTGCGGCGACCTGCTCTTCGCCCCTACGCCGATCTCCTTTCGCTCCCGCCAATGTGCAGCTCTGGCTGGGGCTCCTCGCTTGGACCTAGACTGTGCGAGAAGGTAAACTCTTAACCGGGACAAACCTGGTCCTTGTGTCTCACCAGCATTCCATCGCAGTTGGCCTGAATTTGTGTCACTGACCAGGTCCAGCATTCATAACTCTGCTCCAACTGATTGGATTTTTGTCACATTGGTGTCATTTTATTTATTAAAGTAGTCTCTACTTTTCTATATTAGGATTATTCTTGGTTTGTGTTTTTACCTTATTACTGTTTGAGGTCTGCCTAAATACTGCCTCTAAGTTAAGTCTGACTGCTTTTGTGCCAAACTACCAAAAGATTAAGCACAGGTATATTTAGTGACTTTTCTGGTTCACCCTGACGAATATTGTGTTTATTAGTTGAGTGGAACTCCCTCCCGTCTCAACTATTAACCCAATTCTTACACTGTTACTTTGCTGAACATTGGTTCTATTGTTCGGAAGAGGTATGAAGGTATAAACCATCTTTGAAATTTGAATTAGGCCTCTTTTGGGTGCTAAGACTTAGCTAAGTTAGCTAAGAAAAAAGTGGGTGGGTTGGAGATACTAATATAAAGGAAGCATTAATATTTCATCACAATGTTGCAATATTTGTTGCTATTCAAACTTCTGATACACATTGCTGTCACTAGTTTGTTAAGTTTCATAATAGTTATGATTAATATCGTATGCACTAAAATAGGTTTTTCATTTTAAAATTAATCTTTCAAATAAATCCTTGGTTTCCCATTGTTCTTGAGTGAGTCTTTCCATGAAAAAAGAGGGTTTGGGTTCCACTACCTATCCCTGTGTCTCTCACAGGATTGATTGTTACATAGAAAACATCTCACTCAAGTAATGCTCAGTGGGTTATAGGGTGGTTGCAGTCTAACTGGCTATCTGTCTCCAGTTGGCACATTATCAATGTCCTTGGTGCCAGTGGTCTAGAAAGTCTATTACTGTGCCATGATCTGGAATTTTAATACAGAAAAGGTTTCAACTTTGGAAGGAGGGAAATACATTTGAAACTAGAAAATGACTAGTAAGTAACCTCTCACACCCCCCCCCCCCCCCGGCCCAAGAAGGCATAAAGAAATTAAATCAAGACTTTCAACTACCCCATGTTGCAGATGGAGTAAAAAATAGCAAGACAACAATGAGACTGTTGGTGGACCTTCACTTAATGGCACCCCTTGGGTTCATGAAGCAAAACAAAGAAGTACCTAATTGGATATTGTTGCATAAAAATATGCCACGGTCAAGAGTGAAAAACAACACTATCGTTCACCTTCAAATGTCTATGCAAGTCAAAAGGCTAAGCTGGAGCCATGGAAAACAGGGCTCCTCTATGAAGGAATGGATCAGCATATCCTTTCTTTGATTTCCTGCTCCAGGTGGGTATATGTAGTGATAGAGGAAGTTAGAGTTTCCTCATTAATCCATTATTTTTATCACAGTTATGGATTAAGATTTACGGCCTAGGAAATCTATTAAGCAACTTTACTCCACCTCCTCAATATAGAATTGGGGCAGGAAAATGCAGGGAAACTTACTATGAGCACTAAAAGAGTGATTAGGCATTTGAAATTGAAAAATTCATTACAATTCTTATACAAATAATATTAAACATTAAGTGGCAAAATACAACATTAGCAGTAGCAACACTCTCCAACTGACTGCAAAGTCATGAACAAAATTAAACTTACTGTCTGCTCCATTTGAATCACCCGACCTGTTAAAAAGATTACATTTTAGAAAATATATGCCCATTTTTCATGGTCAACAGCGATGCATTCCTTCCAATAATAACTTCTTGTTAACAAGATACAAACACAGAAGAACACGGTTAAATAAGGAAACCAAAGACTACTGTACCTTCATAGACAAGTCATAAGAATTAGAAATCCCACGTGAGATTGTGCATGCAGTGATCTTGGCAATATTTTGCGAAAAAGGGCCAATTTCCAATACAGTTAAGAAAGTATCAACCTTTGTGCCTTTGTCACCAACTAAACTTTAATTTCCTTTAAAAATGTTGAATTTGCTGCTTAAAACTATGAGTTCTAGGATGAAATGGGTGAATCACCAAATATCCAACCAAAAAAAAAGAAATATCAAGCTCCTCTGCTTGTGTCTTGGTTTAGAATTAAAAATAATACATTGATAAAAGGTGCCAGCAAAGGGAGGGCTGCTCATAATTTCTATACTGAACTAGTAGCCCATTCCTCTCTCAACAACGTAAGATTGTTGGTGGATTCAGGATTGCTATATTCTATGTAATGTATGAACAGGCAAGCAGCCAGCTCCTGAAATCATGAGATTCTAGAACTGGAAGGTGTAGTCTCACCCTACACCTTGATGTTCCTTTGGCAAGGTGTGGGTGGTATTGATTTGATTTCACCTGATGTTGAACCTGATGGGTATTGTGGAATGAAATTACCAATGATAGAGTATTTGTTTGCTACATTTCTTCTATTAGGTTGTCATGAATACACAATGATAAAGTATGTTAATGTGGATTGCAATTTAATAGTAGGAAAGCTTCAAGAAGGGTATATTTTGTGGAGAAGGGTGATACCTTGTTGGGTTGGAAAGAGAACAGTGTGTCTTAGGGATGATAATTGATTCCAATCATCCTGACCAAGTGCTGCTTACCGGTGATGGAGAAGAGAAATGAAAAAGCCAAAATCCTAAGTTATTTCAAGAAAGTCTGTTTTTTTAAAACAATGTGAACACTACATGTTGCACGAGTGCGGAGAGCTCACCACGACTACAGAGCCTCCGCCCGAGTGTGGAGGCTCCTTGTGAATCAGGACCTTCGACTTCAGAATTTTTATTGGGTTAAGTTTAGGTAGAGCCAAGAAGCTTCAGCATACATTGTGCTTTATAAATACTGTATATCACAACATAACTGGTATATTTAAGATAACTTCATCTGAACGGTTCTTAAGTTTATATTGCTGTGGTGTGGTAGAGGGAGTGCTGCTGAGTTGGCAGAGCTTTGACAACTATCAGAGCTATTTTTAGTCATGTGGGGCAGCATTCAACACGGAATATTGCCACCCCCCCCCCCAAATTATGATAATTTCTGCATACATTATCCTCCTGCTCATACCAGGAGGAATATATGCATGGAAACTGGTCAGAAATTAATTAAGAACTAGATCTGAGTTTGGATCCAGCAAGTTTTTGCCAGTTCCAGGCCCAAAACCTCAAAATGACCAGTAACTAAAGTATAGATATCACCCAGATTCGGTAACTCCAACCCACTATCTCCACATCCCAATCCCAGCCAATTCTAAATGGGGTCCTGTATGGATTTGGTACCGTGTTCAGTGCATGACGTGCTACTGGGTCCATCTAGTCAGCTTTGTTTAAGACAGGTAAAATTATAAAAGTGATTGTACTTGTTTTGTATAGTGAGTATTGTTGCTGGAAATTGGAGAATGCTGATAAGCAAACCAGATGTCCTATCTGGGCCAGGTTGGACATATGTTAAGGGTTGTGCCCAATGTCTTCTGTTGGATGTTTGTAGTTTAGGATGATTACAATGAACTGTCACAAAGAGATATTATACGCAGATGATGTTAGAACTCTTTTGATGAAGACATATAATAAGATAAAAAGTGTCTTATGTAAATTTTTACTTAATACTGATATGACCTTGTGCATTAATCGTCAAATATTATCTGCATACTTACAAAGAGTATCTGCTCAGCTTGCTTTGACTGGTCATCCAAAGCATGTTATTGTTGAGATCCTGGAGGAAGGAGAAATATCATTACATCTATCATTACTTAGCACCGCACCAAACATCTTTGTAAAATGCAACAAACATACATCAAATCCAGCCCTCATCAAAGTTTGTAAGTGAAACTTCTGATTTAAGATCTGACATTTTACACTTTCAGGTGGCAAGGTTCCAGTCTAGTGATATACATCTACATTTCAGTTATAGAATAATATTATCAAAGAAGCCAAACAGTCCTTTTCAAACGGTATAATGTGTACTTTTTGACTTTAGAGAAAACCTTTTTCTTTTTAAACTTTATTTAGCGTTTTCATCAATACAAAAAACATACATTAATGTGCATGCAGCAGTCCACAGTCACAGGCTGTCTCATCATATAGAATTGGCGTCATAAGTAACATGGTAATCTGTTCAAAGTGGCATCCAATGAGAAGACCGATGGCACAAATAATTGCTAATAACAGTAGGGTCCATGAACCAACTTCACTCACGGTTGCAAAAGAAAAGGCAATACACCTCCAACAGCCACATCTCCCCCTCCCACACAACGAACCCGCTATTCAGTGTTGTATACTTTACATTGTGCATTTACAAAAATTAATCAAGCCAAACGGTGTGAAGGGTTCACCCCACTCCAGCCGGGACAATCCCCTGCTCTAGCTGAGACTCAGTTGCTTGTCTAATGGTCTCGACATACATCTTGTAGTGTCCCCAGATATCTTTGGGGCGTGACGTGCTGGGCATCATACTTGCATAGAGCTCACTGTTTACATTGCAGTACGCGATACTACGCAACCAACCCTGGACATTCGGGGCAGTTTTTCACCCCCAGTGCAGTGTCACCTCCCGCTTAGCTAATAAGAGACCTAATGCTGCAAACCTACGGATTTTTAAGGGGAAAGTTACAGTGTAGCCTAACAGGGCAACCTCTGGAATCTGAGTCAATGGGATGTTCAACATTTGCCCCAGCGTGTGATGTACTTGCATCCAATAGTCTTGTAGATTCGGGCATGTCCAAGTGAGATGTGCGAAGTCCGCATGTGGAGCAGAACATTTGCGACAATTGTGTGGCGTAGATGGGTCTATTTTATGTGCTAGTGCCGGGGTAAAATAGATGCGGCGTAAAAATTTGAAATGTAGCAGCTTGTGTCTGCTGTTAAGCGAAATGTCTTGCGTGACCAAGCAGCAGTGAGCCCATTGCTTATCAGTGATTGTGATACCCAGGTCGTGTTCCCATGCACTGCGAGTCTTGCCATCCTGTACAGGTTTCAGTGCGGCGCATGCCCTGTAAAGTTTCGATATCAGGTGCGTACCGTCTGCGTTTTCTATAAGTATCGTTAGGGGAGGGAACGAAGCTGGCTCTAGTGGAAATGTCGGGAAAATGGAGCGCAGTGCGGAGTGGAGGCGGCTTAATACAAATTTGTCCCTAAAATCCACTGCATTAAAATGTGCATCTTCCGAGGGTGAGAAGACGTGGCCCTCAGGGTACAAGTCTCCCAGTTTGGTCAAGTCTAACTTCGCCAAGGTGCGCCGCACCAGTCGCTCCGACGTGATGGGAATTAACCGAGGATTAATGACAGGTAGGGCAGAGGAGTATAACCTCTCCGTTCCAGTGATCCGGCACAATCTATGCCATGCCCAGCTTGTGGAGGATACAGTCTGAATATCTAGCGGGACTCTGGGAAAACCAACGGGTAATACAGCCGAGAGGTGTCCGGGAAGTACCAGGTCCGCCTCAGGTCTCAAATAGGGGATACGGGCATCTGGATGTTACCAGTGATATGCATAGCTACACTGTGCCACCAAATAATAAAGCTGAAAATCTGGAACATTATAACCCCCTCTCTCATATGGCAACGTAAGGACCGCCCAGCGAACCCGTGCATGTTTACCAACCCAAACTAAACGACTCAGGAGAGAACGGAGTGTGCTAAAAAAGTGATTAGTGAGAGGAATCGGTATGTTGTTGAATAAATATAAAAATTTGGGGAGGACAACCATTTTAATAATGGCGACTCGGCCTGCCATCGACAAGGGCAATTTCAACCATTTCTCTATTTGAGCAGTTAGCGTGTCCACTGCCCTACCATAGTTAAGACTGAGTATCTGGGCTGTGTCTAGATGAACCTGTATGCCTAAATACTTTACCGACTCAGTGCACCATTCAAGGGGGAACTCAAGTTCCCATGGTTGTGTGCTAGTTGTCAATGGAAATATACCGATTTATGCCAGTTTATGCCCAGTCCCGAGAAACTGCCAAACCTGATGATTTCTCTAATTAATTCGTTTAGGTTATCCTGGGGGTGTCTAACATATAATATCGTGTCGTCTGCATATAGTGATACCAATAGGGGGCCGGTATTGAATTGTAATCCCCTGTGGAGATGCTTTTCTTGGAAATGACGTATGAGGTGGTCCATGGCTAATATGAACAATAAGGGGGACAGTGGACAGCCCTGCCTGGTTCCTCGTGTTAGTTCAAATGGGCTGGAAAGTGTACCATTTAAACGCAACCGGGCAGTTGGTTTATTATATAAAAGGGCTGTTGTGGCAATAAAGCCCATGGGCATGCCCATACGGCGCATTATAGAGAGAAAAAAGGACCATTCCAGGGAGTCAAATGCCTTTTCTGTGTCCAACAGTATGGCGGCGGCCGGGGTGGCAGGGTCAATCCGATGGATGACCGAGAATAGTGTGCGGAGATTCAGGGAGGTGGAGCGATGTGGCACAAACCCGGATTGAGCTGGGGAGATAATAAATTGCATCAATTGGGACAATCTATTGGAAATAACCTTCGCTAATATTTTATAATCTAAATTTAGGAGGGATAATGGACGATAAGAGCCGCACTGCGTAGGGTCTTTGCCCGGTTTGGGAAGCAGAATTATGACCGCCTCACGTAAAGTAGGGGGAGAGTCTGCCGTTCAAGGGCCTCTGCATAGACTTCAATGAGTTTGGGAGCTAGGATATCTTTGAACGTTTTGTAGAATTCCCCTGTAAATCCATCGAGCCCAGGCGCCGAGGAGCCCCGAATAGTGTCTATGGCAAGAAGCACATCTGCAACAGAAATGGGTTCAGCTAAGAAGTCCTGCATATATTTTTCAAGGTATACCAATGCGACTTCGTCTAAGTAGCCCTCTTGCGCTTCTTTATCATCTCCAATAGTAGATGAGTATAGTTTGGTGAAGAACCCCAGAAAGCTACTCTGAATGTCTTTCGTGGTGGTGTAATTGTGTGCGTCAGAGGCTCACAGTTCAGTAATGTATGTTTTGTGATAAGGTGGGTGCAACAGTTGAGAAAGCACTTTACCAGGTCTCTCACCCTCTCCGTACCGTCTGGCAGTCTGGTATTTTCCCAGATATAAAATTTCCCTATCTGCTGTGTCCCTGTAGTCCTCTAATAGCACCAATCGCCTCTGTTCATATGTAGGTGTAGTTTGTTGTGCATTGGCCTCATCTAGTGTTTTGAGGTCTCGTTCAAGTCTCGCCAATGTGTTACGTAGATCTTTAAGTACACCGGTGTGTTTCGCAATGCATGTGCCCCTGAGAACCGCTTTGAAGCCCTCCCACAGGACCACCCATGAATCTACCGAGCCAGTATTTATATCGAAGTAATCTTCAATGGCATCGTGTATCTCAGCCCGGAATACCTCATCCTGTAATGCGCGGTTAGGGAACCGCCATTGGCACTCAAAGCCCTCAGGGCGGGGGAACTGTAACTGCAATTTCACCGGGGAATGGTCCGAATAGGTCCGAGGGAGGGACTCCACCTGCGAGCACCAGCTGTATATGTCTGGCGAGAGCAGCCAGAAGTCGATCCTCGTCCATGTGTTGTATTGGCCTGAATAGTGTGTGTATTCTGTCGTGTTTGGGTGCCGTTTACGCCATACGTCTAATAGTGAGAACCGATCGCAGAGCTCCAGAAGTGCACGTCGAGCTCGGGGTTTAGTGTCTTGTGCCCCCGAGGTACTGTCTGCGATGGGGTCGGGGAGTATGTTAAAATCCCCGCCAACTATCAAAGTCTGTGGGTCAAGTTTGTCGAGCTGTGAAGACAAAGCATGAAAAAATTCTGGGGCATCTACATTGGGGGCATATATGCATAATAGTGTAATTTTCCTACCAAACAGGGTCCCAGTAACTATCAAATAGCGTCCCTCGCAGTCTTGTTGACAGGAGCTTAAGCGGAATGGAACTGTACTGCGTATTAAAATGGCTGTCCCCTTGCGTAGTTACTATAATTTGCAAAATATCTATTCGCCCCCCAGCTGTACCCAAAGTGCGCCTTGTCATTCTTGGGGAGGTGAGTTTCTTGTAAAAAAGCGACATCTACCTTGTGTCGTACTAAATAATGAAGAACCTGTCTCCGTTTTCTAGTGTTATTTAAGCCCCTCACATTCCATGAGAGCAGAGTGAGTCCCGATGGACCCTCAACATTACCAAACTTGGTCATCTAACTGGTGTGTCGATTCTGTAAGTGTAGACAGTTGACTACTGACAGCAGTGATTGGTCTGGAGTGCTGCAACCAAACGAAAAGGACTGACTTATTAATGAAATCACCCACCCACCACCCAGCCGAATCCCCACCCGGGGAAGGGCCATACCCCAAATGAAAGTGAACGTGAGATACCACATATCTTTACACAGAAATGACGTTCCCAATAAACAGTACCCCAAGGTGGAACGAACCATACACAAAGGATATACCATGGGGGGCAGCAACGCCCCGGCCAGTCTCCAGCAGACTGTAATAGCAAAACAAAAGTATGCAACGTGTTCCTGCAAAGTGAAACAAAAGATCACGCAATGGAAAATAGTCCGATCATCCTGTGCCAACACTCGAGAACAGTTCCGCACTTGCATCTGAGCCGCTGTGCGGGGGGAGAAGATCTTGACCCAGCCCCGCTCGTAGGAATGTTTTTCTGTTTGTATACCCGGCAAAACTCCTGCGCCTCCGTCGGGTTATCAAATATGCGAGCCCTGCCATCTACGTCAACTTTCAACCTGGCAGGATACAGCATGCCATACCGCAGACCCAGATTTCTCAGGGCGGCCTTGACACCGTTGAATTTCCGACTAGCCTCTTGCACCATGGCGGTAAAGTCAGGATAGAAGGACAGTTTGGAGCCTTGCCAGTCCACATCACCCTTTTCTCACGCCAGGCGGAGAATTGTGTCCCTGTCCCGAAAGTTCATGACGCGTGCTACGATGGGTCGTGGAGGAAGACCGGGGTTGGGGCTAGGGCCTAGTGATCTATGCGCCCTCTCTATGACAAAGCCAGGGGTGAAAGCCTCTTTACCGAACAAACCCAACAGCATGGTTTCAATAAACAGATCCATGCGGCCTGTGGGAGTTGTCTCGGGGACGCCCAGGATGCGCACGTTGTTTCGGCGACTGCGCGCTTCTAAGTCCTCATTTTTAATGGCCACTTCTTTTAGAATGCGCTCCACTCGCTCCAGGCGTTTGGCCGACTGTGCCGTTCCATCTTCGATATCAGAAATGCGGGCCTCTGCCACGTCCAACCTTCTATCATGCGCCTGAACTTTAGCGCCAAGGCTGGCGATGGTGTTGTCGAGGGAATCAAAGCGACTGTCTAGCGAATTAAAGCCCGCTCGCATCTCTTGGAGTAGTGAGTGAGCAGTGTCAGTGGATCCGTCACCTAGCACTGGGCCTTGCGCAGATTCCGCCATGTTGGTGGTTTGTTCCTGAGTGGTGTCTGCAATTTTTCCGAAAGGGAGCGTCCTCTGTTTAGGGTCCTTGCGGCCCATGCCGCAAAAAACGTAACTGCCACTACCCACTAGGTCGCAGGGGATGTTTCCAGGGTGAACTTGTCCTCCCTCCGCGGCGTGGTGGAACAGTCAACCACCCCAAGCCCCTCAGCGCTGAGACAAGATGGCGAGTGGTCGGTCTGTGCGCACGCCGTGGCAATGCTGCTGAATGACACCCCGCGCTGCAAGTGCCAGGCTATACTAGAAGGAGGGGGGGGCCCTATTCGGCCCAGCCGGCCGTGTCGCAGATGCTGTGGCTACAAGTAGAAAGCAAGCACCCACTGGAAGCAGGAGACTAGGCGCCTGTGTGTGTAGGTGGTATAATATAGCGCAAGGGCTGTTTTGCTGGCAGGCCACTGAGAGGGGAAGTCACCATGTGGGCCGGTCGTCAGTGATGTGGGGAATGTTGCCTCGAGTCTTAGAGTATTGAAGTCCCAAAGGGCGCCACGCTCATTAGCACACTGCTGGACTCCAGCGCTTCACAAGGCAGAAGGCATGATCAGAATAGTGTCCCGGGCTGTAGTTGGTGTGGCGTGTGTCTTTTACCGATGCGCGCCCCTCCCCCCGCCGCCCCTGCAGCCGTGCCCGGATCCAGCCGCCTCGCCGGTATAACGAATTTCCCGGCTAGCGGCGTTATTAATACGGTGCTGCGGGCGGTTCATTCAGTGGGGGGGGCGCGGCGGCACTCACCGGAGTCTGCAGCAGCCGAGCCGCACCAAGTAGATTAAGGGCTTAGGCATCGGGTCCAGAGCCGGAAGCCGCACTCGTGGAGGGGGAGCCACCTCGCAGGACCAGAACGGCCGTCCCCATGTACCGATCGGCTCCGTTCTAGCACCGGAGAGTGCAGAATCGCTGCAGGCGTCCGTCACCTCGCGCTTGCCCCACGATGCCGGCGCTGGTTGCTGGGACACGCCATAGTGCTGGAAGGCCGGACGGAGCTTCAAAGCCGAGCGGCCATTTTAGTCGCTGGCTTAGCCATGCCCCCGACTTTAGAGAAAACCTTTAGCTTGACTCTGCTATTTTATTTTATTTGATTGATAATTGATTTATTAATGTACTTCTACACATGGAGAGGTTTGTTGGTGCAAAGAAGGCAGAGACAGTCGAACACAAACTTCAGGGCCTCAGCGTAGCAGCTGGATGAGAACCAGGTTTTCAGATGTTTTCTTACAGTTAAAAGATCCGGAATACAATGAAGGAAAAGGGGAAGAGTACTGCAGAGTGCCAGAGTTAGAAGGCAAGAGGTTCTGCCACCAAGTCATTATCTCCACAGCAGAGCAACCACAACATCCCGACTTGTCCAAGGGTGTCACAAACGAGCTGTCTTTTTTTATGAAACTGAGGAGCAATTTAAAAGAGATACATGGCTGAGTGGGAAGATGGTGTAATTTCTACAACAAGTTACAAGACAAAATTTGGTGTCCCTGGTAACCATTCAGGGTGCCACATTCTTGATAAACTCCATATGAGCCTTCAAATGCTAGCAAAGGCCTCAACAAAGGGCAGGCCCAAAACAAAGTTTGATCTGATGATCACATCCACAGGTGCATGGGTAACTTACCATCTAAGCTCGGAAAGGTATGCTCTTGGGAAGGTTCATAAGGTGAAAGAAACAGACTGAGGAAACCGAGATCCTCTATTTTATCAGAGGTCAAAATGAGCCAGTGGGCACCATCTACTAACTGACTTGTCACATGCAAAGCTTAAGCAGATCACTCATTTCATTCCTAGCAAAGGGGGGGTTGCAGGAATGCAGCATGCAGTCTCAGCATGGTGTTGTGATAGCTGACTCTGTGATGAAATACAATACAAAAGATGATGACCAGAGTTTTGCCAGATGTGGTCTTGCATCTTCATGGACCCTTAATCTCTCCACAGCCTTAAGTATGTATTCAACAGGGTCTATAACTACTTGAGACGAGTATTTATAAGTACATAGTAAACTGCAATGGATGCAATTAAATTATGTCTCTGAAGGATATATATGGAAAATAGTGGTTAGATAGTATGTGAACAACCTAAACATCTTAGAACAGGCGTTACATTTTGCTTACTGCATATAGCTCCTCTACTACTGTGAAAAAGCTGGACAAATGAGGACACATTCGAAATAAATCACATTCTGTAAACACTTAAAACAAATTAAGGTATCTCAGATTTGCAGAATATGCAAATCTTTGAGTTATATACTTGATTTCGGATAAATAATAAAAAAAATACAAGGTGATTTTAAAGTAATCATGACAATACCGTTTTCTCAACCCTCACCTCTCTGGAATGTCTCAAGTAGTCACTGGTTTGTACCAGCTGCCTTTCAATTTCTTGACTCTTCAGGTGCTGATGCAAGTAACTTATACGTTCTAAACCTGCACAGATAAAAATATTAAAGAAAAATTATAATCCATTGTTTACATTTTTGTTATGACTTCGCCCAAAGAGCTTCTTCAGTACTTAAAAGTATTCTTCGTTATCATTTGAGACAATGAAACTTAGTTCAGGGTGCAATATTTATGTCTGGGATTCAAATAAGCTAATGTAAAACAGTTTTCAATAAATTTCGCACAAATCCGAAAACCTTTCCATTTATCTTGACCCCCCACCCAAACCCATCATACTAGGGACTTGCAGAACAAGTTACTTACCCTCAGTAACACCTTAGCTGGTAGAGACTCTATCTAGCCGCAGATTCCTTACCTTAGAATATTCCCCAGGCATCAGGCTGGATACAGAAATGCATTGTTGAGCAGAACCCCTGTGCACCAATAGGTGGTGTTGTTTGACTCCACATGATGTCGTCCACGCAGGAAGTGACGTGCACAGTGCCTATTAAGGGGCCACCCCAGCGTGCTGACGTCAGTTTCTTTTCACAACAGAAGCATAGAGCTACGAGGAACACGGACCAATGGCGCGTTAATCTAGGGACGTGAAAAGGCTAAAGTCCATTCACAGAGCAGGGAGGATGGCTGGGTTGGTAAGGATCTGTGGCTAGATAGAGTCTCTACTAGATAAGGCGTTACCAAAGCTAAGTAACTTGTTCATCTGATAGGGACTTCTAACTGCAGATTCCTTACTTCAGAATAAATACCCAAGCAATAACTCCCCAGAGGAAGGGCTGCTATATGGATTATACTAGAAAGTCCTGTAGGACCGAATGGGTGAATTGTCCATCACACCAGATGTGACTGTCCACGTAGTAATGCTTTGTGAACTTGTGCAAGGAAGCCCATTTTGCTGCCTGACAGATATCCAGGACAGGAACTCTGTGAGTTAACGCAGTGGTCACAGCCTTAGTTCTGGTGGAATGACCTTGGAAGCCTTCAGGAGGTTTGTTTCTTGCCAATGCATAGTAGATCTTGATGCAGAGCACTATCCATTGTGAGAAGGTCCATTTCTGCACCATCTTTCCTTTCTTTGCTTCGACGTACCACACGAAGAGTTGATCGTCCACCTGGAACGCTTTTGTGAGGTCAAGGTAAAATGACAACACTCTTTTTGGGTCTAGCCGATAGAGTCTCTCCTCTTCTTTAGAGGGGTGAGGTGGAGTGTAGAAGGAAGGCAGAGTGATAGACTGGCTTATGTGAAAGGGCGTGACCACCTTCGGTAAAAAAGGATCGGGCTGTCTCAGGCTCAGTTTGTCTGGATAGATGTTGAGGTATGGAGGATGTGTTGTCAGTGCCTGTAGCTCAATGAACCTTTGGGCAGATGGTATTGCCACTGAGAAGGCTGTTTTTATGGTAAGAAGGCTGAGAGAGCAGTTATGTAGTGGCTCGAAGGGAGCACACATCAAAAATGTGAGAACAAGGTTGAAATCCCACTGTGGCATAATGAAAGGTGCTGATGGGAACATACGTCGAAGACCTTTCAGAAACCTATTTACAGCAGTGGATTTCAAAAGGGATGGCTGATCTGACAACCACCGAAATGGCAAGATGGTAGACAAATAATCTGTCAATGTGCCCAAAGTAGAGTCTTGCTGGGCTAGGATAAGAATAAACCAAAGAACCGGGGAAAAGGGTGCAGCCAGAGGGTCAACTTTTTTATTTGTACAGCATACTATGAACTTGCTCCAATGGTAGGCATATACCATTTTGATGGAGGGATGCCTGGCTGCCAAGGTAACATTGCAGACTTCTTGCAGAAGGTCGAAAGCTGTCAACTGTCGTCGCTCAATCTTCATGCATGAAGGTAAAGCGTTTTCACGTTCAGGTTCAGAACCCTGTCCTGCTGCTGCAGCAGAAGATCCTCCCTTAGAGGCAGCCAATCAGAGGACACGTGCTTATGCTCAAAAGCTCTGGATACTAGACTCTCTGTGCCAAATCAGAAGCTACAAGAATGACTTGGGCCCAGTCGTTCCTGATCTTTTTCAGAACTCTGGACAGAAGTGGTATGGGCAGAAAGGCGCACAGGAAGCAGGAGCTCCACTAGAGATGCAAAGCATATCCGAGCAAGAGCCGCCTTCGAAATTCCAGTGCACAAAACTGCTGGCATTGCACATGCTCGACGGAGGTGAACAGATCTAACCAAGGCTCTGCCCACTTTTGGAAGAGACCTTGCATCACCTCCAGATGCAGATGGCATCAGTGATCTATCAGTGTTTGAGTTCATCCACAACGGCGTTCAGAGAGCACACCATGTGTTGAACCACCAGAGATATGTCCTTGTGTTCCAGTCAAGTTCAGTGGTGCAAGACCTCTTGACAAAGGGTCCATGAACTTACACTATCCTGTTTGTTGCAAGACCACATGGCGGGGGATTTGTCCTTGAACACCTGTACCAACCTTCTCCTGATTGAAGGAAGAAAGGCTCTAAATGCCAATCGGTTCACCTGAAGCTCCAGTAGATTGATTCCGCCGGAGACCACAGTCCGCTGATCCTCACCTCTCCCAGATGGCAACCCCAGCCTAGGAGTGACACATCTATCAACACAGTCAGCTTTGGTTGGGGAAGCAAGGAGGGACTGCCATTTACCAAATCGCAGTTTGTTAGCCACCACTGCAGGTATTTTGCAGTTCCCTCTGAGATCTGGATCATGTCAGAGACATTCCCCAGATGCTGCGCCAGCTGGAACTTCAGGTCCCACTGCAGAGCCTTAATATGCCAGCAGGAATGTGTTACTAGCAGGACGCAGGAGGTCATGAGGTCCGGCAGCCTCAGAGTCAGTCTCACCAAAATACAGGATAGAAACATTGGTATCAAAGCCTGAATATCCTGGACTCGTTGCTCGGGAGTATAAGCCCGAAACTGCACCATATCCAAAACAGCTCTGTTGAAAGGGAGCGTCTAAGAGAGAGTCAGGTGTGACTTCGGCATGTTGACAGTGAACCGCAGCGAATGCAAAAGTTCGCTGTAATCTGGAGGTGGGAGACAAATGCCTGCGGTGAGCTTGCCTTCAACAGCCAATCGTCAAGGTAGGGGAAGACTGGAACCCCTGACCTCCGTAGATGAGCTGAGACCACCGCCCTCAATTTCATGAACACCCAATGGGCACTGGTAAGGCCAAAGGGGTGCACACCAAACTGAAAGTGCTCCTCACAAACTGTGAACCTCAGGTAATGTCCGTGGGCAAACAGGGAGGGGATGTGAAAATATGCATCCTGCAAGTCCAACGATATTCTCCAGTCTCCTGGGTCCAGAGCATAAAGGACTTCTGCAAACGTGAGCATCTTGAATTTCTCCTTTTTAAGAAAGGCACAGGTCTAGAATGGATGAAATCCTCTGACCTTCTTGAACACCAGAAAGTAGCAGAATAGGGAACACAACTTACTTTTGATGCCGGCACCTTCTCTATAGCTCCCTTGGCCAAGAGAGCTAACACTTCCTGAAAGAGCAAGGAGAGGTGATCCTCTGTCGGCTTGTCATATGTAGTAGGCAAGGGTGGGGGGGTTGTCACAAGGGGGAGGGAGTAGCCCCTTTGGACAAGCTGCAAAACCCAATGGTCGAATGTTATTGAATTCCAGTGGTGCAGGTGAAGGTGTATCCTGCCTCCCACTGGATACCCATGATGGTCGGGGGCAAGTTAAAGGAGTATTGAGACTGCGGCTGCCAGGGGGGGTGGACTGGCTTGACTTCTGGCTACCTGTCCCACGTAGTCTGTGGGAACCACATCCTTTGCCATGAAAAGAATGTGCACATTTTTGGCCAGGGTAGGTGTGCATGTAAAGCAGTGGTTGAAAGCCCCTTCCGCAGACACGAAAGGAGCAGAAGGCAGACTGGGGTTGGCGAGGGGCCTTGGCAAGGCCCAAGGACCTGATTGTAGCTCTGCTTTCATTAAAGCGCTCCAGCTCTGAATCCACCTTCTCTTCAAACAGATGGGAGTCATCAAAGGGTATGTCCATGGGAAAGGCCTGGACAGCCCTTGAAAAGCTGGTGGTTCTCAGACAGGGGTTACGCCTAAGGGCCACCGACGATGAAATCGCTCTGCCCAGTGATTCTGTTGTGTCTAACCCACATCTGATGGTGAACTTGACTGCATCCCTCCCATCAGCAATTGCTTGAGAGAGTATAACTCGGGCCTCCTCCGAGACCAAGGGCAACACTTGCGCGACAGAGTCCCAGATGGTATGGGAGTATCGGCCAAAAAGGATCACAGTGTTCACCAACCGCAATGCTAGGCTTTTGGAAGAGAACATCCTCTTCCCAAAGGTATCCAGCCTTTTGGATTCCCTGTCCAGTGGAGTGGTAGGGAATGCACCAGGGTTGACTTTGGAGGTGGAGGCTTGGACCACCAAGCTCTCCAGGGTAGGGTGCTAAGTGAGGAGACTTGGGTCTCCTGGGGCGGGGCAGTGGTGGCGGGCAATTTGCCTATGAACAGAAGCCCCTGTGCCGGGCTTGGACCAGGCCCCACGTAGGACATTGGTAAGGGCTTCATTGATTGGGAGTGATGGTTTGGTGGGGGCTACTCCTGGCTGAAGCACCTCTGTCAAAACGTTTGTATTGACTGCCACTGAGGGCAGCATAAGGTCCAGGACTTCAGCAGCTCTCTTCACCACCATTGCGAAAGAGGCTCCTCCGTAGCCACAGTAGGGATAAAGACCAGGCCAGTGTCTGGGAAGTTATCAAATCCACTAGCATACACCAGATCCTCATACCAGTTGTCCTCAGGATCTTCTAAAGACTGGTAGCCATAGGAGTCTGCAGACCTCTCCCAATCATCACCCAATCCAGGCCTGTCATAGAAATAAGGCACTAGCTCTGGTATGGAGAATCTGCCCCCAGTCAGCGCTGGAGTCTGCGTCTGACGACGAGTATCCAGCTCTGTATCAGAGTCGGGAATGATGATGGGGTGGCGCCACTGCTGGGCATAGGTGGTGCCAGGGGCGTCGGCACTGGGGAAGATCGAGGTCGCTAGACCGGCGCCACTCCGCATCTGTCACTGGATCCCTGGGGTCCGACCGGCACCTAGGGAAAACCCACTGGGGGGAAGACCAGCAGGGGACCCCCCCAGACCTGTGGAGCCCGAGGGCACTACAGAGTGGTCAGGCTGCCCAAAAATGAGGTGCATGGCCTCATAAAATCCCTTTAGTTAGGCGGGGGCCGCTGCAGCTCCCTGCAACTCAGGGAGGAGCAGAGACATCCCAGATTCCACCACAGAGCTAGGTCTCGAGTGCCAATAGCCCCGCGATTCATTCAAAGACTTGCGCAGTGAAGTCAAACATCTCTTCGACTTCTTCTTCTTTTTGTGGGACTTCCCTGACTTCCCCGACGATTTGAAGTGGGGTGACGATTGCCTCCTATAACTCTACAAACGATCTCAGACCTTCCTTGCAACTGACACCTGGAGTGTTGCGGAGACAATCAACGTCGGGTGGCGAGGAGCTTGAGGGATCATTCCCTCAGCATCTTAGGATGCATGGCACGGCAATCCTTGCATGTCTTAGCGTCGTGGTCATGCTCAACATGCCAGAAACAAACGAATGCAGGTCCTTCACCAATATCTGATGATGACAGGTGCCGCATGGCTTAAAACCTGCCTTACTGGTGGACATCCTTCAAACCAGGAGACAAAGTCTCGAAAAAATCTTTGACAAAAAATAGAAGAAAGGTCAGTCAAAAAAGACGGGGGCAGATCTTCTCTGGATCTGCGCTGACTGCGGCGGAAGAAAAGAACTGACGTCAGCACGCTGGGGTGGCACCTATATAGTTTCCGTGCACATCCCTTCTGGCATGGACGATATGACGCCATGCAGAACCGAACGACACCTACTGGCGTGCAGGGGTACTCCTCACCAAAACCTTAGTGGATCAAGTCTGACACCTGGGGAATATTCTAAGGTAAGTAATCTGCAGCTAGAAGCCTTTATCGGATAGCAGTAGCGTAGGAGATGTCTGGGCAATGCTCTCTCTTCACTTGTTAAGGCAATAAAAGGCCTAGATGAGGCCATTTGTTTAATGTTTCTCCAAAAGAACTACAGTTGGCATTGCACAAATATGGACATCGGTATAAGCATTTTACTTACTGATAGGTGAAACGTGTAGACGAAGATAGAAATCAAGCATTGCATGGTATTTTAGTGTCACATATAAGAAAAAAATCTGAAAAAGGAATATTTGACTTACCTTAACATTGAAAGTGTTTTTAGACACATACTTTAAAAAAAAAAATCTTAATGCTTGGACATATCCTAAGGCCTAGAGACAATTTATGTAGCTTTATGCTAATAACACCAGAACTACTCTTTGCTATTTCGCGCCTGCACCAGGGCAAACGAAACAGCCTGGGATATGTATGAATAGCTTAGGCTGCTAGACCTCAGTTCTTAAAAAAGACTGCAGTCTCTGATGTGACAAGACATATTCTGGATTTAATCCAGACAATATTGTGGTTGAGGATATGCAATGCAACTATGTATGTCTATTTTTGTCAGTCGCTGTATAGCACAACTTTAGCTGGGGTGCCACAGTGCCCTGGATATTACGGGGGATGTTGGAAGATGATAGATCAGGTACTACCACTGATTTTCTTGGCTGCTCAATAAAATAAGAGCGTCAGAGCTTCTCTGAGACATCTGTTAAATGATAATGAATCCCATTACACTTACCCCAGTAATAACCACTTGGCTGAAACACCTGGGGACGGTATATGTGATTTCTACTTTAGAAAGATGAGGCAGACTAGAAAACCTTGTCGGCTGAATAGATTTTTTGATGTAAAACTCGGTGGAGAACATTTGACAAATATTAAAACTTAACATGAACAAAAGATTCTTTAGCAAAAAACTGTAGACAGCTTACTAATTATCCTAAAAAAAGAAAAATATAATGGCCTCATTCACAAAAACATTTACGGCCCTACACTTATATTTATGACAAAAATGGCTCTAATTACATCTAACAGCTATCCCAAACAAGCATTTGCAATGCAATCGGTCTCGCCTTTGGGACCTTATATGTAATTAGCTATGCAGCACATTAGCCTGGGTGCTGTAACATCTAATGTTCTTTAACATGGAGGGAAAGTAAGCACCAAACTGTGTGACACAACAGGTATGGGAACTCATAGAGAGAAATATTGTCTTTCAGTGGGAAATGGTATAGCCCAAAGCTCTGTTTTTAATACAAAATCAGGGCCTTCGGTGGTCATATCACTGAAAATACAAGATTTGAAAAAAATATTATTGTCTACGGGTGCTCATGGAAGACAATTTCTATGGACTGGAATCTAGAGAATGCTAAAGTGATTCTGGTATTTTACTGACCTCTGCTGGTCGTTTTCTATCAAGAAAGTTAAATAGAGGCAGTTGCCAGAAAAATTTTAAAAAAGAAAGTCCCTGAGCAGAAAGCAATTCTGGTATTTTACTGACCTTTACTGGTCGTTTTCTATCAAAACAGTTAAATAGAGGCAGTTGAACAAGCAGAAAGCAATTCTGGTATTTTGCTGACCTCTACTGGTCGTTTTCTATCAAGGCAGTTGAACAGAAAGAAAAGTCCCTAAGTGGAAGCAGACAAGTCCTAGGGCTGATCTCCAGAGCCCACAAAGTACATACACATATAAGTATATATTAAAGTATATACAAGAGGTCTCGAAGGCTCGACCTAATAAAAAGGATAGCTGTCAGATGTAAATGGCTTTACTGCTGTATAATTGTACCCCATAGATGCATACATTGCATCCCCTCACCTTATGAGTCGTAAGGCGAGGGGAGTGGGAGCTTTAAGGCATGGTTTGCCTCGAGTGTTTGTGAACGCTCACAGAACACGAGTTTGTTGTCATTCACAAGCTGGTCTTGAGCGCCTTCCCTCCCTGAAAATGGTAGGAGATTTACAACAGAAAAGGGTGGAAGTAACATCCCTTCTAGGGTGGAAATGATATAAGTACACCCACAAGCATAGCGGTGATTGAAGGGGAAAGGGTTGGTCCACGGGAAAAATTAAAGGAAAAATGTACATTTGCATATCTGGCTGGCTTTTCGCAATGTGGAGTTATAATTTACTTATAACTGGGCACCGGTGAAGTAGATGTCACATGACCTTCCCAGACGTACATCTAGAAAGCTGTAACTGGTATAGTTTTTAAGACAAACTGCTGAGAAAACCATAAATACAAAGGATCCAATTCACCTAGAAAAGTGTATAATTACGAGCAGTGTCCTAGAATACATAATTTTAGCCGTTTTCTGCCACTCATTGAATAGGCACAGGAATTTTGCGGTATTCATTTGACTGCTTTCAAACCAGCACTGCTACACTCTTCCGATGAAATATAGTTCTATACGTATCAAGGGTTGCATTAGAATGTATAACTGTAAGAATTACTCCAATGGTCAAAATGAACAGGCATGGGCTACCGAGCCAAGGGATAAATGTCAAGATGATTTGAAAGATGAACTCTATCATACAAGACTGCGAAGTCCACTATGCAATGCAAGAAGAGAAAGGCCTACTAAAGCCATGAACTGCACCTGCATGTAATTGCTGCTGAATTGATATAGTGCTCCCACACTATTTGTCTAATACAAAATAGTAACTCTACACACAGAGGGGCAGATTTACAAGCCCCTTGTGACACTTTTGCGCCGCCGTTGTGTCACTTTTTGTGACGCAGTGGCGGCGTAAACAATGCGCCACATTGCAGCCCATTTACAACGTGACGCATCTAGGTAGATGCGTCACGTTGTAAAGCCCTGAGTCACATTATACCTGCGTCAGGTATAATATTTGCAGGGTGGGCAGTCCCACGCAAAAAGTCATGTAGAACTGACGCAGTGAAATTTACATTTCACTGCGTCACTCTACGCCTTCACTGCGTCAAGATCCCTACGCCTGCTAAGACTAGGCTTAAGGAATGACGCAGGGCTTTTTGAATGGGACTCACCTATCTGTTGTGGCACAGTGCTGGAGTTGCGTCACTTTAATGAGCAATTCCAGCAATGCGTCACTTTTGTGCCAAAAGATGCGTCAGAATTTCTGACGCATCTGTTAATCCTTGCGCCATGGAGGACTGTATTGTAAATACAGTGCATCCATGGTGGCGCAGAGACATTTGGCGCTGGTGCAAGGAAACTGACGCATCTATGCAGATGTGTCAGTTCCTTGTAAATGAGGCCCAGAATTTCTATACACATAGATTTGCTTTGCATGGGCATCTGTCTAAACGCAATTCTGCATCTCCAGGTGCATATTTGCGCCTAGTAGGAGGAGGTGTTATCCACATCCCCTCACATGAGAGGTTGAGGACATACAACTAAAATTACAACCTTAAAGGTACTCCTAGTAACTTTCAAGATACTTGCTAGGCGTAAATCCACCAAATGTAGTTCTACATAGGAGAGCAGAAATCTTCGGTTACGCCATTTAAATTTCCAAATTGAAACTAATAATGGAACAGGCATCACTAGCCTCTGGAAATAGTGGAATAGGCATCACCAGCCTGATGAAAATAATACACACCTGATAAAGGTTACGACTCAGAGGACATACATACCCTGGGCTGTGCGCGTGTGTGTGTGTGTGTGTGTGTATGTATGTATGTTTGTGCTATGTAAGTGCTATAATGTGTCTAAGTGTGGAGTAGTGTTAGATGTGACTTGAGACGTGTTTTTGTAATTCATTATCAATGTACATATCTGTAATTTTCTACGGATGTGCATCTGTAAAGTTTATATTTTTACAGTGTGATTTGTATGAGAAATGCAATATCTAAATTTATCCAACCAATTTTGTTTAATTTTATATTTTTATTATTGATATTTTTACTCTGTAATTCATATGTGTGTCTGCAATGTCTAAAGTTAGATGACCACTTTATTCTTTAATTTATTTCTGTTTTTTGGTGTATATTTTGTGCTTTGTTATTCCCTGCATCAATTGATTGCTTGTATTTCTCTTGCAGTTACTGTGAGTGGTCATGTGTGTTGTGTGACTTACTCTAAGCCTTGGCTATGATACTGATGAGGCCTAACAAGATCAAAACCAGTCTGGGAATTCTAGTGTTACCTTCTGGAGGGAGCCTCATCAGGCAGTTTGGGATGGACAGTTCTATGAAGAGCAATAGCCAGTTTTTTAGCCTGAATGGAAACATTCCTCCCATTACTTTTTGCGTGTTTGATATACAGCCTAATTGGTCAAGGTTATGCCCAGAATTGGGTCCCTTCACACAGTGCCACAGGAACCAAGCTATAGCTTACTGACCAGGCCATACAAGGCTGAAACCAGACTGAGGTTGCTTGAGTTACCTTCTGGAGGATACCTTGGTTGGCATTACAGGATGGACAAGAGGAGAAAGGTCAGTACTGATTTGCATAAGACGGCCCTCTATCTAGCGTGGCACAGTGGGTGAGAAATAGTAGGTTGAAAGTCACCCAGAGTGATTGTCAGTGGTTTAGGGATTCCTCCCATCACCTTTTGTTTCTTTGGGGTAGATTTGAGCATGTATGGGTGACTGCTACTTACAGCTGACCTACCATTTTGTAGGTGTGTCTTTTTATTTGCATGTCCATCCTGAGGCCCCTTCTTGATTGTTCCTGTTCTCCGCCTGTTGGCATTACTAGTTTAGGGGTGTCACTTTTAGAAAGTGGACATTTCTCTGCTTTTAGCTCTTTGTGTGCCTTCCAGCCTGTCTCCAATACACAGCTGGGGTTTGGGTGACAGCTACACTTTGTGCATTCCCTCTAGACAGCCACAAACACAGGACACTCAGATGCATCTGCACTCATTTGCATACTGATGGGTCTTCCTGGACAGAAGGAAGGGGAGTGACTGACATGCACGCTTCAATAGGTAGTGTCCTGCCCTCATACAAAGCACTGATCAACCCCCCAGGGGTTTGCTACCTGCCTTGCTGTGTTGGCCTGCTACCTTTGGCTGTGTTCTGACTACTAGTGTTCTCCAAGGGCTTGTTGGCTAGCCTGTTCCCCGAAGTCTCAGGGCCATCAAAGACTTCATCACCGTCACGGGACTCTGCCCATAGTGAGTCTGGCAGCTGAACTTGAACCAGGAGTAGTGATCAAACGCTCCTTGCTTGTTTAAGGATCAGCAAGTGCCTGAGCCCAGGTGATGCGGGTGAACTCCAGAGTGTTCCTTGTTTCCCAAAGATCACATTCTCTGAGGGTGGAGAGTTGCCACGGCACCGAGGGAAGCCACCCTTCAGTGTTGCCCCTTGACACTGCTGTGTTGCTCTCCATGCCACTGGAGTCAAGCTATCCTGGCTGATGAGGGCTGAAAGCCCAAAACCGGTCCTAGGATGCTTGTTTCCAGTCCAGGGAGGACCTGGCCTGGCAGTTTGGGCTGGACTGTTCCCATTGGGCGCAGGGTCAAGACTGATTTGCATATGGCTGGGTCCAAACTGGAATGGCATGGTGAGCAAAAAAACGATGGATTTAGGCCCAGATCACTGTACTGGGGTGAATGTATGACATTGTTCTGCATTCTGTCCCTCAATTGTTGTTTTTGCATTTGTCACCCCGAGTGGGACGGGTATGCCCAGACGTGGGTCCCGTGCTCTCCATGCCACTGGAGTCAAGCTATCCTGGCTGATGAGGGCTGAAAGCCCGAAACCGGTCCTAGGATGCTTGTTTCCAGTCCAGGGAGGACCTGGCCTGGCAGTTCGGGCTGGACTGTTCCCATTGGGCGCAGGGTCAAGACTGATTTGCATATGGCTGGGTCCAAACTGGAATGGCATGGTGAGCAAAAAACGATGGATTTAGGCCCAGATCACTGTACTGGGGTGAATGTACGACATTGTTCTGCATTCTGTCCATCAATTGTTGTTTTTGCATTTGTCACCCCGAGTGGGACGGGTATGCCCAGACGTGGGTCCCGTGCTCTCCATGCCACTGGAGTCAAGCTATCCTGGCTGATGAGGGCTGAAAGCCCGAAACCGGTCCTAGGATGCTTGTTTCCAGTCCAGGGAGGACCTGGCCTGGCAGTTCGGGCTGGACTGTTCCCATTGGGCGCAGGGTCAAGACTGATTTGCATATGGCTGGGTCCAAACTGGAATGGCATGGTGAGCAAAAAAACGATGGTTTTAGGCCCAGATCACTGTACTGGGGTGAATGTACGACATTGTTCTGCATTCTGTTCATCAATTGTTGTTTTTGCATTTGGCCTGCTACCTTTGGCAGTGTTCTGACTACTAGTGTTCTCCAAGTGCTTGTTGGCTAGCCTGTTCCCCGAAGTCTCAGGGCCATGAAAGACTTCATCACCATCACAGGACTCTGCCCATAGTGAGTCCAGCAGCTGAACTTGAACCAGGAGCAGTGATCAAACGCTCCTTGCTTGTTTAAGGATCAGCAAGTGCCTGAGCCCAGGTGATGCGGGTGAACTCCAGAGTGTTCCTTGTTTCCCAAAGATCACATTCTCTGAGGGTGGAGAGTCGCCACGGCACCGAGGGAAGCCACCCTTCAGCGTGGCCCCTTGACACTGCCGTGTTGCCTCAGCAACGCTGAATCCTCGGACGACATCAGCTGTGCTTCACCACCCCCATGGGCGGGGCCCGGCCACGAGAGAGATCACTGTACATACGCCTCACTACTTTACATTTTTTTATAGGACCACCACGTCGGACTGAGGACAGCTCAGGGCAGTCCCTTGACATGCCCTCCTCCAGACACAGTTGTGAGGCTGATACCTCTACTATGTCTTCGCAACGGGACCTGTGAGTCCCCATCTGACAACCGGCACTCTCGAGGGTGGCTAGGATTCTTCACCTGCACCTGTCCCGAGGGACCTGAAGGGCACTTGTAGTTCAGTGCCTGTACAAGTACTACTTGTGGCCCCCCTTGCCTGATTGATCAGGACGGCTGTAACGCTGTGATTTGGGGAGTATCCCATTGGTGCTCCCACATTGAGAATGCGCCCTTGCCTTTCACAAACCTTACTGTAAAAAAACCTAAGGGAAGCCCATGCATTTGTAAACACTGTGTTCCCTTTGTGCATTCAATGTGATAATTTGAAAACATACTTATCATATTGGTACCGTTTTGGTCTTGAATTGTTCAGAATATACTCAGTTATTTTTCTAAACCTGTGTTGAGTCTTTTTGTGGTGTATTCATTGCTTTCCTGAGTGTGTGTGTTACACAAATACTTTACACGTTACCTCTTTTGATAAGCCTGCCTGCTCTGCGCCAAGCTACCAGAGGGTGAGCAAGGTTATCTCATTTGTGTATCTAGCTTACCCTGATTAGCGTGGTGGGTTCTGCCTGGCCAGGGTGTATACCTTAGCCACCCAGAAATCCAATTTCTAACAACTGGCAAATATATTTTCTCTTTGTAGGAAAAAAAAATGTGCCTTTGCACAGAGGACTCTTTTACTGTGCAGAATTGTATGTTATATACTATCCCACACAGTAATAATAGAACCCTTTTGACCATGTCACATGACAATTCCATTAATAAGCATGGAAACATATGCCTGGCCCAGCTTCCTAGGCATACTACTTGGAATGCTGAGCAATTGACCTAATGGTAGTAAACAAGATCACAACACATACATTTCCTTTGTATGGAATTCTGCATTTAAAATCAGTATGGTAGGAAGATGTAAAGGAAGGTCTCTTGACGGTTAATGAGCACTCCAAACGAAGGAAGAATGACTCAAGTAATTTGAAAGAGCACTGAGAAGCTTCATTTCACCGTTGCGTTTAAACAGTCTCATATCCAATATTGGGAGAAAAGAAGCTCATTGACATATGAAATGGCCAAATAGACAAACACTAGAAGAACGATCCAGGAGCAAATAATAAGCCTAAACATAGATCCTTAAAAATGGAAGAACGCCCAGCTACCACAATATTTGGAACCCGAAGGGGTGATTGTAAGATGGGTAAATTAAAGTAAGCCAAGTTTTTGGAAACACACAATGTCAGGAATACCAACATATCGACTAATCCTTTCCTAGAATTGTTTTGAGTGGTGTTCTATCAACAATTTATACCTTTTTACAGGGAGAAACGACAGGTGAATTAATCAACACACAAAGAAGTGGGGAGAGAAAATTAAATAGACCATAGCCAAGATGTATCTACTATCAGCAGTGTACAATGTGCAGATGTCTGTCTGAGATTACCACTTTCATCTCTCAATGATTTGGCTGAGCTTGTTGAATTGTAAGTTCATTTCTGCTATAGAGTTTGAATCTATAGATATGTGTATAAACAACTCAGCTGGAAAAATTAAATTTGGGGTCATGGGACAGGAGTAGAGAGTTTACAAGTTGACAGATTAATTTTCCAGACTCTTTCAAATTCAGCCTCAAATAGACGTTGTTCATAGAAAAAAATGGTCAAGAAATTAGCTTGAAAGAAGGTCTTTTTGAAATTAGGTTCATACTTCGTAAAAAAAAAACTTTCACACATAATTAATTGCACACATAACTATTTTGGAAATGAATCAAGATATGTACTCTGTTTGAACACTCCTTTGAACCTTTATAATAATTGCCAGTCGAAATTTTAAAAATATTATAGATTTCAAAATAGTTTACACATTTTATCTAGAAGTGATTTTAGCACATTTATTTGCAGCTTGAGGTATGAAGCCTCAATGTGTGTAAGAACCAGGAGAGTGATACTATTTCACATTCTCCACTGTTTTAAGACTAGTGTCCCATCTTAGTCTCTATGTATATGCTTGAGTATCAGAAATTACCATTTAGTTTGGGATAAGGACACCCTAATGGGTTTCATATAATGGATGCAGGTAATGGCAGCAGTAGTAAGGCAGGCAATGCTCTTCCTCCATGACTACTGCACTGGACTACATTCATTTTAGACTGATGCAAAAATATCACTATGGGGTCCACAGCTCATCCTTATTCCTCTCGCTGCTCAAAGCTGTCTTCCACTTTGTGTTTTGACTTATTTGTTGGGTTCCGTGACTTGCTGCACGAACTTTCAGTTCCAGCCAGCAACACCTATGAGACAACTCATCTTCATCAGCCATGATACAGGGTCTAAAAATTTAGCATCACTGCAGGTTTGTGAACATTAGAGAACCATGCTATCCGAATGCCTTGGAATGACTCTGGTCAGCAAAAACAAAAGTGTGGAATCAGGTCTCTTCGTTCGCTGCTGCCTAATGAAATTCTCTGCCTGTGGAGATGTGTTTGGTACTTACTAGTTTTTCCAATCCAGCAACCAAAATCCTACTCTTATGTGTATTATTCATTCTTTTAACACTTAAGCTTTTTGTAGAGTATTATTTCACTGATTTTATGAGGTTAGAACTTCTTAACAATACCTTTGTTAAATAAAGAAATACTTACTGAGCTGGCTGAAGTTGGTTACAGAAAGAAAATTCTTGTTGTGGTCTTCTTCCTCATCACACTGGAAGTTGTAGTCTGCCGGCTCTGAGCTCATTTGAGTGCTCTGGGAACACCCATCCACAGTAATGACCTGGAATTAAGAATAAAAAAGAACGCATAATCAGTAGCAATTAATTACAATTACGATGACTGCTTCAACACCAAGTGAATATTACTATGCAGCACTGATCTGCATATATAAGGACGGAAATGAGCACAACTATACTAACTACACCTGCTGTGTCCTAATTTTACTAGATTTTTTAAAAAAAACGAAAGCTTTATCATGGACAGGTCTGAGTTTATGTTTTGCATTATTAATGATTGTCTAATGTTCGGGTTCTGGTAGTTTCATTAAGTTTCCAGGTTTTTCTGATGTCATCATTTGGTTATGTGTAAGTATTCTTCGACTCCATGTGAGCCTCTAAGAACTATTTTGCATTACATTCCTGTTATAGCAAAATTCATGAAATAAATCATGTTATTCCACAGAAAAAGTGTACTTAGCCTATGTGCAACAAATTTGGATACTGATACAATGATTTTTTTTTTGAAAAGTGAATATGGATACAAATAATGTTTTAAATTACAAAATGACTATGAAAATTTTTAATTTCAACATTAATGAACAAGTTACTTACCTTCGGTAACGATATATCTGTAAGAAACATTAGTAGTGATAGATTCCTTACCTTAGAATATCCCCAGGTGTCAGTCTGGATCCGGAAAGTTTTCGTCAGCAGTACCCCTGCGCGTCGGAAGGTGACGTCGTGCGGCTCCGCGTCCATCGTAGGCGTTGTGATCGCCGGGATGACGTCGCAGCAGCTACTTAGACGCCGCCCTCGCGCGTTGACGTCAGTTCTGTACACGACTTTCCGCGCCAGGAACGCAGAGCCATGCAAGATACTGACCACTGGTGCATTGAAACTAGGGCCCTGAAAGGGATGACCTTAACCCTAGAAATCAGTTCGCAGAACGGGGAGGATGGGTGGGGCGGTAAGGAATCTATCACTACTAATGTTTCTTACAGATATATCGTTACCGAAGGTAAGTAACTTGTTCATCTGAAAGAAACACGTAGTGATAGATTCCTTACCTTAGAATAGATACCCCAGCAATACCAACCCCGGTGGTGGGTCTGCGAACCAAGATCACACCAGAAAGTCACGGAGAACAGAACGGCCAAAGAAGCCGTCTCTCCGGACTTGGCTGTCAAGGTAATAATGCTTAGTAAAAGTGTGCAGCGAGGCCCACGTGGCTGCCTGACAGATGTCTTGCAGGGGGACACCACGTCCCAATGCAGTAGTAGCTGCTGTTGCCCTGGTAGAATGGGCGCGCAGCCCCCCCGGAGGCTCCTTTTTAGCTAGAGAATAGCAGGCTTTTATACACAAGACAACCCAGCGGGAGATAGTCCTCTTGTGTACAGTCCGGCCTTTCTTGGCGCCTACGTAGCCAACAAAGAGCTGGTCATCCACCCGGAACTGTTGTGTGCGGTTGAGGTAAAATGAGATCGCACGTTTTGGGTCCAGACGGTGGAGCCTCTCTTCCTCTCTGGAAGGGTGCGGAGGCGGAAAGAAAGTGGGCAAGGTGATAGTTTGCCCGATATGGAAGGCAGTAACAACCTTTGGCAAAAAGGATGGACGTGTGCGTAGCACAACCTTGTCCGGATGGACAGACAGAAAAGGAGGTTTACATGAAAGAGCCTGGAGCTCACTCACGCGCCTAGCGGAGGTGATGGCAACCAGGAAAGCAGTCTTGAAGGTTAATAAACGAAGAGGACAGTTGTGAAGCAGCTCAAGTGGAGTGCACATCAAATAAGTAAGAACCAGATTCAAGTCCCACTGTGGCATCACAAACGGAATAGGAGGGAAAAGGTGAGTAATGCCTTTGAGAAATCTATTTACAACAGGGGACTTGAAAAGAGAGGGCTGATCAGGTAGCTTGAGAAAGGCCAAAATTGCAGAAAGGTAGCCCTTGATAGTGCCCAGAGCAGACCCCTGCTGGGCTAAAGAGAGAAGGAACAGTAGGACCTCAGAAAGAGGGGCAGAAAGGGGATCCACAGCCTTTGCTGTGCACCATGCCACAAATTTGTTCTACCTGCAGGCGTATACCGATTTAGTGGAGGGACGCCTGGCTGGCAGAATGACATCACAGACTTCGGGAGGCAAGTGAAATGGAATCAACTGTTGCCGCTCAATCTCCACGCAAGGAGGTGGAGGCTGGACAGGTTCGGGTGGAGGACCGTCCCCTGCTGCTGCGACAGAAGATCCTCCTGAAGAGGCAGTCGGATCGGGGGATCCACGCTCATACTGAGTAGCTCGGGATACCAAACTCTTCGAGCCCAGTCCGGAGCCACAAGAATGACTTGGGCCCGGTCGCGTCTGATCTTCTTCAGCACTCTGGGCGTAAAGTGGTATAGGCGGAAAGGCGTACAATAGACCGCAACTCCACTCGCGACGAAAAGCGTCGCCGAGCGAGTGCCGCCTTGGAAATTCCAACGCGCAGAACTGCTGACATTGCACGTTCTCTTCGGTGGCGAATAGATCTAACCAAGGCTCTCCCCACTGTTGAAAGAGACCTTACGCCATGTCCGAGTGAAGACACCATTCGAGATCCATCATGCACCTGCGGCTGAGTTGGTCCGCCCTGGCGTTCAGTGAACCTGCCAGGTGTTGAACCACCAGGGAAACGCCCTGATGTTCCTGCCATGTCCAGAGGCGCAGAGCCTCCTGGCATAGGGTCCATGACCCCACCCCGCCCTGTTTGTTGCAGTACCACATGGCGGTGGTGTTGTCTGTGAACACCTCTCTCACCTTGACAGAGGGAAGGAATGCTTTGAGTGCAAGTAGGATCGCCCGGAGCTCCAGAATGTTGATATGGAGCTTGGACTCCGCCGGAGACCAGAGGCCTCTGATCTCCGCCTCTCCTATGTGGCCGCCCCATCCCAGGAGGGATGCGTCCGTCACCACTGTGTGCTCCGGTTGGGGAAGGGAGAGGGATCTGCCGCTGACCCAATGCTGGTTCGTGAGCCACCACTGCAACTGTCTTGCAGTACCCTCCGAGATCTGGACGTAATCATACAGATTCCCCTGATGCTGCGCCCACTGGAACTTCAGGTCCCACTGCAGAGCCCGCATATGCCATCTGGCATGATTGATCAGCAGGATGCAGGAGGCCATGAGGCCCAGCAGCCTCAAGGTCATCCTGACCGAAACCCAGGACAAGGGCTGAAAGATTGGAATCATAGCCCGAATATCCCGGACTCGCTGTTCGGGAGGACAGACCCGAAACTGCGCTGTGTCCAGAACTGCTCCGATGAAGAGGAGCTAAGGAGAGGGAATCAGGTGCGACTTTGGCACGATGATGGAGAACCCCCAGCAAATGCAGGAGGTCGGCCGTAGTCTGGAGGTGGGAGACGACTGCCTGGGGCGAGCCCGCCTTCAACAACCAGTCGTCGAGATAGGGGAAGACTGAAACCCCTGATCTGCGCAGATGAGCTGCGACCACCGCCATCACTTTCGTGAACACCCGAGGGGCGCTGGTAAGGCCGAAAGGAAGCACAGTGAACTGAAAATGCTCGTGGCCTACCGTGAACCGCAGGTAACGCCTGTGGGCCGGCAGGACGGGGATATGAAAGTAAGCGTCCTGCAAGTCCAACGCTACCATCCAGTCTTGTGGGTCTAGGGCAGACAAGACCTGAGCAAGTGTGAGCATCTTGAACTTCTCTTTTCGGAGGAAGAGATTGACGTTCCGAAGATCCAAGATAGGACGCAGGCCCTTGTCCTTCTTTGGAATCAGAAAGTAGTGGGAATAACAACCACGACCTACTTCTGGCGTTGGAATGCGCTCTATGGCCCCTTGGCCAAGAGGGCCACAACTTCCTGCTGGAGAAGTGCCAAGTGATCCCCCGACATGCGGTGGTATTGAGGTGGCATGGCTGGAGGGGTAGTCTCGAAGGGGAGGGAGTAGCCCCTTCAGACTATCTGTAAAACCCACCTGTCCGACGTGATGGTGCGCCAGTGGGGGAGGTGATGGCGAAGCCTTCCACCCACTGGTGTTTGGTGGGCCTGAAAGGTCGGACTAGGAAGGTTTGGAGGCAGTGGTGGCTGGGGTGCTGGTGGACAGACCCGCCCGCTGGCCCCCTGAACCGCCGCGGCGGTTCCCACGTCTGCGGCCACGCATGGACTGTTGCGCCGGCCTGTGGCTCTGTTGCGAACGTGGTGGGTTGCCCCTTCCGCGAGCACGAAAGGAGCGAAAGGCAGAAGGCTGTGGAGGTCGAGTGGCCGAAAGGCCCAAGGACTTGGCCGTAGCCCGTGAGTCCTTAAATCTCTCCAAAGCACTGTCTGCCTTGTTGCCAAAGAGGCGAAGGCCATCAAAGGGCATGTCCATCAAAGTGTTTTGGACATCCCCCGAGAAGCCAGTTGTTCTCAGCCAGACGTGGCGGCGGCGCGCCATTGTCGTGGAAATCGCCCTGCCCAGCGAGTCGGCGTGTCAAGGCCACAACGGATCGTGAACTTGGCTGCATCTCTCCCCTCAGCAATAGCCTGGGAGAGTAGTGTCCGAGCCTCCTCCGGACACTGCGGCAGCACCTGCGCCACCGTATCCCACAGAGAGTGAGAATAACGGCCCAAGAGGCATGCGGTGTTCACTGACTGCAGCCCTAGACTGGCGGAAGAAAAAACCTTCTTCCCAAATTGTTCCAGCCTCTTGGATTCCCTGTCCGGGGGTGCGGTAGGGAATGCGCTTGGGGAAGCGGAGGCTTGGACAACCAAGCTCTCAGGGGTGGGGTGTTGGGAGAGGGAGATGGGGTCGCCCGGGGCCGGGCGATGACGTCGGGCCACGTTCCTGTCCACAGGAGCCCCTGTGTTGGGCCTGGACCAAGAGCCCAAAGGAACGTCCGAAAGTGCGTCATTAAAGGGCAGCAGTGGTTCCGCAGAGGTAACTGCTGGCTGAAGCACTTCCGTCAGGAGGTTAGTCCTGACAGCCACAGTAGGTAGCTCGAGGTGGAGAGCCCCGGCTGCCCTACGCAACACGACAGAAAAAGAAGCACCCTCCTCCGTAGCCACGGTAGGAGGAGACAGCATGCCAAGGTCTGGAGAGGTGTCCAGACCACTGGCATCCCCCAACTCCTCTGCCCAGTCCGGGTCATACTCGCATTGAGCAGCGAGAGGGTCCTCAGACCCCCCTCCCAGTCCTTCCCTTCCTCCTCATGTTGTTGTACAGGCCTAAAAGGAGGAGGATGGAGATAGGGAAACAGATTCTCAAACGGCGTCGGAATAGGCACCGTTCCGGCACCGTCTCCACTTCGGGGCTGAAACTGGGGATGACGTCGTCCGGCGTGCTGGGCGACGTGAAACGTGGTGCCGGTGGGGTCGACGTCGGTGGAGGTGTTACGAGGTCAACCGGCGTCGACCGGGATCCACAACGGGATCCACGGGAGTCCTGCGGTGCCGAGGCCGGAGCCGACGGCGACAAAGGGGGAGGACTCCCACTCGGGCTCGCGGGGCCCGACGGCCCAAATAGGCGAGCCATAGCGGACAGGAATTCCTGCACCTGGGCCGGAGTCGCCGATGAACCCGGGAAGGGCGGGTAGGTCACCGGCGGCTGCATAGGCTCCGCCGGAGCCGCGGGGGTGGCACCACCCGCACCCTCAGCCAAGTTGCGTGACTGGCGAGGGGAAGTCGGGGAACGATGACGTTTCTTCAACTTCTTTTGGCGCTTCGCCTTACCTGACCCCGAGTGCAAAGACTTCGATTCGGACGACTTCCGATGGTGGTGGCTCCGCGACCGGACCCTCGACCTCCCTCTGGGCCGGGACCTTTCACGGCACGGAGCCGACTGCCGGGCTTCAAGCAGCTTTCGGGACCGCTCCCACAAAGACTTCGGTGCCATGGACCAGCAGTCGGGGCACGAGTTGGGGTCGTGGTCGCGCCCCAGGCAGAAGAGACACACGCGGTGCGGGTCGGTCACCGACATCATCCGATGACAGTCCTCGCAAGACTTAAACCCGGGCATCCCTAACTGCACCACGAGTCGTATCGACTCAAAAAAGGTGAGACAAAAAATCTCAAAAAAGACTGGGGGTACCGCTCTCTCCGGATCTGCGCTTGCTGGTGCGGAAAAAGAAAGAACTGACGTCAGCGCACGAGGGCGGCGTCTAAGTAGCTGCCGCGACGTCATCCCGGCGATCACGACGCCTACGACGGACGCGGAGCCGCACGACGCCACCTTCCGACGCGCAGGGGTACTGCTGACGAAAACTTTCCGGATCCAGACTGACGCCTGGGGATATTCTAAGGTAAGGAATATATCACTACGTGTTTCTTTCAGATAGTAATTCTAAGAAACTACAGGATGGAAGGCTTTTGAAGATGTAGAAACATTAGCATATCAATGGATGTTCTGCAGTACATATTCAGAGAAAAAAATACAGGTTGTAAAAAGAAACTTACAACTAAAACTTTTCTGTTTCAAATTAAACCGATACAGATGACATACAGAATCTCTAAATTACAGCCAAAATAAAATTGAAGAAAATAAAATATGAAATAATGATCCTGCTTGGGCCTCATGGACAAGTTACAAAATGGATTACCATAAATAATGGACTTAAGCAAGGCTACATCTTTGAAGCCATTCTTAGGCTGGCACTTGTTTGAGCTTTTGTCTGTATGGATGCAGTGTGCTTTAGAAGAGTAAACATCCCTCATGCTACAGACAATTTATTGTAGCATTTCACATCCCAGGGAGTCCTTCCCATTGCAGTTCATGAGATGTGTTGTTTTCAGCACGAGGCAGGGATTACTTGGTGAACAAAAAAGACAACTTGAACAAAAGGCTTTCCCTTTGTAAAAACAATATATTCTCTATTATAAGTAAATGTTTACTAGAAATATGAATTTAAAATTAACGATGTAAATGCTCCTTATTATGTGTCACGTTTTATTTTAAAGAAAAAATATTTTGGTGTGGGAAAAATGGTTACATAAAAAAATCTAATATTTTCTTTTATAATAGTACCTGGCAAACATTATACAGCGCGAACATGCTTTTCTTGATGAGCTGGGTCAATACTTTACTCATGCTGCCACTTCATTTCCAAGGTTGGATTGGCTAGTCCCTTTCCATTCAGAGCATGACCCTCTCAGAGACTGTAGGTGCGCATTGGCCCCTAATCTCTGCTTTCTTTTGTGAACTTTTTTTACTGTGAAGTCTATGCACAATAGTAAATGTACTACTGAATACTGCACATATGCAAATGTACACTCATATCTTTGTGAATTGAGCACACACTTTGTGCGAATAAAATATGTAATCTTCTCTAATGTACAAAATCATAGTGTTCCCATTATGTACAATCTGAATATGTAGCTTTCTGTTTAATACATTAATATAGATGCTAGTGAAGAGTGTTATATAAGCCATGGCATAGCTGTTTTATTGCTAATTGAAATATATAGTAGAAGAATCCATTTAGATGTAAAGTGAGAATGTGTGTGCAAATGGATACATTGTTGGAATGAGTATAATGAATTTAGAATTTTTTTGGGGACTGTCAATCCGTAGGTTAGTGTATTGCAGGCACCCTTGTGTCATGCGCAAGGGTGCCTGCTTTACAGGCAGGATTGTTTTTGTGCACGCAGGGGCCCCTTCCTGCACAAAAACAATCCTGTCTGAAACACAGGCACCCTTGCACCATGGTGCAAGGGGGCTTGCATTGGCGCAAGGCAGCACACTGTGCGCCAGCGCAAGGAAAGGAATGAAATGTGCCATATAATGTTAAATATGGCACATTCCTGCCCCCTCCCTTTCACACAGCGCAGGGCAGTAGGTGTCTTGCTTCCTTGCATTGCGTGAAAGTTTACTAAATCTGGCCCCATGTCTTTAGACTTCAGATTCAGTGGGCCAGTGGTCCGATTTTCCTTTTTAATGTGCAAATGTTTATATTGTATTGTTTATGCAAAGCAATGCAAACAATCTTCTTTGTAGACAAGCAAGGAATTTCCATTTTTCGTTTGAACAACACATTGTGGAAGAGCTTCAAAGACAGTATGATGTTGTACTGGAGAATGTTAGCCCAGAGTTGCGCACAGCGGCAGCTTATCCCTCTATGAATTAGACATGTATTGTCATTAAGGCACCTATTCGCTGGACGAAGCTCTCTCCGTGTTAATATGTGAGGGGTGCAATTCACCCACCTTCATGGGTGTAAATGCCTCACTATTTTAGAAATGCCAATGTTGTGTGAGTAGGTTATCAATAAAATAAGTTTTTAATGTATTTAAGAATATAAAACCTTCCTGTGCTCATTCACTTCAAACCTCCATAAAACTCTCTTTATGGATTGCCTGTGCTAAACTGATACAATCCACTCTAAGCTCAGTCTAGTCAGGAATGAAGTAGACATTCGTTTTTTCCAGAGGGCAAATTTCTGCCCTAGTAGAAAATGACTTCTCCGCTTCTGAGTAAATTCTGTGGGATATTGCTGTTTTCATTGCTCATTGCCACCTGTCCTGGCTTCAAAACATAAGGGTGATGATGGAAAAATGAATGTAGTTCCTCGAGAAGACACACACTGGGAGAATAGGGATAACTCCTTAGAGAGATAGGAGGCTTCTGGATATGGTGACAGTCCTGGGTGGGTGGTGTGCTGCTAGTGGGGCCATGCTCATGAAATCCCATGTTAAGGGTGAAGTGGATGGTAGGTCTGGTAGGTGTAATATCCCTCGAGGCGGTAACTGAGCATTACCTCCTTGTTCATCTTCCTCTCAAAGTCCTCAAGTATGAGTTTATCTCCATTCATGCAGAACCTAACCACCAAACTTGACTTTTTCTTTCCAATACAAGATGAACCCCGTACCCTTGAGTACAAGTACCTCACTTCCTGGGAAGGACCTCCTGAAATCATCAAGCACAGACAGAAATCCATGGACCACAGGGAGAGGTGGGTGGGAACTCCGGACTGTGACGAGGAAGACATGGACTCAGATTAATGAATATTACTGGTATGTAACCAGGCAATCCTGGCTGATAGTAGAAGATGTAGGCAGGGCCGGACTGGTTACCGGGCTTTCCTTAATAAACAATGCAAAACAAATGTTTTAAAGCGTACGCTTTAAAGCTATTTGTTTTGCATTGTTTATTTAGAAGCGCCGGCAGCTCCCCAGCAACAAAAGGAGCCACTCTGCAGTGAACCTGGATCCCACCCTGTCACCCCCGCAAAAAATGCCCGGTAGCCAGTCCGGCCCTGGATGTAGGATGCATAATACTGGCTTCTAAGAGGGTTTCATGCGTGATACTGGAAGTTATAGCACAGGACACCTGTAGAATACTGGCTGTGGGTTGCCAAACCATCCAACCCTTATTATTTATACAGCAAAAGATGGAAATTGACACTTTGCGGCAGGAATTTCATTGGTCGAAAAAAAATACTGACAGTGTCTAAGTCAAATTATTGATAAATAGCATAGCCGCTCCTATCATAAGTTCATAGTGCACCATGAGATTAAGTAAAGCACAGAGTTTGTTGGCACTTACAGGAACCTGAAGTTGCGTTGGTTTCTTTTCTTCTCTTGGGGAATTACATTTGCTGTTGCCAACTTTCTTTCTTGTACACACACCCTGATCAGGCTCTGATGGCTTGAAAAGCTCTGCAAAGTGAAAAACATGGGTTCTACCCTATAAATTCTGGACAAAGTGCTGGAATGTATTTTTCACCCAATGAAGCAAATCACCTTTCAACATTTTACCTTGGACGAATTTGTATTTACTTTTTAGCTTATTCGCTTAATCTATGCTATGCAAATATAAAGGATAGTAGGACACATGTCTGGCAACTTTGGGTATGTGAAACATCATCTTGCCACTCAGGTGGCTTTACCACTTGAATCCACAGGTCAGAATGAGTGATAACCTGCAGTTTCAGTTTAACTGCACTGCAAAATAACAACGCCCCCTCCTTTCTGATCTGAAAAGTTTTGAATTTGGGCATGTTCTCCCTGTACAAATTCCACCAGGTAATATCTGGCACAATCTGCACTGGAGAAAGATTGTGTGTCCTAGAGCAATTTGTTCTGGACTCATCCACAAAGACCATGTGCACCCAATTTGATATTTACCATGGGACTCTGAATGAAGCTGTTTGGGTTACTGTCCTTTGAAGATTGTCGACAGTTCTATGGCAGATTTTTAATTAAACACAATGTACCCAGTCTACACAGTGTTTAATTAAACATTTGCCAGCTGCTTTCTATTTTTCTTTTGTTTGATATTTCGGATGCCATTGTTTACAATTTTAAGGCACCACTCCTAAGAAGTGTGTAAAGTGTCAAACTGACCCTTTGGCTGAAGCAGCTGATGGATTCATCACAAAAGTTCCTTACATTTCACCACATATCCACAGACTACTTAATAAGTACAACCACTGAAATGCACCGATGGTCTAGTGTCCATTCACTACAGGGGCATTGGCCACTGCTATGCATATTGCTGTAGCAGTAGCTCTGGGTGAAAGTGCTGCTGGCAGCCTCCCTGTCTTTGCAAATGGACACAAGCGGTACGGATGTGAAATATCCTGCTTGGGCTTTGTTCAGCGGTGGCTGGCACAGGTAAGCGTGGTGGGGCAGGGCGCAGCGGGGGGAGGGAAGTCAACAGACGACGGAATAGGTATTATTTATTTAATTATACCTATTCTGTCGTCTGTCGACTTCCCCCCTCTAACCCCATCCGCCCCCACCCCACCGCCCAACCACGTTTACCTATGCCGGCCGCTGCCGGCTTTGTTCCCTGCCGGTTCTACCCTCATGATGTTCTGTATATCCCATTTGGCACCCTCACGCTGTTCAAACTCTCACCACTTACATCTTCACTCCCTAAACGCACCCCTTTCAGGGACCTCCATGCCCGCTCCCTCATGTCCAGTTGGGCTCTGTTTCCCTCTTACCCCTGGCCCTTGTTATTGACTCCTTTGAGCCTATCCAATGTCTTCCCTTGTAGGCACAGGAAAGCCACCTGGAGGAGAGGAGCGATGCCATCCATAACTTCCTGCTCCTGCTTACCCTGCTCCCAATATGTGCACCCACCCTTCGGCCTGCCACTTTTCTTATTTTTTTTAAATTTTATTGATCCACAGTATCAGCATATTACATCATACTTCAAACATTCATATGCTCATAAAAAGCCCCCCAAATATAAATATCAGTCTTTCGTTTCCTTGAACCTTTTGCGGAATACAAACTAAATTCTAAATTAAATACATTATACATTCTGGCTCGCCACCTTTCAAAAGAGGGGGCCTCAGGCTGAAGCCAAGAGGCAGCGATACAGAGACGAGCAACTGCCATAGTCATAAACAATAAATAACGATGTTTATACATGGGTTTCCCAAGCTCTAAATCCTGACCGATTCCTAATAACATAATAGCAGCAGTAATTTTTATTGACATCCCGGTAATCTCTGACAAAAACTTTTCAATACCAGTGATGTAACAAAACAACTTGTCACAAGAATAAAAAACATGTAAGCTATCAGCATTATCACTCCCACAGCGAAAACATTTACCATCCTGCCTCCCCCCATTTCATCATCTTTGCGGGAGTATAATATAGATTGAAAGCAGTTTTAAAAATTGGGTCTTTAAATTTGCAGATAGAAGGGTTTCCCCTGACATTATAATAGCTTTCTCTAAAGATAGTTCATGACCTCCCAAGATATTAACCCATTTAACATTATGTTTCTCCAAATCATCTGCCCTCGAGGATAAAAGAATTTTATAAAGAGCCCCTATTTTCTCCTGTCGCCTAATAGCTTCAATAAGTGCGTGCGATGCGGGCACTAAGTTTTTCCTACCCAAAAAATCCCGAATTTGAAGAAACTTAAAAAATTGCGTCCTGGGTAAATTATATTGTCTTGCAAAATCTAAAAACGTAGGGAAAAGCCCCCCGGCCGGCCTGCCACTTTTCTGGCATCATAATGAAGTGTGTGCCTATCTCTGCTAGCCACCACCTCCCTGTCAATACACCTGCAGAAGCCAGAACATTCACAGGAAAGCGACAAGCACACGGACATGGAGAGAGCAAGAAAGCAGAAGAAGGGAGCTACTGAAGGCACTGCTGCTCTCTGAAGGCAAGGCGATGAAACGTGATTGAGGAATGTGCCTTTCTGCTTCCTGCATTATGGCTGATTATGCCTGTGTATGTGAATCTTGCACTACTGCTGCTACCACCCGCCATGTACCTGTGCTTGGTGATGGGGAAGCTTACTTACTGCTGGTACAAATTATGAGGAAGGGTGCTTGGCACTACAGATGTTTATGAATCACCTGTTCTGTGACTGATGGAAGCTTGAATGGCTGATGCCAATGTGGTGCCTGTTCTGCAAGTGAGGGGTGTGCAATGCATTGCTGATGCCCGTCCTAGTCCTGCTCTGTAAGCTTGCTCTGGAACCCCATCATGTGTTTATCCTGTGAGAAAGGGCAGCTTGCACTGCTAATGACCCTGTGGTGCCATCTCTGTGCTCAAGCGCAGGGACGTCTGCACTCCCGATGACCATGTGATGCCTGTTCTGTGAGGGTGGGGGCCTTACGCTGCAGATGCCATCTGTGCCTGTTATGTTAGCACGGGAAACTCGAGATAATCTACTCGAAACATAAAAGCCAAAACAATTGAGATTGCCAATGCTATTTTTTTTATCAAAGAAAGCTGTTCCAGTTTCAACGACTAGTAAACGCGGCAGCGTAGGCACCCAGGATAACTGACGTCAGGTTCTTGAAGTCGATCCCCGGTCATCACGCTCTGCCCAGAGAGTGACATAATTCAGTGAACATGAAGTCGGCCTCCCCTGGGACAGCCTATCTCAGGATTAATGGGGGGGGGGGGGGGTGGGAGGGGGCAGGGGGGTTTGCTAAAATGAAGAAACCTCACAGACAGCACCACGCTCAACAATGTGTAGTTCGGTTCCAATTATAAACCTTAACAGTGGGTTTTATTGTTGTGCTTGGTGTTTAAATTACGCTTATTTCCTTCAAGAGGTACTCCTTTAGTTTAATGTGTTTACACCGTGTTTTATTGTGCACCCAGTAAGCGGTGATAGCATGCCACTGTAGCAGTCACGCTAAACTCAATTATTACATGCCAAAACTAAACACATTGACTGTCTACTTTGCGCTGAAGAAAAGTTACACATGACACAGACACGAAGGGCATATTTCTGGAGGCAGCACTTCATCAAACAGTAACTCCAGCACTTCTTTGGCGTTGTGTTCATTCACGTGACCGTGTGCCTGGCAGAACTCTCAAGCACTGCACTGCAACATAAAAGTTCGCAAAGCATAGAAAACAGATTTCCCTTCCAAACATCAGTCTATTTAAGGAAATGCACTCTACCAAAACACATAAACAGTTACCGCGCTGCCATTAGTTTCACTGGCAGGAGATAACTGCATCTTTGTTGGGGGCCTAAGGCCATACTTTAAAGGTAAGAAGAATGCGCCACGAACATGCGTTCTGCTACAAAACTGCCAGAAGCTTTAACAAAACCAAAATGTTTTGGCTTTGTATAGTGCAAAGACATAAATTCAAAAAAACATGCAGTGAACAAAACTGCAGAAAGCACAGATACATCCTCACATGCAATACACGTGGTATAAATTGTTACATGGGCCAACACACAGAGGCACCGCCTTTTTCACTTTTACCTATTTTCTTTGACATTCATAAGCCCTCTCTTTTACGAAGCAGTCATATAGGGCCAACTTCAAACATTTGTGCTCATCCTTTAGCACAATGCACCGCATCAGTGAAATATTAGTGAATGTGCCCCTAAATCTCTGCTTCTAAATAGGAAATTCTAAATTCACAGAATTCGCTTTACTATGCCGAGATCAATTTACTCTGATGGAATAGTCCACCAACGTGGCCTTCGTTTCCACTTGAGTAAGTTTAGGAAAGAGGTGGGTAAAGTGGCAGAAAGATGTGTAAAAGGGTGTGTGGCCAAGCTAAAGTTTTAGGAAAACCCACAAAATCGGACCCTTGTACGTTTCAGAACATATTTGCATGTAGCTCCAGGCTCAGAAAATACTCCTAAATGTACACCAACAAAGTTGGTCTAATTTCTAATCCTGGGAAAGGAATCAGCACAAAAGTTCAATGGGTTGTTATGAAGAAGATTTATGCACATGGAACATTTTTGTCCAAATGGAGAAGAAAATAGGGGAAATATATACAATGCCCAGGTATGCACTCTTCAGCTAACTACCTAATCAGTAGAATTTTACATGGCTAATGACCAACCTGAACTAGAATTAGGTTTTTCATGCACATGTCTGGCAATTTATGAGAAGTTCTGGGTTTCAAGGACTTACACCTGCAAAAATGGTTTTGTCGATCACTCCCACAGTGGTAATTTAAAGACAAGGGAAGACGTATATCTTTTTGTTACAGCTATGATTCACTGGGTGCGTAGCAAAAAGTTAAGAATTTGCTCCCCTAAAATTATCTATCTGTTTTAGCATATTTCTGACGTGTTGTTTATGGGATTAAGACAGTAAAATATAAGACAGTCATAGATTTCACTGAGTACTCAAATAATTATCATTTCCACACGCAGAACTGTAAGCAGGTGTACAATTTAACATGCATAAATAGAATGCAAATTTGCATTTGGATATTTATCTGTTTTTATTTCTAAGAGTGCTAAACATTTTCCTATTGAGAAATTCCTATACACTACACCTATATACAATATGACAGTGTGCCCTATGGATTCCAATAATAGATTTGCACATACTCTTGCACGCAACATGAGTGGTTTTCAGTGTAAATCGGGATGGGAAACAACTTTCTATATGACTGCAACTATCCAAAAATGTGTAGGTGTTTGAAGGCTCCCTCTTGAATACATATGGTCTCTGAATCTCGCCTTGTCCATGAAGTAAATATTTCCACTACTGATCCCTTGTTTATATGAATAATTCTTGTAGGGGTCCCGGCTACTTTATCCTTCACCGAGAATTACATAGTACTTTGGTAAAATATGTCACCTGATTGTACTAACTCCCAAAAAAAAGGGTGCAATCCAGCAGCATCTCACAAGGTAATGAAAACAATTCTCGATTATCATGAATCCTGACATTTAGCAACTTCGTACATTTAAATTAAATTATTGGCCCCTCTTCTAACTAAGCCAGGCCAGAATTTTGGGGTCCTCCCTTTACACACCTAGTTCATATTCCTGAGTTTGGCCCCTGTGTGACTTGCCATTCTAGCAGTCATGCTCCCAGGGACACTAACACAGTGTGTAGGAACACTGGCCAAACCAAATGTAGCTACTCGTTAAGTCCACTAATCACTCCCCCATCACACACATTCCCACAAGCGAGGTTAACATTAATTAAATATTTAATATAATGCATCATGTGGAAGCTAAAGATTTGTACATATGGGCTTCACCAAGGCTACTAAATATATTATTTTTAGATTGTATCCACTTCATTTCCCATTGCTTTAACCGTAGTTATTAAACCACCTTTTGGCTTTCCCGGGATGTCCGTATGGGCCTTTTTAAAAATAGTTCTAACTGTGGGCAAGCAAGGTTTCCTGCAGCAATAAAATCCTCTAGGTCTTCTAACATGTTAAAGATTTTCAACTGCTCCACACTTCTGTCATATTGTTTGAGAACATCCAGACCTTTTTTATAGATTCTTATAGGTGCAACTAATTTTCTTACACTGGAAAATCTTGGCTACCTGAGTCTGATCTTCATTTTCTTTCAGAACATCATTCACTACTACTTCACTGGAGGACTAATTTTTCCCCTCACGATCTTCATCATACTGTTACAAATGTCTAGCTTCCCCATAGCCTTAACAAAATGATTATATACTCATACCTTGGCATAGGGGTCCTTAAAATTCCCGAGCCATAAACCTACAGACAAGTATGAAGGGTATTTCTGATCCTCTTTTGGAAATTACCATCTTGTGCGAGGGATACCCTTGGATTTTGTCCTTGACAGTTTTTGCTGGCTGTAGAACTCTGTGCACTTTACCTCTGCTAACTAGTGGTTATGTCCCAGTGCTTTCAACATGATGCAATTGTCATACAATTAATTGGCAACTTTAATTTACCTATAAGCCCCTATTATATGCTAGAGAGTGTACCGAGGGCCTTTAAGTTAAATGTTACCAGTGGGCTGCAGCACCCATTGTGCCACCCACTGCATTAACAAGGCAGACATGACTGAAGGCCTGATGTGTAGACAGTAGTGCAGGTTTTGACTCATGTGCAGGGTTTCACTGCAAATTCGACCTGTCAATATAACCCCTTTTACAGGCCTAAATCCTCCTTTTGAATATTATTAAGTCATCCCTAAGAAGGCCTTGCTGCTCAAAAGGCAGGGGGTCTGGTATTTAAGGGTAGGCCACAGTGAAAATTAGTGTTAAACATGTCCTTACAGTGAAAAGGCCCAGAAGGTTATTCTCACTGTAGCAGAGTTGGCTGTTCCATAGGAAAGCATTGGGATACAATTTTACTTTTAATATTGCTTTATCCGCCTAGGAAACAGCTACAGAGTTCATTCGCAGGCTTTTAAAAATATTTATTACCAGGCCAATTCATTGGTAAAGTTGTATTTGTAATAAATATTATAAAAAAAGGTACTTTTAGAAAGTTGCCTGTCATCTGTCTAAATCCTCTAGAAACCCATTTGCATGAGCTTCCAACTGTCACAGAGAAGCTGAAGCGCTCCTTTGATGAAATGTGTGACCTTACTCCCAGAGCTGAGGCAAAGGCCTTAGTTGAGGGGAGGTGTTCTGTTCCTCCGGCAGGCAGACCGTCTGGGCTGGGCCCATGAACTTAACTAATTTCAAAGAGGCCTATTATGTCACAAGTAGATGTAGCTAACACCTGGACCTTCTCCCTACCTTTGTCTCCCAAGCCAGTCAAGCACCAAGCCAAGAGGGAGAGGAGCTGCCCCCAGAGTCAGTTTTGAGGGACTACAGATGAGGGCTTGCTTATTTCTCTGGCCGCACCTCTTGATTGGGCTTTGGAGCTCTGCACAGGTGAAGAAAGGTTCTGCCATGTTGGTTTTAGGAAGAGAGAAGCACAGTAGAATTGTTTACAATATAACAACAAGGAGGTGTTGCAAAGGTAGATAGGGTAAAGGCTCCTGGAGTGACCCTATTTGTTATGGAGTGTCCAGGGGTTACACTCACCCACAGGCTGCCAATAGGCATAAATGTGGCACCCACTCAGAAAACTGCTGGAAGATTCAGAAGAAGGCCTCCTGTCCTGCTGTCTGAAGACCTGAAAAAGACTGGGCCTGCTCTCCTTGTACCCAGGAAGCCAAACGTGACTCCAAGGGTCATAATGCTGACCTCATGTTTGAGCTAGAGGGAGACAACAAGCTTCATTATGTCTTTTCCTTCATTATCAACTGACTAGTTACAACTGGACCTGCCCTAGATCCTGCTGCTGGCCTCTGCTGGAGTGAGACTTGAACCACAAGTGTTGTCCCCAAGGTGCTGGGCCCTTGATTGGTGTCAACGTGTACTCCGCCTAGGTTTCCTGAAAATGGAACTTAGAATTTGTTGCCAACATTTTGCTCTGAGAAACGACGTGGGACAGGGACCAACCTGCCAAAATGAATCACCAATGGTGCATCACCACCGGGATTGAGCACACCACAGCTCCCTTCACGTTCTTCTCTGCAGTAGCAAATCTGATTCAGCGGTACCACGGTCTACCGGCATCCGACAAGTTGAACCCTCTTTGGCTACACCCTGCAGCCTTGCCTCACTGAGGAGATCAAACCTTCAGAAAAGTTTCTAAGTCCAAACGTAGAAAGCTTCACCGGAACAAGCTGGCGCCTGCATCTGATTGAAGTCAAGAGCTGTTTGGGTGCGAAACCTAAACTTTTCCCACGCTGAGCTTTTCTCACCTTCATTGACTGCTTCACTGAGACCTCGTCCTTTAGCTCGATGTAGTTGATAAGCCCATCTTCTGCCATAGCCTGCTGCCATGCCTCCTGAAGACTTTCTGCTTCATAACAGCTTCTAAGTATGAAGGTAACGTTTTCACAGGGACAAACCTGATTCCTGCTCTTCACGTGGTCAGCCTTAAGCTTTACCCTGGTCCTGGTGAAGCACAACCAGATGTCCGAGGTTGACGCTTAATGCTGTTGGTGTCATATTTAAATTAAAAGTTTAAAAATTCATAACTCCAATTTTTCTTATTGTTTTTTGCTGTTTTGGTGTTATTTTAACTATTAAAATTTAAAAAATTGGTTTGGGATTTTTCTCATGTTGTGTTTTGACTTTATTACCTTTTGAGTACGGCATAAATACTTCACACATTGCCTCTAAGTTAAGCCTGTCTGCTTTGTGCCATAGCTGCCAAGGGGCTGAGCTCAGGTTAATTTAGTGACTTTAAGGGTTCGCCTCTACAATGATTGTGGTTATTATTTGAGGTGGGTACTCACCCCCTTCAACTAATGCCTTAATTTCTTAGATCCTCAATGACCTTATTCAGATAAATTGCTTCTGTCATGACTGGTCTTTTAATTATTTCTTTGAACTTTACCATCCTTTTCCACGGAGTGCAGAAATAGGCCTGGATGTTTCATTTTGCAGAACATGCACAAACAGTGTTTCACAAAATCTGTCACGTTCTTTGATACAAGTAAGACTTTGCTTGATTCAAGAACTGGAGCATAAATCTACAAATGATATGTGATCCAAATCTCCTCATGCTATAATTCAAGGTTACAGATTACAGTGTAACAGAAAAATTATTCTGAAACAATTTAGGGGAATCTCCCCTCTTTCTGAATGAGAAACATGAGAGCAATAAAGCTCCAGGTGGTACATTAGTGGGCAGTCTTTTGATATTTCTTTTTTGACCTCGTGTTTGGTTCAGTTTCTCTTGGAAATATTTACTACTTTTGCCCTACCCATTTGTTAGTTGAACAAAAAACATCTTTATTATTTCATTAGGTTCACGAACATGACCTGCTATCTTGTCGGAGGTCCTAAAATATTGACTATTCTCAAGTGCTCTCCAATTCCACACCTTCTCTCTTTAGCCTTGCATTTTACATTGACTCCAATAAGTCTGTGATGAAAACATTAACCAGTTCCTGTGTCCGGTAAAACCTCTGCCATGCTTTCATTGAATTTCTTAGCAATAGTAGAGGGGACAAATGTTCTGGCAGTCTTGCACATTGACATTTTCTAGTGTTTTTGTCCTTTATGTGATCACTTTCATGTTTTGAACTAATCAAAATAAACTCATAATGGTCTTCATGATTTTGTTCTTTCAAAGCATTGTGTATCTTTTATATTGCTTCGCTTCAATATATTATCTTTGTAATTTATTTGCGCCAGCTCATGTATAACTGATTAAGACCAAATTCAGGAACATGCTCTGAATAGCCCTTAATTCACAAAAAAGACCAACGTCAGTGCTTCCAGACATCCTGGTGCAATAGTATTATCAGTTGAGTCGTAAGTTGTGGAAAATAACCTTTCCAGTGAAGCTGCTTTACTTTATGTTTCTCATCTAATGTTTCAGAGAAACCCAGGGAGATATGTACAAGGAAGTGGCGGAGCGTGCCGTTAGCCTCCTTGGCTTAACGACACACTCCGCCACTTCTGAAACGCAAGGCTGCACCATATTTACAAGAATGTGGTGCAGCCCTGCGTTTCCCCCTGCGATGGTGCTAAGTTTAGCAACTTAGCGCCAATGCAGGCACCCTTGCACCAGAGTGCAAGGGTGTCTGAGTGCAGGGGAGGATTGTTTATGTGTAGGAAGCTGTCCCTTCCTGCACATAAACAATCCTAAAATGCAATTCTGTCACTTTCATGTGTGCTGCTTCATGCAGCACACATGACAGTTACAAAATTGCATTTTTTAAAGGTTTGTTTATGTACAGGAAGGGACACCTTCCTGTACATAAACAAACCATGGTATTTTGCTTTTTCCAAGGCAGCACACGTGGAAAAATGCAAAAACGAGGAGAAATAATGCATTTCTCCTAGTTTCGCCAAGTTAAGACCAGGGTTTTCCTGGTCTTAATTTTGGCGCTGCCTCCTATGTACGCCACCCTTGTACATAGGGGGCAGCGTCAAAAACAATGAGTGTTGTGGTGGAACGCCCACCACAACACCCACTGCACGCGCCTTTCACGCTAACCATAGCGTGAAAGGGGGCCTTATGTACAGCATTAAGCCACGTTAAGTGGCTTAACGCTGCCTTGTACATACAGCGCAGCCCCTATCGCCACCACAAAGTCACTATAGGTGATGTTGTGATGGCGAAAGGGGCTTGTACATATGCCCCCCAGTGTTGCTGCTGCCCAATGTTTCTCCTAAAGAGGGTGTCCCGGATATTTCACATTATAATGATTTTTCAAATCAAGACTCTATGAAGTTGCATGCAAAAATGTATGTTCCAACATTTTTCAAAAATATGAAATGATGAATAAAAAAATATAAAATAAAGTTAGACAAAAACACCAACTTGAAAAAGCATTAGGTCTGGCTTTAAATTGTTGCACCCTAAAAGCTCACCGGCACACGATTCACACAGCACTCACATGGAAAGAGTCTATTACCTTTGATGAACTCGGAATAGGATCAGAATCAAGAAAGAAGGTAAGCCTTCTCTGGTTCGATGGAAAATGATCACAATCAAACATGCATCAACAGAGGTACAAAGCATGCAAGAGGGCTTTTAGGGCTGAAACCGAGAGTTGAGATTATTGGAGATGTAGCAGCAGTATCTGAAAGAGACAGATAAGATATTTGGCTAAGCCAAGCAAGATGCATTCCTATATTACAAACAGGATGAGACAGCTACCTGGATCATCAATCTTCTCCTTACAACTTGGGGGCAAGGAAGATCTTCAAAAGGGAGTAACATATATTACATATACAAGATCCCCACTGAGAGTAACACAAACATTTTTGGCCATGGTAGTAGTTGCAGGGAGTGAGCCTAAAGCCAATGACTACAGAATGGAGGTCCAGATCTAAGATTGATTCTCTAGAACCAACACTTCCATTGTACCCACAATTAACTTCAAAAGGTTATTGATTATCCAACAAGTGATAGAAGAAAGACATTCCAGAGGTTCAAGGGGTAAATCAGAGTTAGTACCATTTTGTTATAACAGGAACTGAGTTTTAACAACTTAGATTTAAAAAGAACAGCTAAAAGAATAAATTGACAAAACTAAAGGGGATAAATGCACATTAAAGAATTCTACAAAGCACCCAATAGCTCTCAATAAATCAGTTTTCAGTGTTTTTACCTTAAACAATCTTTAATGTACACACAACTAAATACTAAACATAAAATTACAAATGTACTCAATGAAAATGAGACCTTTTTTATAACAACTGAACTAGAGATCTTTGTCACAAGACCTATTAGTGTTAAATAATGTATAGCTACTTCCTACGATGTTCATCACTTCTTTACAATGGGAAGTACTTCCTATTGCAGTTGCTATTCAGTTATCAATGTAAACCTAATTTCACTTGCGCTTGTCAAAAACCTCACAATGTGACTCCGCTTCCAAGTGCATTGTTCCAAGAGTTTACAATATAAAACATGACTCTCAGAATGATATGGCAGAGTAGTCCAGGGAGGATTCAGGGATCTGTAGTGGGCTAGAAACTCCAAACTGAGCAACACACAGTACATCAAAGGTCAGCCAATGCCTTTTCTTTATAAAGAAAGAGTACTTTAATGCAGACACAACTAAATACTATACCTTCTAGTATAGAAACAATATTTCATTACCTGCTCCTATAAAATAGAACCTGAGTTATGCCATTTTCATACCCGGTACGGGACAGTAATACTTTCTGTTGCTTCTATAGAAAGGAGACTCTTGATCTGCTAATGTAGGAGACTCCTTAGCCCTAACCCTGCCAAACTGGAGACTTTCCTACTATCTATGCTATCTAATGCTTTGAAATTCTTGACTGGTAAGAAACAGAAAAGGAAATTAATCTACAAAAACTGGATATGGATATCAAGGTTAAATTGTCTGAATGGCTTGTAAAACCAACAACAAGGTTATTGTATGAGTCTTAAACATCCTGACTGTATTTCCAAAGTAAGGGTGGATTAGGAAGCTGATGCGAATATCTATGCCATCTGTCAAGACGGCCCTTTTAGCAGCTGTCTCTACCCGGTATATTGATGGCCCTGTTTTTCTTCCTGTTCGAGGTAGTTACTTTGTCTTGATGGGTCTTTATATCCTCAGACTGGCCTCTTTTAGTCACCCTTTTTCATGGACATCACTGGGATGTTTGGTGGCAGTTTGTTCTTATGACTATATATTCTTTCTGTGGTTGCTTGCTTTGACACATTTATACATGCAAGATCTAAGTATGGTTGGAAGGTTTTGGAAGTAACGGGTTCACGTTCACTTGCAGCATGGGGTGTCTTCCTTATTTTTTCAATTTTACTTTTGTTCCGAATACACTAGTCCTATTTAATATGGGTGATTGTTTGTCGCTGTTCGTTGAGCCTTTCATTTAAGTTTATTCCCTATCCAGGTCTTCTTCCTGTGGTTTCTTTTGCCTGCCCCCCTTTCTGACTTTTCATTTTCACTGTGCCCTGAAGAAGGTGGTAGACTGCTTTTGGGTTTTGCACTGAAACTCACATAAGCACTAATTGATTTTGAACCAGAAGACCACATCAGCCTTGAGGAAATATAAGTGTGATTGACAGAAAACTTCTACTATGAGAGTGCATTACCTCTATGTTCAACTGAAAGTCTGTATAATTTGAAAGTAATACAATAGAATATGTTGAATATGTATATGAAGTAGTAGTGGACATACATATGCACAATAACGATTTGGATAATATTGTGTTTGCATATGATTTTGCAGTATTAATTTCAAGTTATTATATATTTTGGTCTATTCTCTAGTTCTGTACTTGATGGTTTTAATCACTTATGTTGATTAATCTATGTATGAATGTGGTATGATTGAGATGTGTTTGCAGGTATGTTGAAATTTTAGTATGGTTGGAGGGTACGTTAGCAATGACCTTGAGAAAATACATGGTTATGTGTCCATCGGTATATGTTTATGTTATGTTATATGTATGTACAAATTGTATATATAAAGTACAGTAGTAAAATGTGCTAAAAAGAGAAATATCAAAAGAAAAAATACTAAATAAATAGTTTTTTTGACAAATTTGTTTTCTAGACTGGGTTTGTATATGTAGGCTCAAAATATATGAAACAAATATATGCTATAAATGAAATAAATTTATGAGAAGTATATCCAGCTAAAGTAATAGAGTTGGCAGCTGTTGTTTACTGCTTTGAGTTCATTTATCTTAGTTCTGCCTCTCTATATTTGATGAGTCATGGGCCCTCTTATTTTCCTTAGACACATCTTGGCTCTGACATGACCCAACCATATCCTAGCCTGCCCCCAAATGGCAACAGCAGTAAATATTTAATTAGTCAACTGATTTCTGCTAAAACATCCCACCTGGCTTCGTGAATTCAGAAATGGAATCCTGTACTTATATTTAAGCATTCATCAATGCTGATGTGAGCAACTGAAAACCCAATACATCAACTTTTCAGCACTCACTCATTAAAATGCCATCCTTTTAGCTTTAGGCCTAACTAAATATTACCTTAGGCCTGTGCAAATGGCCCCCCAGGCTTTTAGTTCACCAAAGGGCTAAATGCCCCAAACATGTCATGGACAATGGACAATTAGAGTAAACTGGACCAGATACGATGTATTAATACTCTAAGAACTTACTTATTTGAGTTCTCTGAGTACCCTACCAGCTACCTTACCAGAGTCCAAGACCACAGACAAATAGATGTTTGCACTCATTTTAAGGTGCTGATTAAATGTCTTTGCTTACTCACCACCTGAAGTAATGCTAGCTGCTCACATTCTTCATTGAGAAAATGTGATGCAATGTCACAGCAGTGGGAAGTGTCCAGGTTCCCATTTGTAAAAAGTGTCTATCTGTTGGGAAATTTTGGTATAGCTATAACATTAAGCCTCAAACGTGCACTGAACGGCTCTGTTGTGTAGTTTCACTCTGCAATCTCATACCTTTTAACAAACTGGTCTTCAGTTCTGCTGCCAGCAGGTGGGTAATAGACATGTGATTATAGATTTATGTAGAAAATGTTATGGGAGTGTGAGAAAGTCATCCTTTTTGCCCTGATCACCCCCATTTGTTTTGCTTGGTACTGGTGGTAACTGACTCTGACTTCACCCTGGGCTCTGCTTTCCAGGCCCAGGGCTCTGATTATAAGGATATGCAAATTAGGTGTAATTATAATTGGTACTGACAGCCTAGCTGTAAGTCCCTATTATATAATAAGGCATGTAGGGTTAGAGGCCCAGTAGACTTAATGCACTTAAGTGTGCACTACTGTGGTGCCTGCTATCACTTTAAAGGCAGAACTGCCTTTCAGGCTGCCTTTACCTTAAATTTAAATGCACATTCAAAATTGGATTTAAAGGAACTTCCATTGTCTTAAACCACCTTATGTTTACATATAAGTTACCCCGAAGGTCTTCCCTAGGTGCCACAGAGGTATGGAGTCTTGTAACTGTAACTATAAGCAGGGACATTATAAAATATATTTTATAAGCCCTGTGAGGGGAAAACTGTCAAATCAGTTTTTCACTATTGTAGTGAATGGCTGCATAGGCCAACATTGAGGTATTTTATTTAAGTATAAATATTGACAGGAGCACCCTCAAAAAATACTTCAATGTATCCAATTAATAGTTCAGATAAATACAACAACTTGCACTGTTAAATTTATAATAACTATTATAGAAAATAAGTTATTAAACTTTCTATTCTGTGAGCTAAAATCCAGCCTTCCAGCTGCCCTGTCCTGATTGGTCAGCCTTTCCCAAGCGGAGCCAGAGCTGCTTGATGAGGTGTGAAGTGTCCTGTCAGAGTAGACAATGGATTTCCTGTGGGTGGAGAACTTTAGCTGCAGAAGCCAAAAGACAGGCAGAGGGTTGGGGAGCCAAACTGGTCTTCAAAGGGAAAATGACAGTCTGGGATCCTTCACCCCCAGCCACACAGAAGCCTCAGTAATAAGATTAGTCAGGGGGTTGGAAGGTGTGTGTTAGTGAAACTTAACCACACCAGTGGGTTGGCTGAGCCTGATTTAACCTTCAAGGAGACACGTTCTGCATTTTGGAATTTGTGAGAATACTGCTTTCTGGGACAAGAATATGTCACACTTTGGAGGAAGTGGTCATACCTGAGGGTGGCACCCTGTATCCCATTGGTGAGGGGTACCCCCCTGCTTGACACCCAGAAACTGCTAATAAATATGAAAGAGCTGCATTGCAACTCAGGTCTGCTGCCTGAAACTACAAGGAGAAGAAGGACTGCCCTGCTGGAATCTGATTATGCACCCAAAATACTGCACTCGGAAGGGTTGCACCTGATGCACAATCTGGTACTACAACCCTAAGGAATTGGCCTTGCTTCAACAAGGATTAAGGAGTGGACTCTCTGCAAGCTACAGGTTAACAGAGCCCACCTGCATCATCTCTATCAAGAGTCCCCTTCCTGGAATGTGAACAGTGGACGTTTAAGGATTTGGCCAGATACATTGTGGGAATTGTATTCCAGACATCCCAAGAACCATCTAGGAGATTCCAGGCCCTTGGATTTGTGTTTTGGACACTTTAAACTCTCAAGAGGAACTTCAGGAAGAAGTGCTAGAAGTTTGGGGCAGTTTTGGGAACTTTCTGTCAAAAAACTCCATAAGGTGACTGACTTGACGTCGAGAGTCAAGCTGGCAACCTTCAACCGCAACCCGGCCTGGATTTCAGGTTTGTCCCACTAAAAGCTCCAGAGTTCCAGGATTTGACCGAGGCCTCGTGGAGAAGCAATCTGACGACATTGCATTGAAATTGGCCTGCTGGAGGGGACCACTTGACAAAGAGAGAAAAATCCTCCAGAAAAGTCCGAAGGTAACATTTTTACCAGGGCCTCCCGCTGAGTGTATCAAACTAGGGCTCCATCGCAGTTGGCCTCAAAGTTTGACTTTGTCCCAGTCAAGAGCGACCAAATGTCCTAAAGTAGGGCTATATGTTTTTAAGCACTGGAAAGTGTTTATTCTTTAAAAATTCATATCTCTGGTTTCCTATATTGGAATTTTGTCATTGTGGAGTCTATTTGTTTATAACAATATAAGCTATTCTTATAAATTGGAGTTGGATTTTTAGTGCGTGTTGTGTCTTACTTTTTTAATGTATTAGTGTTTTCAAATGCTTTACCCACCTGTTTCCTAAGTTAAGCCTGTCTATTTGTTGCCAGCTAGGGAATAATTTATTGAGACCCTAACTGAACCCTTTATGGTGTATGTGGCCTTATTAGGAGTGGCAAGTCACTACTTATTACTACTAATAACCACTTTCCAACAGGGAGAGATTCAATTGTTTTTCAAAGCACACTAAAATATAAGGTGGTGCCTTAACGAAGTTTATATTTTCCATCCACTACGTATGCTAATATTTTTTAAAAGCTTGTGGCATGTGTACACTCTGCCTTAGATTAATTGCATATCTCTTTTAAGCTTCAAACTTTTTTCCCAATAACCCAACAATGTTTGTGTGTTATGTTTTTCTGAGCTTATATTAAATTCAAAGAAAATAGTAGCTGTAGTACAGTAGAAACATACCTTTCTGAACACTGGCATTTTGAAATGTGTCTTTGAAAAAACAATCTAAACTGTGTGGCCAAGATTGCTCAAATAATTAAGTGGTGTCACTTAATCATGCTATGTTAGTTGTTGGTCACAGTTTCAAGAGTACATATGTAGACGACAATTCAGTGATAACATCTCGTTACGGTTGGTCTAATGACTGGAACCACAACACATTCCTTCCGGCAGTACTGCTGTAAAGCCCGTGGAAGATATAGAGCCATAATGAGATCCACCAAAGCAGGGACAGCGCAAACCTACATAGTAAAAGTATTAAAAAAGTACTTGCCTTTAGTTGAGCTGGTTTTGACTTTCCCCATATTCTCCAACTTGCGGGACTTGAAACTAGCAGCCTTGCAGAAAGTCCAATCTTTGCGGAGAGGATTGATCCAAAAAGAAGTGCTCTGCCGTCGCAAGGAATCACACTCTGAACTGTTGCAGCTGTGTGCCGATTTCCCAAAGCTGAAAGCAAAGGATTTCGACTCTTTTATTTTGACTCTCCGGGGGATGCTATTGCTGCAGATCATCTCAGTAGCATTGTTACTCTCATGCACCATTCCGTCCTGCATTTTCTTCTGAGTGAACACTCCGGTTTCATCCCCTTCTGAGAATGCCCAATTCACATAGCCACCACTTGCATCCTCACTGGGAATATCTAGTGGGAGGGACATCTGTGAATTTTTGTTGTAGACTTGTAGGTTTTTGTTGAAGGCTTGTTCCTTTGAAGAGTGCTTTATCATCGTCCCATTGTTGAGTAGTGTTGGCAAGTTAATAGACTGATCCCAGTTGCAATCTTGGTGTTCCCAGTCATGATTCACAGATAGACTCCGTAAACTTAGTTCTAGTGGAACATTGCAAGCATTTGTTTGTCTCTTTCCTGCTGACAAGTCTGCCTTGTTTTCAATTAGGGTATTAGGCTGGTGGAAAACATCATCATCAAGTGCCCCATCTTGACCTGGAGGGACGAGTAGAAAGTTTCCATAGTGAGAAGATTTGTTTTCTGAAGATACCCCAGATGTTGCTGTGTCACTTTCTATCTCATGCTCTTCCTGGCCACCAACGGCACCCTTGCTTATTTCTTGAATGGGGCTATGGCATTCAGAGGGCCACTGGCTCCTTGCCATGGTTCTAAGAAGTGAAGGTGGCATGCTGTAATAATTGTACTGCTTGTCACTGATCCCATCCAAACTATCCAAAGTTTTGGAGTACATAACGTTGCTCCAACTGTGTGGGAGCTTTTTGCAGGCGTGGCGACTGTTATCCACCAGCATGGCTTCCTCCACTTGTAATGTGTCCACAGCAGAGATCACTTTCAAGGTGTCCACTGTTAAGGCTGAGAGGTCTTGTAGGTGTCCTAGCTGGCTGTCCAAGGAAATCAAGGCATCTTTAATGTAAAACACCTTCTCATTCACTTCCTTCAGCTGCTGAAACATCTCTTCTACTCTGAAAAGAAAAAATATGTGATTTGATTATTATTATTTTATTTTTTTACTTTCCCACCATGCCCACTTTGAAAAAGGTAAAAATAAATAATTAAGGAATGGTCATTATTTGGCAAGCTGTCTCAATTTTTCTGTGTTGTGTAATGTGAAGAGACAATGGATATGCTATACAAACGCAGGCTTAAATGGTACAAGAACATCGTGGTTGCTGGTATCTTGAACTTAACAAACACTACAGCAACACCATACAATACCAACCCTAAAAGAAACATTATTTTCTGAGGGCCCCATACCAGAGCTTGCAACCAGCATATGAACAAAGGTACGGCTCATGTCCCCATGTGAGTTACAATATATACATTCTTATTTATTTATTTATTCAGTGTTTTGTATAGCGCGAACTTGACCCCGTAGGGTATCAGAGCGCTTTACAGATCATGATATGTTACCTTTTACGTTTACAGTACAAAGTTCTGTATAGTATTTGATATAATAAAGTCCAGTACAATGTTACTTCTTTTGAAAATTACTAAGTCACTTACTCTATGGCTCAACAAACATTCAAATGTCTCACACACACAGTCAAACTCCCTCGCTCAACCACAATCACTCTGTTGTTGACATAGTCACTCGGCCTTTCAAATTTCATAAAATGAGTGGAAATTAAGATTACGTCACTGAAGTAATTAATGATTTTTCCATACCTTTTAGGTTTTGTGTTGTAGACAACTTTACTCCATCTATCAACCTCAACTAAGCCAATGCTGTTTACACTGAATATATGTATATTACAAAGGCTGTATTTATGCTTCAGCAGTTGGGGTTGCGAGGTGAATGCCATATAAAAGGCCTATTTTGCCTCTCTTATAACTAAGTTATAAAAGCCATCCTCAGCAGGGGTTGGCCATACATGTTGGGGTTGGATGCAGGCGCTGGCCCAGTAGCCAACCATCTCTGTGCATGATCAAAGGTCGTGCAGAGTGGGGGTTTCTGCACGTGAGGGGTTGCCTGCAGGGCCTGGTGTTCCGCTTCCTCAAAGAAGGCAACAGGATGGAGAAATGTTGACATTTCTCCAACCTTTCCCGACCTTGCATATGTTCCACATTCTACAGCACACATACAACGTGGATACGTAATAGAGCAAACATTTTGTAGTTGAAGGGCCCACTTCCAATACAAAAATTATGCTAAAGAAAATGCACACACTTTTACACTACGGTGCAAGAGTGTCAGCATTGGTGCATTACAGCTAAAAGTGCACGATCATTTGGGAAGATAAAAATACGTAATTTCTTACTAGATACGGCACATTTTCCCACTCTGCGTTTGAGGCAATATGTCATAACAAATATAGCTGTGTGATGCATTGGACCTACGATTAGTATATAGAACAATTAGTGACAGACATTACAGCCAACCTCCAACTTTTTTTTAATTTTTTAATCCTAACAGGTTGTTCTGGAAATAACCTGGGTTTTATGTTTTTAAAATTTGTGTAGTTTTTTATGGGGAAGAACAGAAACAGTGAAAATAACTGGAATACTGAACTTGGATTTAAAAAATAATGTTGACTTGTAGTATGATGAGCGAGCACCAATTTTCGTTTTGTCGTGGCACTCTGTCCACCTATGGAAAGAATTTCCCCCCACACTATATAGTATATTCCCATGATGGCAAATATTTGATCGGTGTCACTAGAGTGGGCCTGCAATATGTCCTGATTTAAGTTCACCAAAAGCAGTGGCAGTTGTTGAAGCACCTGCATTTTCCTGTCACCGACAGCAGCGGCCGAGATGACTCGTGGGTTGGATGGCGGCGGGGGGCATCGCAAGGGGGAGGAGGCCATGAGGGGGTGAGGGGGTCGCGCAATGGGGTCATGATTGCGGGAGGGAGGGCAAAATAAAAATCACTTACCTTGCCGACACCGTCGCTGCTCCTGCTCTCCTGCTTCCGATTTCACGAACATGAAACAGGCAGCCAGGCTCCCTCCCCTAAGCCAATCACAACGCTGCAATTGCACCCTGCATGGAGAAGTGGGAAAGTGCGCATGACTGGTTTGGGCGGCCCGAGAGGGCCGACCAAACATTCACTGCGCACTTTTAGGAGTGGGCAAACCACTCCTCCACTGCCCTGCTCGCAGAGCAGCCCCGCCTACCCGCCCGCCCGCAAAGTAGCCAAACATAAAATAATAATAACTGAAAGTTATTATCATTTTATGTTTTTGTTTCTGCACTGCTTGAAAGCAGTGGGGTGACGCTCCTTGGCCATAGCGGAGGAGCGTCCCCTGGTCACCAATCCTTGGCAGCAGGGAACACTTTTTTGTGCTGTGCAATTTAATGCTTATGCATGCCACTGTACATCAAGTATAATGGGGTAACCCAGTGATCCTCAGAACCTGGGTATCTAGAATGTAAAGTAATGTTGGTTCTGTCGGGTACAGAATTGCTTTAGCACTTAATAAATAATAAACATTTAGGGAAAGAAATTCAATTACTCAAGAACTTTATCAATGAAGAATTCAGTAAAGAAGAGAAGTACACACCAATTATGAATAAATTAAAAGAATAATGTATTGAAAGCTTAATCAATATTTTCTTGTTTTTTACATTTTTTCCTCTTTTTGTGATGTAGAAATAACATTGTACGGCTGTTACAAGCAATCAACAATTTTTTGGGGGGAAAAACGGAGCAAGGGTGTTTAAGTGATAAAGTGCAAAAAAGTGCAGGACGTGAGTGAAATATATACAGTGCTGTACAAATTGTTTCTAAAATGCTCATTCAGAAAACATCCGTCCCTAATTATATGAATCTCCAGTCCAACTGGGACTTGATTAGCCTTTCACGTGGAGTGGAGAGAACAGGGTATGGATTTAGACAAGCACGTCGACGTTTCGACCCAGAAGAGTGCGTGATGAAAATGTCGTCATGGCGGGTCTTCCTCAGGACAAGGGGGACACGAGGACAGCCTGAGCAGGTTAAAAAGGAATACATGAATATGGTGTGTGCAACATGTGGAGAAAAGAACAGGGCAGGTGGCAGAGGAACCTACCGGAAGGACGGTAATGGATACCAAAGGAGGTCTTCAAGGATTGATTCACCGTAGGTTGGATTCTATGAGAAGGGGTGGGTGGAGAACGTTAGAGAGACAGCTGGAATGATGGCTCCTAAAAGTCATAGATTGGAAGGAAAACTATATTTACCCAGTAGATGATCGGAGTAAATCACATCAGGGGACGGTAAGGCACTGATAAGTTGCTGCCAAAGGAAAAGACTGGGTATCAGACGTATATTTGGCCATAGCCCACAGTGCGTCTAAAAAGTCATCTGGGGGTGCCTAGTCATAGATTAATCATGCAAGGCATTACGAAGAAGGTGGCATAAAGGCCTTGTAATTAGAAACCAAGCATAAAGGAAGGTGAGGATGTTTGTATGCCCCCAGGGGTAAAACACAGCGTGTGAGGAAACCTGCTAATAAGCCGCGATGTGTCTCCAGAGGCTATGAGGTTAATAAAGACCGGCAGTTTGTGGCAGTGACAGCCAAGAAGGAAGGGGTAGGTGGTTGCCCCACGTGTTGGAAGCAAAGCGTGTTAGCTCTGGGGATTCACGGGAAGGGAAAAATAATGAAAAGACATTACCCCGTGCGGAGATGCATGCGAAACCCCAGCCGCTTCAGCGTTGCAGAATTGGAATACATAAATAAAACCATTGTGGAGATTAAGGCATGCTGAAAGTTAGGCAAAAACACGACTTCGCCTAGGAGTGGCAGTCACACAAGCCCAAGTGAATGGAAAATAAAATTAAAGCACAGCACGGAGCTAGCGTGTCTTACCTCTCTCGGTGCTGCTCACTAAATGAAACACGAGCACCCGAGGAGGAGGCCATGTTTATAGGAAGCACCTGGGGCGCTGATTGTGAATGGTGAATGCAACAACACCTGCAGGCTAATTGTTAACTCCGGAATGGCAGGCGGCCAATTATTGGGCGATTGGGATCAGAATACAGGCCACAGTAGGCGGGTGTTAGTCAATTAGAGGCATTAGAAATGAAAACTTCACTACATCACGGGTTTGAAATACTGACAGTGAAAACTCTTACTCAGAGATGATCGTCAAAAAGGATTATATCGGACATGCTATTATTTAAAAAGTGGACGACTTGAATCATCTGAAAACAACATAACAGGCTTCTTTACAAACAGAGGAAGACAGGGCCCAGAAGATTTACAACCTTCTCCATTTCCTCACTTGGGAGTAACTCAGATAGTGAAACCGAAAGACCAGGTACAAGTGGATGGTCCCGCAAGTACAATCAGGGTCAAAGATACCAAGACACATTTAGTGGTCCTTCCTCCTCTTCTTTTTTAGAGGACCGACAATGGCCAGCCAACAGAGGCCGCAACCAAGAGGCTGGATGGGACAGACCAAAAAGATGGAACAGGGGTGTCAACATACAAAGGGGCAACAACAAGGTCAACTTCTACCCTCAAGAGAGCCACGGAGAGATTCAAACAAGATGACAGACTTACAGATGGTAGAACTACCTCCCACTGATGCCGAAACTCAAATTGTGAATCATCTAACTCCAGTGGACCGAACCACCCCCCCCAACACCCACAACATCAATTGGGGTGAGACTGAAGAAGTCAACCTTACCCTGGAACAACCAGGCAATGATGTTGAACGTCATACAGGACAATTGCGTACAGATGACATGACCCCTCCTGACCCCAACCAAGACCAATCAAATCCCATCATTAACATCTCCAACCACAGCTTGTCTGCGGCGGAAGGTTCAATATTAGCTAAAGGCTGTTCCTTTATACCAACTACGCCTCCTGACTCCTTCAACACTAAACTAGAGCTGCAGCAATTCTTCAGAAAAATCCGGCTAAGGTACTATTTCCGTCAAAATGAACCGACTGTCAAGCATGCTACTGCCACTGGCTTTAAACCACCCTCCACATTCACCCCTACGACACATCTGTTGAGCCAGAAAATACTTGCATTCAAACAAATTGTTTTGACAGAGGTCATGTCCCTATGGGATAACAGAAAGTACATTTGTCACAATATAACCAAAGAAGGGAAGCAAGCTCTAAGTTCCCTGAAAACCAACACAGCAATCGTTATCAAGGCTGCGGACAAAGGAGGTGCAGTGGTAGTACAGAACACAGTAGACTACATTGCCGAAATACAACGACAACTTGATTGCCAGGACAGCTATACCAAACTCAATAAAGATCCCACCAAGGAAATACAAGAACTTATCCATCAACTCATCCTCAAAGTATTGGAAGAGGGTTACCTCAGTGAGCCGGAGTATAACTTCCTTAACAAAAAGCACCCCAGAACTCCGACTATTTACACCCTTCCAAAAGTTCATAAAAACTTGACCCACCCACCACGAAGACCCATTATATCTTGATGTGGCTCAATCCTAGAACCCTTAAATCAATTCACTGATTACTTCTTACAACCCCGGGTAACAGAAACCCAATCGTTTGTGCGCGACACAATGCGCCTCGTCCAGATCTTGGCGAACCAGCCTTTTGACACATCCACACAGTTCCTAGTCACCCTGGATGTGTCCTCGCTGTACACCAGCATCCCCCAGGATCAAGCCACTGGATACATACGTGGGGTGTTGGATCAGAGACCGACTCCCCATTGGATTCCTACTGAATTCCTGGTTAATTTACTTGAGATTGCCATGATGAGAAATTTCTTCATATTTCAAAAAACCTTCTACTTCCAGTGCAAAGGAGTAGCCATGGGAGCCGGATTTGCCCCCAGCTTGGCGAACCTGTACATGGATCAATATGAAGATGAACATATATACAATATAAATAACCCTTTCATTGATAACATCACACTTTGGAAGAGGTATATTGATGATGTTATAATGGTATGATGGTATGGAAAGGAACAGAACAAAACCTGATGGACTTCTGCACCTGGCTCAATGGAAGATCACCTGATATCCAGTTTACAATGAATCACTACAGGGAATCAATCTGTTTCCTAGACCTCTACCTCAAGATCGAAGAGGGAAGGATCTACACTACCCTATACATGAAAGCAACGGAGTGCAACACCTTGTTGAAGTACTCATCCCACCACCCAAGGAGCCTCTGGGATAATTTGCCTTATTGGCAGTTTCTAAGGCTCAGGAGGAACTGCTCACAAAGAATAGACTTCTTCAAGGAAAGAGACGTCCTGATTGCCTGACTGAAAGAAAGGGGCTATCCCAAAGGCCTGTTGAACCGAGCACGGAAGAGGGCTTGGTACTGCCCGAGAGAAACCCTGCTTGAAGTGCGTACAAAAACAGATACAGAAAAAAAGCTGGTTCGTTTGACTACATTCAATACGAGGAGCCAGGAAATTAAGAATGTCATTAAAAAATATTGGAACCTCGTTGCTTCTGAAATCAACACTACATCTGACCCAGTTTTTGCATTCAAAAGAGCAAAAAACGTACGAGACTATGTTGTCAGCTCATACCTGGCACCACCTAGCCCACCTGACATCCGGACTCAACTACAACTACCAGCGCTCACAGGCCATTTCAAATGCAGTAAATGTAAGGCTTGCAAACTTACAATGGAGGGTGCTACTTTCATTCATCAAGGACGGACGTTCCAACTCCCACATCATACCAACTGTAATAGCACCAATGTTATCTATGCAATCAAGTGTCCCAGTGACAAACTATATATTGGACAAGCCACACAGAAGGTGAAGAGCAGAATCTTACAGCACTGCAGCAGGCTGCGCTGCAAATCCCAGGGGGCCCCCCTAGTGGAACACTTTCTAGAGATGAAGCGTCAAGCGGAAGACATCAGGTGGTGGGTTCTTGAAAAGGTCTTTCAACAATCGAGGGGCGGCGATCTGACATCATCGCTCAACTTCAAGGAATGTAGATGGACCCATATACTGGACACTGTGAACCATGGCTTAAATGAACTGGAAGAGACCAGCCGACAACTTGGTCTCCCATCTAGGAGTTAATCTCACCTGCAGTCTCCTGTTGATCACAGCCGTAGCCCCCACTCTCTTCCACTGTAATACCCATGGGAATCCCGCAACACTTCCCCTTTGGTATAGGAAACATACCCGCATAACACCACACTCAGACCTCCAGGGGTATTGTTGGTATCAAATAACCTAGTGTCTTACCCCAGTTCATGAAACATCACCTTCTTGGTGCCTCACTCAGATCCAAAGGGGTAAATGTTCTTCCCACACAATGTATTAAATGTCATCTACCGGTTGTATCTACTGTCTATATCTGATTCGAATGGTTCATTCCCATTGTATTGGTTGATGCACCTATTTTGAGTATTCCACGTCATATTTACTACACTTGTTCCCTGCATCTGCAGGGGTGGGTACCTTGGTCACATTTTCTACCATTGAAGTTTAAACAACCATGTGTTTGTCATCTATGTCATCATTGACATACACTTGTTCTCATGAGCACATGATAAAATGTAATATGTGATGCACGTGTGACACATTTATAACATGTACCTACTGCATTTTGACCCAAGATATGGCATTGGGTATATTATTTTACTTATGTACAACTATGAGGGTTACCAAATGCATGTCATGAATTATGTACCTGGGTTGCACTAATGACATATACCTGATTGAGTTTCATTATCATCTTATCAGGTGTTTTACTTATTATGAGCATGTCACCATGAACACTTGCAGTTGTACATGGCGTCATCAACCGATTCAGGCCGTATTTCCCAATGATAGCACTTTAGACTTGATTTGTTTTCTCTTGCACGTTATTAGGTGTTTCATTGTGAGCATTTCACCACGAAAGGTTCCGTCTGTTATGTTGTTTTCAGATGATTCACGTCGTCCACTTTTTAAATATTAGCATGTCTGATATAATCCTTTTTGCCGATCATCTTTAAGTAAGAGTTTTCACTGTCAGTATTTCAAACCGGTGATGTAGTGAGGTTTCCGTTTCTAAAACCTCTAATTGACTAACACCCGCCTAACACTGTGGCCTGTATTCTGCTCCCAATCGCCCATTAATTGGCCGCCTGTCGTTCCAGAGTTAACAATTAGCCCGCAGGTGTTGTTGCATTCACCATTTACAATCAGCGCCCCAGGTGCTTCCTATAAACATGGCCTCCTCCTCGGGTGCTCGTCTTTCATTTAGTGAGCGCACCGAGAGAGGTAAGACGCGCTACCTCCGTGCTACGCTTTAATTTTATTTTCCGTTCACTTGGGCTCGTGTAACTGCCACTCCTAGGCGAAGTCAGGTTTTTGCCTAACTTTCAGCATGCCCTTAATCTCCACAATGGTTTTATTTATGTATTTCAATTCTGCAACGCTGAAATGGCTGGGGTTTTGCATGCATCTCCGCAGGAGGTAATGTCTTTTCATTATTTTTCCCAACCCGTGAATCCCGGAACTAACACGCTTTGCTTCCAACATGTGGGGCAACCACCTACCCCTTCCTTCTTGGCTGTCACTGCCACAAACTGCCGGTCTTTATTAACCTCATAGCCTCTGGAGACACATCGCGGCTTATTAGCAGGTTTCCTCACACGCTGTGTTTTACCCCTGGGAGCATACAAACATCCTCACCTTCCTTTATGCTTGGTTTCTAATTACAAGGCCTTTATGCCACCTTCTTCGTAATGCCTTGCATGATTAATCTATGACTAGGCACCCCCAGATGACTTTTTAGACGCACTGTGGGCTATGGCCAAATATACGTCTGATACCCAGTCTTTTCCTTTGGCAGCAACTTATCAGTGCCTTACCGTCCCCTGATGTGATTTACTCCGATCATCTACTGGGTAAATATAGTTTTCCTTCCAATCTATGACTTTTAGGAGCCATCATTCCAGCTGTCTCTCTAACGTTCTCCACCCACCCCTTCTCATAGAATCCAACCTACGGTGAATCAATCCTTGAAGACCTCCTTTGGTATCCATTACCGTCCTTCCGGTAGGTTCCTCTGCCACCTGCCCTGTTCTTTTCTCCACATGTTGCACACACCATATTCATGTATTCCTTTTTAACCTGCTCAGGCTGTCCTCGTGTCCCCCTTGTCCTGAGGAAGACCCGCCATGACGACATTTCCATCACGCACTCTTCTGGATCGAAACGTCGACGTGCTTGTCTAAATCCATACCCTGTTCTCTCTACTCCATGTGAAAGGCTAATCAAGTCCCAGTTGGACTGGAGATTCATATAATTAGGGACGGATGTTTTCTGAATGAACATTTTAGAAACGATTTGTACAGCACTTATATATTTCACTCACATCCTGCACTTTTTTGCACTTTATCACTTAATCACCCTTGCGCCGTTTAAAAAAAAAAAAAAATGTTTATTGCTTGTGACAGCCGTACTATGTTACTTCTACATCACAAAAAATGTAAAAAATGTTAAAAAAAACAAGAAAATATTGATTAACCTTTCAATACATTATTCTTTTGATTTATTCATAATTGGGCTTCTTTACTGAATTCTTCATTGATAAAGTTCTTGAGTAATTGAATTTCTTTCCCTAAATGTTTATTATTTATTAAGTGCTAAAGCAATTCTGTACCCAACAGAACCAACATTACTTTACATTATGCATGCCACTGGTCCCGAAGCTATATTTTTTTCCTGTGCCACGACTAAAGTCACTGTTGCATATTTTGCAGGTGATGCTCTTGGTATTCTCTGTTGCAAGTATCTGGAAGAACTCCCAAGCCACAAATTTCGGAGTCATTGTATGTCTTCCTCCGCGTTGACATTCTGAGGTGGCTGGGGGAGGGGTGGATTATCTCCTCAAGATGCTATAGTTTTATTGATGTTCCCTATAAAGTACACTAAAGAAATAAGGCTCACAGTCCAACAGGTCTGTACTCAGTGAGAAATAGATCTGAAATGACTGCCAAGAGAGAGAAATAAATGTGACTTTGTAAAAAGACATGGGTACTGAGGTACCATTTCTGGGTACTGTGGTACCGCAATACCTAAAAAAGGCAAAACATTTTGTAGAAACTACAAGAGACCTCGGCTTTTTGTGCCTGTGAGAAAACCCCTAGGCTGAAATTTTAAAAGAACGGCCCCTTAATAGTAAACACAATTTTTTTAAAGTTCTGGGTGCCGCTGAATTTCTGCGGGACCTGGAAAAGGAAGTAAAGGACCCGCAAGAGTAACGCAGCACTTTCTCATTGGCTCTATGCGTCCAGCAGTGGTAATACCACAGTACTTATGCACATCAAAAAATATTAAAATGAAAGCAGCCATTTCATTTTTCACTCAGGGAACAACTACTGAAAAAACTCGTCCGCCAATCCAAAGCTGTAAAACTGTACCTGGAGTGGTACAAGGCTTTTGTCATTTTTCAGCTCATTGTGGATGGCACTAGCTAATCCTATGCGTAAAGACTCTGCTAGAACAACGGACATTTGAGATGAGCAGATTTAGAGTGTTAGTGGTGGTGTAGAGTGTTCCACATAAAGGAGCTTCTCTCTCTCTCTCTCTCTCTCTCTCTTCTCTCTCTCTCTCTCTCTCTCTCACTATATATATATATATATATACTGTTCGCAGGTGTCAGTCCAATGGCTGTACATCCCAAAATTCAATCATTTTCGACCTGCTGTTGACGAAATCAGTGCCTTCTCAACTTCAAATGCGGAGGTTCAGACAGGAACAATATATATATATATATATATATATATATATGATACGCATTTCCCGGTCGCAGTCCTACAACCTCGCCTCCTCCAAAGTAGAAACGGGCAAACACAGGAAGATGGCACAAACAGAGGCAGTAGGATTTCTTCAGGTTTTTTCTTTTTCTTTTCTCTTTCTATTATAACCAGCAAAAGTGCACGTGCATTAGAAGGGAACAGACCTACGCGTTTCGGCAACAAGCCTTTGACTGGGTCGTATATATTTATATATATATATATATATATAAATATAAATATATATAGATTGAGGAAGGCTGCTGCGACAGCCGAAACGCGTCTCTCTGTGTTGCCGGGTCGGAGGAGGCCCTATGGAATAAAAAATGCCTTTTATACCAAGCAGTCCTTGTGCGCGTGCTCTCTTCCATGTGAAGTGGGGTGTTGTTGGATGGATATATATATATATATATATATATATATATATATATATATATATATATATATCCTTTCATCAAACAGTCCTTAAACGGCGCGCTCTTTCCACAGTAGGTGCAAATGTCGAGGTCGGACAGTACCTCGCTGTTAGACCTGGTACCATTGGCGTGAGTCTCCCTTCCATTTTTTTCTGATTGCCTCCTCTGTTTTTGATCTGTTTGCTGGTTTTAGATGCTTTGGGCACTGTGCCACTGCTATTCAGTGCCACAGTGCAAGTGCTCCCTATGTTAAATTGATGTGTTGATTAGTGACTTCATGATTGGGCTATTTGATTTACTTGTCAGACCCTAGTACAGTGCACCATGTGTGCCCAGGGCTTGTAAATCAAATGCTGCTGGTGGGCTTGCAGCACTGGTTGTGCCACCCACAGAAGCAGCTTGTAAAGTATGTCTCAGGCAGTTGTATGATGTTGCAACGCATTCCGTTGTAACGCATGCCTTTTCCACGCATGCGTTACAACGGAATGCCTTTCCCACGCATAACCTTTACCATGAATATTCCTTTACCACGCATAATTTTACAACGATTTTCGTTGTAAATTCATGCATGGTAAGGGCATACTCTTGGTAAAGGTTATTCCCCCCACCCCTAAACCCTTCTTACAAATACCCCTCCCCTGCCCTTAAGCCTTAAATCGGACCCCTGTTTTTTTCCTTCCTAAATCTAATATTCCCCTTACCTCTCCACGTCGTCTCTTCTCAATCTTCTTCCGTGTTGACGTCGTACGTCGTTAAGAGGAAACGGAAGTGTCTTTCCGTTTCTTCTAACGACGCCGATTCCCTCCACATAGAAACTTCAAAAGGTGCGTTTTTTATTGGGGGGAAACCCCCCAAGCCCCCTTTTTTTTATACGCTTTTTTGGGGGGGGGGAGATCCCCCAAGCCCCCCTTTTTTTTTTTTGCCTTTAACACACATGCCTTTACTACGTATCTCGTAGTAAAGGTATGCGTGGTAAAGGCTTTCGTTGTAACCACGCATGCGTTGTAATGCATGCGTGGTTAAGTTATGCGTGGAAACGGCCGCGTTGTAGTGGCCGTTTCCCGTCTCAGGCCTGCCATTGCAGAGCCTGTGTGCAGTCTGACTGCCATGTCGACTTGGCAAGTGCACCCACTTGCCAGTCCCTAAACCTTCCCTTATCTTCATATCAGACACCCCTATGGTAGGCCCAAGGGCAGGGTGCATTGTAAGTATAAGGTAGGACATGCCCTGGTGTGTGTGGCATGTCTTAATAGTGAATTACAGCCATTTTCGTTTTTCACTATTGCAAGGCTACCTTTTCCCCATAGGCCAGAATGGGCAGTTTGATTATTACATCTTATAATCCTAACTGACTCAGGGAACATGGTAGAAAAACGAATTTAGTATGCCTGAACTCAGAATGATAAAATACATCTTTTAGTGAAGTTGGTTTTAACATTGTGTTTGAAAATACCACTTTTAGAAAGTAGGTATTTTCTTGCCTAACTATCCAAGCCTGTCTCTGCTGGTTGCGTATTGTGTGTCTGGCTTTGTGAGTGACAGGGGCTGGGGGATTCCAGGAGGCAGGGTGAGTCAGCACAGGGCTGAATAGAGAGATCTGCATGTAGATGGGAAGGAGGAGTTGCACCTGGGACCTGAATAGGGCTGTGCCTTCCCTCCACAATGCTGGCTCCACCTCCTGTGGTGCGTCTGATGTCCCTGGCCTACACTGTGAAAGGAAAGAAGGAGTCTTGTCAACAAAGTGCTCCAGGACTGCACAGAACTGGTTTGGACTAGGCACAGGACCCTCTGCCTTCAGAGGACAAAGGATTTAGGGGTATAAATATTGGGGCCCTGACCCCAGAACTTTAGATCACTTCTGGAACAACAAGACGAACCTCTGCCAAGGAGAAGAACCAAAGGAAGCTATAGGAGTTGGACTGCCCCCCTGCCAGTGTGCTGTGTTGCTGGGTTGGCCTACAGTGGTGTCTTCAGTGCCAAGGAGAGGAGAAGGAACTTTTAAAGAACTTTCATCATCTTGCAGAATATTACTCCAAGGGCTTGAACTAGAGCTTGCCTCCTGCTGAAGTCTCAGGGCTACAAGACTTCACCACCAGCTCCCTCCTGAATACCCTTGCTGGGGATTCTGTCTGCAGAAGCCTGCGTGTCGCTGGGAGCTGGAAGCGCGACGCAACGAGAAGAAGCGTGTCGCTGACGAAGCTGCTGCCGTCGCATCGCAGGAGAAGCGTGTCACCGCCGCAGAGGCCGCCGCCGCATCACCAGAGAAGCGTGACTTCGTCGCAGCTGACTGCCGTCGCATCACCGGAGAAGCGTGTCGCCGTCGCAACTGCCTGCCGTCGCATCAACAGGGAAGCGTGTCGCCACCGCAAGGGTCGCCGTCGCATCCCCCGAGAAGCGTGTCGCCGTCGCAGCTGTCTGCCGTCGCATCACCGGAGAAGCGTGTCACAGGGCCTGTCGCTGCTCCAAAGATACAGAGTTCGCCGCACGGCCGTCGGGCGTGCACGCATCGTCTTCACATCGTCGCATCGCATCAAGGGCGCACTTTCATCGCATCGCACCGGATCGTCGCACCGCATCGAGGCGCTTGCTCGCCGCATCGTCCTCCCTGCGGACCCTTTGTTTGTTTTGCGTTACGCATCCCAGGTACTTTTAAGAGAAACGTGTCGCATTTACCATCCACTTGAACTAAGTTACTTCTACCATCTTTAAGTCTATTTTTAAGTACAGTATTGTGGATTTTTGTCGTTTGTGGTCTTGTGTTAAGTCTATATAAAGAATACTTATTTTTATAAAACCTGTGTAGTGTCCATCTGTAGTGTTTTCACTGTATTACTGTATGTGTTCACAAATGCTTAACACACTGCCTCTGAGATAAGCCTGTCTGCTCGTGCCAAGCTACCAAGGGGTGAGCAGGGGTTATTTTAGTAGTGTATCCCCCTTACCCTGACTAGAAGCAAGGGTCCCTATTTGGTCAAAGGTGTATACCATTGCCAACTAGAGACCCCCAGTTCTAACATTGGTGGTCAGCGGTGAGGATTCTGGACTTGCATTTGTGACTCATATACAGTGATTGGTGTACACTACTAGTGAGTGCAGACCAAACGCAACCACATACATTTTTGGTAGAATTTTTTTTCTCCTTGGACTGTTATTTTTCTGAGAACTGCCAATTCTTATTGCCATGAGTCCACCAGCATCTATTGCCTCTATGGATCCAGAGTTTGAGGAAGAGAGGTTGGATACCTATAATGCCAAACAGCTGAAAGCCTTCTGTAAAAAAACTAAAGTTGCTATTCCAGGCCTCACTAAAAAGGATGAGTTCCACAAGGCGCTGAGGGCCTGGGTGGAAGCAAGAAATGCATCTGAAAATGTGGAGCACCCTGTGGAGGAGGTGGAAGGGCAGCTAGATGGGCCCCTGGGCCCAAGGGGGGAGAAAGTACCTACCCCGCCAGGCAGCAGTGTTTCTTCCAAAGACCTGTCCCCAGGAGAGCTGGAGGATAGGGAGAGAAATAGGGCACACAAGCTGGAGATGGCTAGGCTCAAAATGGAGGGTCAAAAGGACCTAGAGAATAAGAAGCTGGAGTTTGAAATTAACAAGTTATCCTTGGAGAGAGAGAGAATGAGATTAGAGCATGAGAGAATATTGAGGGAGTTAGAGATAAAAGCGCAGGGCTTAGAAATCAATACCTTTGGTGGCAGCGCACCATCTGTGCCTTCAGAAGGCAGGGTATATATTCCCAAGGATGTCATCAAAGATTTCCATAAGCATGAAGATATTGGGCAGTGGTTTGCAGCCTATGAGATAGCAATGTTGGCCCACCGGGTCCCTGAGAAGGATTGGGGAGCTGGGTTGTGGGGCCGCTTTGTGAGTGAGGGGAGGGATACTTTGTTAGACCTACCCAGTGAGAATAGGATGTCTTATGCCCATATGAAGGAAGCCCTGATGACAAGGTATGGTTTGACCCCAGAACTCTATAGACAGAGGTTTAGGAGTTGCAAGAAGCTGGAGGGAACCACTTGGGTAGAATATGTATCTTTCTTTTGCAGAGCCATGGATGGTTGGGTGAAGGGTAGCAAAGTGGATACTTTTGAAGCGCTCTATGATTTGTTTGCATGGGAGCACTTGTCTGCTAATTGTTTTCCAGAGCTACGCCAGCACCTTATTGATAGCAAGCTAACTAACCCTAGGAAGCTTGCTGAGGAGGCGGACCGCTGGGTCAGTACCAGGGTCCACAAGGGTCATGTGGGAGATTCCGCCAAGGGTGGGCAGGGTCCCCAGCAGAAGAGTGGGGGGGACAAGGGTAAACAGAGGGAGTTCCAGAAGGGGCCCCAAAGTAATCCCCAAGGGAACCAAGGGAAGGGTTCCCAGCCTCCCCCTGAGAAGAAGCCAGAGGCCCCGACAGGTAGACCTGTTCAGAGGGGCCCTACAAGTGATTTACGTGTGGTCAAGTGGGCCACCGTTGGTATGATGCACAGTGTCCCATGAAAGACTCCAAGGCACCACCACGTGCACCACCCCGTCAGATGGCGACTGTAGCCCTGGGAGGGGAGGAGATGGGTGCCCAAGGTGGGTGGGGTCCCGCAGAGATGTCCCTTGTCTCTTTAGGAGACTTTGAGATGGTCCCTGAGACCCAGCTGCCTGATAACACTAAGAAGTACAGGCAGTGGATGACCATCAATGGCCATAGGGTGGAAGCTCTCAGAGACACTGGGGCTAGTGTGACAGCTGTCAATTGCCGGCTAGTGTCCAGAGAGCAGGTTATCCCCCATGCATTCTTCCCTGTAGGTGCCGCGGACAACTCACAGAGCCAGTGTGAGGTGGCTCAAGTTCCCTTTGAGTGGGGGGGGGGTCTCAGGTACTCTCCAAGTAGCTGTGAGGCCAGCCATGCCTGTTGATTGTCTGTTGGGAAATGATTTAGAGAGCTCCCCTTGGGCTAAGGTGGAGAGGAAGTCTCATTTGGAGATTTTGGGTCTGCCTGAGTGGGCGTGTGTCACCACTCGGTCTATGGCAGCCAGTAAGGGTGTTCAAGAGATCCTGGAGACTGAGAGTATGGCCCAGGAACCTGCCTTAAAGAGAAGAGGTGGGGGGCGCGGGAAACCAGCCCCCATTGTTCCCACAGTCCAGGAGGAGGCAGACCTTGAGGGGGATGCCCTGGAGCCTACAGGGGAGCAAGTTGCTGAACTAGGGGACCTGCGCTGACCCATTGGCAGCAGGAAGGAGGCCCCTCAAGGGAGGAATTTAGTGCAGAGCAAAGGAAGTGCCCTTCTCTTGAGGGTGTGCGGCAACAGGCCACAGCCCAGGCAGCAGGTGATCAGTCTGGATCACATTGGATCTACTGGGAGAACGACCTCCTGTATAGCGAGCCTAAGGTTGCTGAGCCTGGGTCAGCCCGTGTGCTGGTGGTACCCCAGCGCTTCAGAGCCTTCCTACTGGGTTTGGCTCATGATGTGCCTTTAGCTGGACATCTGGGGCAGGACAAGACCTTTGAAAGGCTTGTCACCCACTTTCATTGGCCCCAGATGCGGAAGAGTTCAGACACTCATTGTAGGACATGTCAAACTTGCCAGGCAAGTGGGAAAAGTGGAAGGAAGCAAAAGGCTTCTCTCCAACCTTTCCCTGTAGTCAGTACCCCCTTTGAACGGGTGGGCATTGACATTGCGGGGCCACTGGATCTTTACTCTACCTCCTGCGAGTGCATCCCAACTGGTGGGCTCCTCCTTTTCTTTCCATATTTGCGGCCAGCCCGGTCGCGGGATAGCACCGCCGCTTTATCGCGGATCCGCCGCTGTGTGCAAGTACAGCGGCACACGGAGCAGGAGGCGATTCGTTGTGCACTGGGGGAGGTGCCCTGTGTGAGCTCTACATGAAGGAATTCGACTGCGGTAACAACAGCCCACATGGGTTTGAAAGGACTTCCAGTCCCACAATACTTTGCGACATACTCACCTGAGAACTTTAAATAAAAGGGAGTGTCCTGGAAGTTTTTGTGTGTTGTTACTTCAAGCAGCTGGTCTTTGAGGAAGGGCGCTAGCCCGAAACGCATAAGGAGAAGCTGAGGTGGGCTCATAGCAAGGACTTTCCCTGATCTTTACTCTACCTCCTGCGAGTGCATCCCAACTGGTGGGCTCCTCCTTTTCTTTCCATATTTGCGGCCAGCCCGGTCGCGGGATAGCACCGCCGCTTCCTCGCGGATCTGCCGCTGTGTGCAAGTACAGCGGCACACGGAGCAGGAGGCGATTCGTTGTGCACTGGGGGAGGTGCCCTGTGTGAGCTCTACATGAAGGAATTCGACTGCGGTAACAACAGCCCACATGGGTTTGAAAGGACTTCCAGTCCCACAATACTTTGCGACATACTCACCTGAGAACTTTAAATAGAAGGGAGTGTCCTGGAAGTTTTTGTGTGTTGTTACTTCAAGCAGCTTGCCTTTGAGGAAGGGCGCTAGCCCGAAATGCGTCAGGAGAAGCTGAGGTGGGCTCATAGCAAGGACTTTCCCTGATCTTTACTCTACCTCCTGCGAGTGCATCCCAACTGGTGGACTCCTCCTTTTCTTTCCATATTTGCGGCCAGCCCGGTCGCGGGATAGCACCGCCGCTTCATCGCGGATCCGCCGCTGTGTGCAAGTACAGCGGCACACGGAGCAGGAGGCGATTTGTTGTGCACTGGGGGAGGTGCCCTATGTGAGCTCTACATGAAGGAATTCGACTGCGGTAACAACAGCCCACATGGGTTTGAAAGGACTTCCAGTCCCACAATACTTTGCGACATACTCAACTGAGAACTTTAAATAAAAGGGAGTGTCCTGGAAGTTTTCGTGTGTTGTTACTTCAAGCAGCTTGCCTTTGTAGAAGGGCGCTAGCCCGAAACGCGTCAGGAGAAGATTAGGTCGGCTCATAGCAAGGACTTTCCCTGATCTTTACTCTACCTCCTGCGAGTGCATCCCAACTGGTGGGCTCCTCCATATATATATATATATATATATATATATATATATATATATATATATATATATATATATATATATATATATATACATCACCAAAAGGCCCCCACCAAGGAGACCATGGAGCACACTCGGTTCTGATTATTTCTTTATTTGTTTGGCAAACGCGTTTCAGCGATTCCGCCTTCGTCAGTGCCATCACAATTATTTCTCCACATTTCACCAAGTCTCACTGTCCTTTTCATTGGACAGTCACACTGTCACGATGGAAAGCGGACTACGGGTCAAATTCCTGATAGTTCATGCCCGTGTCCGCCATCTTAACCTGTCCATTTTGGTCCTTAAGTAGGTATTTTTCTGCCCAATCGTGCATTTCAATTTCCAAATGAATCTTTGTAGATACACTCGATGCTGGCAAAAGAATTTACAGGGCAGGTAAGTTCCATCACAGAATTGTGGACTAATCCTCGCCCTGCCGTGCTCTGACCTTAACATGACTTTGGTTCGCTGGGGCGGGATTAGTATCCTCATACCCATCCACTTGTGCAGTAGCGACCTTGTGTCGACGAGCGCAATAATCAAAAGGTCAGCGGCGGTTCTGGCAGCTAAATACTTTCCTCACCAAATGCCACTGAACTGCCGAACAACTTTCTGGGTGGGTGCCTCCTCCGTGACCGTGGCCGTCACGTAATATTCCATCAACAAAAGGCCCCCACCAAGGAGACCATGGAGCACACTCGGTTCTGATTATTTCTTTATTTGTTTGGCAAACGCGTTTCAGCGATTCCGCCTTCGTCAGTGCCATCACAATTATTTCTCCACATTTCACCAAGTCTCACTGTCCTTTTTCATTGGACAGTCACACTGTCACGATGGAAAGCGGACTACGGGTGAAATTCCTGATAGTTCATGCCCGTGTCCGCCATCTTAACCTGTCCATTTTGGTCCTTAAGTAGGTATTTTTCTGCCCAATCGTGCATTTCAATTTCCAAATGAATCTTTGTAGATACACTCGATGCTGGCAAAAGAATTTACAAGGCAGGTAAGTTCCATCACAGAATTGTGGACTAATCCCTCGCCCTGCCGTGCTCTGACCTTAACATGACTTTGGTTCGCCGGGGCGGGATTAGTATCCTCATACCCATCCACTTGTGCAGTAGCGACCTTGTGTCGACGAGCGCAATAATCAAAAAGGTCAGCGGCGGTTCTGGCAGCTAAATACTTTCCTCACCAAATGCCACTGAACTGCCGAACAACTTTCTGGGCGGGTGCCTCCTCCGTGACCGTGGCCGTCACGTAATATTCCATCTCCAAAAGGCCCCCACCAAGGAGACCATGGAGCACACTCGGTTCTGATTATTTCTTTATTTGTTTGGCAAACGCGTTTCAGCGATTCCGCATTCGTCAGTGCCATCACAATTATTTCTCCACATTTCACCAAGTCTCACTGTCCTTTTTCATTGGACAGTCACACTGTCACGATGGAAAGCGGACTACGGGTGAAATTCCTGATAGTTCATGCCCGTGTCCGCCATCTTAACCTGTCCATTTTGGTCCTTAAGTAGGTATTTTTCTGCCCAATCGTGCATTTCAATTTCCAAATGAATCTTTGTAGATACACTCGATGCTGGCAAAAGAATTTACAAGGCAGGTAAGTTCCATCACAGAATTGTGGACTAATCCCTCGCCCTGCCGTGCTCTGACCTTAACATGACTTTGGTTCGCTGGGGCGGGATTAGTATCCTCATACCCATCCACTTGTGCAGTAGCGACCTTGTGTCGACGAGCGCAATAATCAAAAAGGTCAGCGGCGGTTCTGGCAGCTAAATACTTTCCTCACCAAATGCCACTGAACTGCCGAACAACTTTCTGGGCGGGTGCCTCCTCCGTGACCGTGGCTGTCACGTAATATTCCATCACCAAAAGGCCCCCACCAAGGAGACCATGGAGCACACTCGGTTCTGATTATTTCTTTATTTGTTTGGCAAACTCGTTTCAGCGATTCCGCCTTCGTCAGTGCCATCACAATTATTTCTCCACATTTCACCAAGACTAACTGTCCTTTTTCATTGGACAGTCACACTGTCACGATGGAAAGCGGACTACGGGTCAAATTCCTGATAGTTCATGCCCGTGTCCGCCATCTTAACCTGTCCATTTTGGTCCTTAAGTAGGTATTTTTCTGCCCAATCGTGCATTTCAATTTCCAAATGAATCTTTGTAGATACACTCGATGATATATATTTCTTCTGTTTCTGCTCCTTCCGCTTTCCCACGCCCTGTGCAGAGGATCGTTCCAAGCCGGCGGAGCGCGCCGGACATCATTTCATCAACAAAGTTCCAATTAACGATCACTCAGAGGGTTGTGCAATTACCAAAAGTTGGTTTATTTCCAGGTTACGCGTTTCGCTTGTGCTGTAACTAAGCGAATTAAAAACAGTTACACAGCAGCTTCTGGAGTGCGGTGCTTTTTTTGATGGAGAATATATATATATATATATAATATATATATATATATATATATATATATATATATATATATATATATATATATATATATGTATAATTTAGTTTTTTTCACTAAAAAGCCAAAGATTACAGGGAAGTTATAGTTAGGTTCAGATTATACACACACAAAACCATAGAAGTTCAGCAGCAGATATAGTTAGAATTATCTCAAGTAACCGTAACTTGTGCTCTAACGTAACTATAACTCGCGGACCCACCATGCACAGATTTCCATCAATAATTGTACAACGAATGTTGCAGTGATATTATCAATGATGTCATAGAATGATGTAATATGTGAGCTAATTAGCAGTGCATGGCGAGGGCACAAGTTATAGTTACGTTAGGGCACGACTTATAGTTACCGTCCAACAAACAGTGGGTGCCCTGGTGCCCACCAGGGCACCCACCATCACCTCATTGGGGGCCACAGGAGGAACCCAAAGGCCCCAGCCAGCTCCCCACATCCGGAGCACCCTTTGTTCCGGCCTGCAGGGAGCAGCAAAAAACTCTGCTTCCTGTGGGCAGAAGCAATATTCACATCTGTTACCCAGCCCACATCACTGCGGGCAAGGAAACACATCTGAAGTACACTCCCAGCTGACTGGAGCATTTTTAAAGCTCCCACCAGCTGGTAGTCGACTTTGTGTTTCCTTTTGCTCAGCAGGAGCTTTGAAATTGAAGTGCCAAGCGAGAGCACACACAGGCTTCCCTTATTGCTCCAGTAAGGGCAGAGAAACCGCTATGTCCTGGGGTGGGCACTCGTGAACATAGCTGGAGCCAGCCCAGGGGGATGGGGTCCCCAGGGCAATTAATGGCTCCAGCAGGGAGGCCCTGCGGCCCACCTCCCTTTTCTAATTTTGGTCAGGCCCGGGTGATGGGGTCCCTGCAGCCAAAATCGGCCTGGGTAGGAGGGTTGTGCGCCCCCATTCCCCTTTTTAAGCAATGCCAGGCCCCAGGGGATGGGTCCCCAGGCCGAAATGAGCCTAGTACGGGGGCCCCGTGCCCTCCTCCTACTTATACATAAGGCTGTGTCACAGGGAATAGGGCCCCTGGAGCCAAAATCAGCCCTTGAGGGGGCCGCCTGCGCACCCCTTACCATAGTATAATTATAAATATCCCCCCGGGACCTGGCCCACCTGGAGGTCAGTAAAAAAAACAAGCACGGATGACCACTCTTTTTTTTTTTTTTTTAAAGCTGTGTATCCTCTGCAAATTCGCAGCAAAATGTAAAAAAATTAAGTTTTGGGCCTCCAGCAGGGTCCCTGTGGGACCCCACCAACAGGCCTAGGGGGGCAGAGTAGTCCTACCCTGCCTCAGTGCAATCATTGTAGCTTCCCTGCAGCCTGGAAGGCCATTTTAATTTCTCAACCGTCTCTTCTGAGCATTTACTAAATGTGAACATAAACAGATTATGTGCAATAAAAATGTCTTTTCCTAGATGTCGTACAAGGCACTGGTCAGTCACGGTTTGAGAACATGACCAGCCAGAATGAAATTCATGAATATCAAATAGCAAAAAGCCTAATCATATAAACATATTTCTAGTTTCCTCCTCAAGAGGCTGGATTATTTGGGAGCAAAACCATACTCCAAAATTTAGACACCCAAAATGTACCTCATTCCACACTTTATTGGATCGGAGATGGTGTTAAACCTTGATTTCATGAGGCAATGTGTCCCGCATCAAGGCACCTCTCCAAACATCAATTAGCAGAGTAAACAGTTCAATAAGTAGTGGAGCACACTCAATAATTGAGTTCTAGATTAATAAAAAGTTAAAGGGTTTTATTATTAAAATTCAAGAATAAGTGGTACGGAATCAATGCCATGAAGGCTCTCAAAGGCAAAGCTATACGGAGTAAGTAAAATCTAAATTAATTTCCCAAATGAGCAGCAAAATCAGAAAGAATTTGGGCAGCATCCCCAGTAGAACAAGAAAGTCATCTGGCTCACCCCCAAAATCATGGGGTTCTTATACACAATAATTGTATAGTAAATTAGTAAAATGGCAGAATCATCATGGTGTGAGCAAAAGTATCAACTATTTAGCAAATCCGAACACTAGAATAATAATACACGTCATTTCCTTAACACATAAGCACCATCCTAATTCTTATAAAAAAGATTCAACACTCTCTATGCAAATGTCAACCGGAGATGCTCAAACAAATATTAAACATTAAACAACAGGACTTCCAACAAATTAACACAGTGATATTGACCACGAGGGAAAGACCTTGACAAATGTTACAAGTCATAGGGAACAGGGAAAAGTTCATCAAAAGCAGTGGAATCATAACAGTAGAAATAAACTACTACAAGTCAGCTTGTCTGTACTCTGCCAAGCCTGTGGCGAAAGAATGTGCGAAGGGGATGAAGCAGGAGCGAGTGACAGAGATGATAGCCATCTTGTCTAAAATGACATTTTACACAGGAAATGTGGCATTACTGAAACACATTAATAAGCACACTTCTACACGTCATAGGAAATTTAATTCAACTATAATTATGTTAATTCAGTCTACATATGTAAAATCATGTGTAAAAAGGCATATTACTCATCATTATTGATGCACAAGATATAAAAGAAAATGTGTGCAGTTTCACAATTAAATAGATTGGTAGCAGACCTGGGCAATATCTATCGCTGACATGCCTTTAGACTTTTAGTCAAGCTAGTCTAAGTACATCAATATTAAAATTATCTGCAAATTAACCACTGTTTTAAAAGTTTAAACTCTTCACAATAGTAGAAAGGCATCACACTATGAATGTGGCTGGCTGACTCCCATCCAGACTATGCTGTATCAGAGACTGGCCTGACGTGACCGCCAAATCCACATAGAGAGATGCACGGGGTGGGTGTGGGCATGTTTGGCTGTCCTTGAAGGTAGCCTGCTTATGTACTCATCCCAGCTTGAAATTGCACACAATCCCAAAAGACACATAGATCCTAACGCTGCATTGTTGCTGTAAAAAGTTCTGGCCCATGGTGGACCTCTTCTTGAATCAGATATTTATTTCCCTTATTGACTTTCTGAGCTTATCAATTTCCCCTGCCATAGACACGCTTGGGTGCTAAGACTTCAAATAGATGCTCAGGGCTGTGCTCTCCTTGTTTCCAGAGTCAACAACAGCTTTGGAGCTTTTGACATTCTTGTTAGCGAATCTTATTCCAAAGAAATGAATCACCTGCATGTACACCATAGCACTAAAGGCTCATTCAGAACAGGAAACACACGCCATATTACTCTGGGCTTCAGATTTAGGTATTGCAATCTCTGAGAAACAATGGTTCCACAGCTGCACCCAGACCAAGTAGGTATCCTCCAATGGGAAATACCAATTAATACACTACAAATACCTGCACAGGGTCCATCATACTGTGCATCCGCAGATGTCTGTCTCCACATGCAGACTTTTTACATTCGGCTTGGGGCTGCCCAGCTGTGGCCATGTTCTCGACACAGGTGCTTCACACTACTGATATAATAATTGACCGATCATTGCCCCTGTCCTCGATGTTTGCTCTGCTGGGATATGCGCTAGAACCCCCAAAACTTTACAGAAAGCTGAAATCACTGGCAACTCTGATGGGATGTAGTAGAGTGGCAATGATATGGGTAGGCAGGTGTAGTTCAGCCTATTATCTGATATTGTACTGCTGCAAACCTATTTGCATTTTGACTGTTTTACATATATGTTGGTATAATGAAAAAATCAAAAAATACAATAAAAGAAAAGGCTAAACTCTTTGGTCTAAATTTAGAATTTGGGGGGCTGGGATACTCCATCACAAACATGGCGGATGTCCCATCCACTGGATTACAAGTGCAAAATAGCCTATGGAACTTTCAATACAGCCGACGGTGTATCTATCATGTTTTGATGGAGTATCCCATCCACTGGCTCTAAATAAGACCCTTTGTGGCTGAGTCCACTGAACTCCAGTTCCAACATTATTTTTAAAGGTCCATTCAAATAAAATATCCACTGATTATTTCTCTCAGCTCGTGATCATGAACTTTCAGGTTCTCTCTTAGCCTTTCAGGTTCTGCTAATTGAAACGGAAGACAAATGAACAAAATGAATACCTGGCTAGAGCATCTTACTGAACAGGCTAAACTCTAATCTTATTTGGCTTGAAATACAAGGTTGTGCAAAGCAGACAACTGACCGAAAGAAAGCACATTGGGCCACATCCAGCTAGGCAGACAATGAACTGAGAAACACTATCAATCCATACAATAAAGATGGCATTAGTTATGCCCTCACATTTGAAAGGAACAGCACCCAAGGGAGAGATGTTTCAAATCATGATTTAGCAAGCTTAGTTTATTTTTTTTAAATGGTATGATGAAGTTGATGGCCACTACGTTCATCCAACCATATATCCACGTAATTATTTCTCTCAGTACTTAGCTCTCCGACTTGCCATTTTTTTCTCGCTCGTCCACGATCTCCAAATTTCAAAACAGAAAGATTTCCTACATTTTTTTATTATGAAAATGCAGAAAACCTAATTTAGAAGGAAAAGAGTTGAACCTTGTCCACGATATATCCAGTACAGGGGATATATAATAGGGCTGTGATACCACACCCATTTCAACATTTCAACCCCCTATTAGCATAGATTTTCCCACTGTAAGGTGTGATTTCCTCTCCAGTTTTATTTGCAGCCAGGTGTCATGAAAAAGGGTGTGAATAAATAAGTCTTAAAAGTATCAGAATACTCCACGTTTCCATGTTGCACCATGGCAAACCACGATCGACTTCATGATCAATAATACATGCAAATAGGTGCATTTTCGTTAGTTTGCTTGCCTAAGGTATTAATAGGGAAAAATAAGAGTGTTCTCTATAGTGTTACTATTTCTCCTAATACCCGTTCATAAAAAGGGATCAAAATATTTGTAGATGCCTGTATTTCCAAATCAGATACCAAAATCCTCGAAGAATGCTATGCATCAACATCGAGCAATAAGATAATCCTATATTTTACAAGAGAGTCTGATCCTCCTTTTCATATATTGGATATAAAAGAGCTTTCCTCCGTGAGGTTGGGACAGTTGGATTAGCAATACAGAATCTGTATAATGGATCCCATTTGGACTAGCAATGCTCTCAGATCGCAGATGCTTTAAAACAATCATCACCTCCATAATCGGATATTGTTATACACTTTCAGAGGCAACTTTCTTTATTTAGGTGCTATTATAAGAATTACTGCCTTCCCCAGCCTAAATATAAATTGCCTCAATCTAGAGCACCCAACGTTCCTCTGGAATAGGATTGTCCTTCTGTCATCAATCTCTAAATGAATGAATGCGAGTTTTATAAAGCACATAGCGACTCTTGTGAGAAGTGTCCCAGTGCAAGGTTCACACAGACCTCAAACCCAGGACATAAGGTACAACTCCCAGTGGGCAAACTCGGTCCTGTGCCCGGCCTGCTCTCCATCGTGGTTGGCCTGAACTTGTGACTTTGACCCCGTCCAGCATGAGCAGATACCTTCAGGTGGCACTTTGCGCCTTTCACCACTATTTTTACCTAAAGCTTTCAAATTCAATATCTCCGGTTATACTGATTGGATCTTTGTTGTTCTGGTATCATTTTATTTATTAAATTTCACTCTATTTTTCTAAATTGGTTTGGGATTTTTCTTGTGCTGTGTTTTCATTGTATTACTGTTTGTGTGCTGCATAAATCCTTTGCACCATGCCTCTAAATTAAGCCTGTCTTCTTTTGTGGCAAGCTACCAGTGGGTTGAGCACAGATGAATTTAGAGACTTTTGTGGTTCATTCTGACAAGGATTGTGGTTGTTGAATGAGTGAAGCTTCAACCCCTCTCAACCAATAACCTGTTCTACAGCGTAGTTTCTGACCCTTCTCATGCAGTGCCCCCACTCCCTGAGCCTTCCAGCCCTGCAGCCAGAGGGCATCATGATGGCACATTTTGCGTGATTCACCTGAAAAGCTTCTGTCTCACCACGGCACCCTCATTTCAGTGGTCCTTTGCTAGAAACAGCTTTAAGGATGAGCAGTTCCAATGAGAGCGTGTGTTTCTCTGTGGCACTCCACCTAGTCAGTTAGTCTCTCAGCCAGCTGGGTCCTCACTGCACCGCTGTGCAGTAAAGAGCAAGTGTGGACTTCTCACCATGACTGGCAGGCTGACAATGAATTTGTCCAAATTGCACAGTGCAGTTCCTTCCTTGCTTATACTGCTACTGTGGTGGAAAAAGCTTTAAAGCTGAGCTTAGCCAATGGGAATTTGCATCTCTTAGAGCTGCTCCACCCAGTCACCTTGGCCTCCACCAATGTTATTTTGTACAAAGTAAAGCTTGCAGTGCAAGCTTTACTTGATTGTGCTGCCCCTGCAGAAGAAAAACCTTTAAATAGTCAATGGGAGCATGAGTCACTTGGTGTTACTCTGCCCAGTCAGGATCATCTTCACCACGCCATGGCTCCATTAAAAATTTCCCATCATGACTAGCAGGCTGACAGTGAGTTTGCCCAAAGTAAAATGCATGGTGCAATTAATTCCTTTCTCACGTATAATATCCCTGAAGACATCTCAAATGTATCACTGATGACATCATTGAAGAGATCATTTAAGATGTTGCCTATTCAATCGCTGCTAGCACACTGTATCAACAAAATACAATAAGCCCAATTGACAATGCAAAATGTGGTCATTAAACCTAAGCTTACCAACTTTACTTTTTGTACTTCCTACAGGAATTCATCAAGGGACTTCTGGAACATATGTGTATTTCTCAGCCAGGAGTCCATAAAAATCTCTACTAGTAAATCCCTGTCAAGGGAAGGGAAGTTGGGGAACACCCACAAAAGCATATATTTGTGCACATTCTTAAACTCCTCTCCAACCTCTTTCCACCCTCTAAATTGCTGGAGATTTACTATAGCTAATGACTAGATCAATTCCCTCACCCAGATGGTAGGGGGAAAAAATCACCCATCAGATTTGCTGGGTTTATAGGGGGAGGGCTTTATCCATGATGAAAAATGTTCTCCACACAGAACAAAATGCTAAGGAGGCTTCACTCTTCCTGTGTGGAGTTCTCTGCTAAGGAGAACTCTGCACAGGGAAAAAAGAGCCTTCATAAAAGTATTTGACATTACCAGAAGTACTTGTGAAAACCGATGCCTTGTGCAGCTTTCCAGGCAAACCTTTGAGAATGTTTATGAATAGGAAAACATGGAAATGTGTGCTCAGGGGAGGTGTAAATCTCTGCTCTTACTTTTCAGTAGTTTGTCATGAATAGGACCAAATATGTGATAAGTGGTTGGTGTAAGATGATGGACTACTAGAAGTGGTTGAAGACCACAATTGACACCTTCACGCCTGCATTATGTACACATAGTAGTTGTAGAAATGCGAGAGAGCAAAAAAGTGAAGTGAAGGACATAACCTTTGCATATCATCCAGGAGACACAAATGGAGTCTGTACACAAAGGGTGCAGGCAGGTCAGCAGAAGCACAGTGTATTTGAAATTGGCACTCATTGCCTGCCAAACACTGTCACAACAGAAAGTCATTTCAAATGTGGGATGGTGTTAAACAAAGTTCATGTATAGGGTATTTTTTAGAATGGTGCACTTCGCACTGTAACCAATTGAGTGTACTCAGCTGCTACTAAGTAGGAGCAGGCTATGGGTTTATGACTGAGAGAGTAAAAAGTAAGGCTTGGCAGAAAAAGGACACCCTGATTGTACAACTCTGGATGCTAGGAAATACTATCCCCAGGGTGGGTTTGAAGAGGCATAAAGAGAGTTGCAGACTATGCACCTACTGGGTGTTTGGGGAGCTGGAACAGGTACAGGGAGTTGTCCACGATCGTGTCATGACCAGACAAACTACTATGGAGGACAAAGTGTGAGGGGAAGTCCATTGGGGCCGATTCCCAGAACTAATCTGAGATAAAATCCTGAATTTACTACTTTTGGTATTCACAGAAGGCATTTAGTAGTATTAAAGTTAGGACTCCTAGCTTTACTACTACTAAACTGAGACAAAATCCTAACTTTACGACTTTCGGTATTCACAAAAGGCATGTAGTAGTAGTAAAGTTAGGACTCCTAACTTTACTAATACTAAATGCCTTCTGTGAATACCAAAAGTAGTAAATTTAGGATTTTATCTCAGATTAGTTCTGTGAATCGGCCCCATAGACTTTAGCTCATGAATGAAGGCCACATTATGTGTTTGTCAATTACTTCTCACAAAAAAACATTGGGAGGTATAGGACGTTCCCCCACACAATGGATTAAAAAAATAATGTGTTGTCAACCATGATGTCAACAAAATTAAATTAGTGATGTTATATGTGATCTCAACAGTGACGTCATGAATGACATCACTGTAAAAAAAAGAGTTCAAAACGCGTTGACTGTTACTTGAAAAAGAGAGGTCTAAACATGGTGATGGTTCTTAGAGGCAACAACATTCAAAGAAAGAGATGGTGAACTATATTTGTGAATAAATAGGAGAGTAGCTACGTTTCTACTTCCTTTGTACAAATAAGCCATAGATTGGCAGTGAAGACACATCAAAAAATGTAATTGTGTTATGCCTAAAGAACAGCTGCAAGAGCTTTTCCGGTGAATCATGTTGCTGCTTTTTGTGAATATATTACATTTTTTCAAGAATGTGAACAACTTTTTAATATCATAAATAAAAGTCTTGTTGCTGTCTGCATAATATATGAGCTTTCATGAAATGTGATACAAAGGTTACTGAATGAAGGGGTGGTAAAAAATTGCAGTAAAACTGTATATCTACGAAAACAGGGGATCCATGACAATGGGACGGGTCCTATCCTTTCAAATGATGATGTGAAATCTATCCCCAGAAGATAATGCTATCACGGCATGTTAACTATGCATATTGCTGGTTTTCTTGGGTTTTCGTGCTCATCCTATGCTCAAATATACTTGAGATGTCACCAATGATATCACGTGTGAGGACATTAATAATTCATGGTGGGGGCATGAATTATGGGCTGCACAGCGTCCCGTAACTGATGGGTTTCAACAGCTTTAGGCGCAAATATAACGTCACTTTGACTGTACTTTATTGAGAGAATGTATGTAGTTATTTATAAACACACGTTAACTAGCATGAACAAAGCTAAGCATAACTCACCTTTAACTCAGTCTTTTCATATAATAGATATACACATATGCATTTCCAGACAATCATTAATTGAACAGACATTATAGTTAAGACCCAAAACCCAAAAAAACACCGCACTGGGCAGCTATTGGGAGCGACAAACAAATGTCACAAATGTCCCTCCTTCGAATGCACTGATAAAACTCATGAGATCAAAAGGTCCAATGGCATCCAAAGCACAGTAAAATCAGAAAACAGAAACCCCTGTAATTTCTTGATATCAATGGGAACAAATGAAAAGGTCTGCAGGAGCCCTGATTTCACCACAGCGAAACAAAATGAAAATCCACTCGCCAGAACAACATAAAAGATCTGGGGAGCATACCTACCTTGGCCAAGGGAAAAATGCCAGACGTGATTGAGCCTTTCTGACAATACAGCTGTTCCTAAATACTGCAGGGACAAATTAATGTGATAGTTTGTACTACAGCGTTCAAACAATGGTTATGAGGATATGTAATGCTAGTGCATTCACTTGAAACACCCTTGATTATCTATGGGAATAGACAGCATCAAGTAAACATCAATGATGACATCAATGATGACGTCTCCTATCACGACCATTTAATTTATCAATGAACCTGACTCCATAAATGGTTGCTCTCTTTCACATGTGTTGCTGAAAGTGAAAACAGAGGCTTGTTTCACTTCCCTGGGTCCAGGCCGAGCCCTACTAGCTGCTGTGGCAAGATAACTTAGCAGATAACTTAGCAAAGGGCATGGTTGAAAGTCATGTCCAATACCCAGAAGCCATTAGGCATGGAGAAGGCTGTGCCTAGCAGACTCATGGGAAGTGCCTGGTCAAAGCCACAGTTTAAGGGTAACTTCTACCACAAGAGCACGTTAGGAATGGCCAATGGTAATATCCAGAATGCTCTCTGAGTAGGAGACTATGTACTTGGTTTGATTAGAGGCCACACCCTACATCAGTGGGTCCCGGGATCAAGGGAGCAGTTGTAACACCGTCTGCATCCAGACTTTGCTGTGCACAGCTAAACAATGTGTCCATCGGGCTCTGAGGATGCGGCAACTGGGCACAATGCATGGCCAAAGGTCCCACCCAGTGCCCAGAGCTTGCTAGGCATGGACTGGTGCTGGGCCTACCTGGGTTCTGCAGTTTAGCCCAGGCACGGAGCATGGATGGAATCAATAAGAACCTGAGCTCCACTGCACCTGACTTGCACAATCCCTGTTTCTGATGACTAATATCTCACACGTCTCAATGTGTCACCTCAATAACAACTGATGGAGGCCTCTTTGTAAACTGTTAAACATGGTGACTGACATCTACTAGGGATCATTTAGGAAAACAAAGAATTTTATTGGCAGAACATTTGGTAGTTGAAATCCCTTACCCTATATTGTCTGGACTGCATGAGATCCTTACACAGCGTCATTCTTTTTGTATTTTCCCGCTTAATAAATTGTGCAATAAAAAGACAATTATACCTCTCAGTTGTAATACGAATCCTTTCACTGTCACTGGAATTAAGGCTTTCATTCTTCTCATGGAAGTATTTCTCCACACATTGCTCCTCAAAGTCATGTAGTTTCTTCAGCTCATCATCGCTCAAGTACAGTTCTGAAAAAAGGCACACAAGTAGGATATATCAGAATGTCTTATTCGCTTTAGCTGACAACTGTGCACCGTGTGTGGCAGCTCTTTTTGTTATTATGCAGGCTTCAGCACCTGGGGTGCATCCTAAAACTCACATATTTCGATCCTTAAATGGCCCTTGCAAAAGCTATTATGCTCTTTCATATTTAGATTGTGAGTACCAGAGATTTAATATTAGGAACCCCTTATCTCTACTGCAGACATATCCAGGTGTAGTTTATTCCATTTTAGTTTTCTCTCTGTCTTAAATAGGTTTCCTATTATGTCTTAGGCAATAAAAGCAAAGCATAAGGTGTCTATAACAAATTAACATCTCAGAGATTGGAAACATCTTGCCACAGAGAGTAGAGAGTCCTTTTATTTGCCAGTGTGACTCCTGATCTCACTACATGACTTTAGAACTGTTCCCAAGGAAGAGAAGTGGCATCATTGTGCAGGGGGATATTCTGGGAGCCATCAAGCATTTAAGATATTACATTGTGCCTTCTGCTGCCCTCCAACATCTTCTTGAGGGTCCAGACACAAAAGTGTTTGAGGTGCAACTGTTATGCATACCTCATGGACCATGCTCTGTAGCTCTCACCAGCACCAACAATACAGAATGATATTTGCTGTCTCCTCCACACTTCACCATCTTTCTTGTGGCTCCTCGCTCTTGAGCATAAAATGGCCCTTGATGTTCTGCCTCTCTCACACAACTTCCTGTCGATGTCTAGAAGGGCGGAGTGTTGTGCATCTCTAGCTGAAAGGTCTATTCATATGGCTAGGGCTTTCTGCTGTGTCCCCAGAGAGCAGTGCTGTAGCTTATGGGTAGGGCTTTAAGTGGGATGAAAAAACTGGGGGGGTCTCTCAAAGGGGCGTGGCCAATGTAAAAAAGGGCATGGCTTAAAAACACGTAAGCTAAAAATCTGAGTTTAGCATAGTGTGCCGCCCGACTTGTATTTTGCGGTTTCTGTCATTGCATCCAGATATATGAAACAACAAGTAACATCATACCTACAACAAGTCACGACTATTGGCTTTGTCAATGGTTGTTAGTTTCAAAAGATAAATAAGCGAAACTGTGGCTTGAATATAATATTGAAAAAGCTTCGACTTACAGCCCTGGTGACACCATGACATTGTTGCTGCTCCTGACTTTCAAAAAGAGAAGGGAAATCCCGAGAGAAAATGACTCTCTTTAAAGGATTTCCCTTCCCCTACAACGCTCACGTCATGTGGTAACTTCTCCACTAGTGAGAAGTGAGCAGTGTGAGCAGCGCACATCGATGTGCCTGCTGTCACTGCAGTCCGGAAAAAAACGGACCGCTTGTGCTAGGGCACAAAACAGAGCCCGATAGGGACCCGTTTCGAGGCCTCCTTAAAAAAACTGCCGGTGCTCAGCACCGGTGAGACCCGGCCCACTTAAAGCCCTGCTTATGGGGAAACCCAGCAAATGAGAGGATAGAATCACCAACACTGACAGACCAACACTGAATGCACAGCAACATTATGAAGCTTATGATTGTACCTTTAAAACCACTCGGCTCCAAGTACAAAATTCAATGTTAGATCACACCACACTTTTCCACATTTCACCCCAATGTAATCACAACTAAAGACTTAAAACCACACATTACAATATGCCATACCACTACAGGCCACTGCAGTGCTTACAGCACTTTACATCATTTAACGCCACATCACAACATACCACACCACATTTCACTACTACCTCTACACAAAACCACATATAGCACATCATACTTTGAACAAAAGCACCAACTGTATAACACCACATCTCACCATCAAATCCCTTATTCCAAGCTATGCTCTACATCTCTTTGTTTAACACCATGCTACAGAATAACATATATCACAAAACACGGTACAGTAGATAATCCAAACCCTCATTACACCAGACTACACTGTCTTAAATCACAGTATAATACAAGATACTATACTACACCGAACCACTCCATATGATGTAACACCACACCATCCTACACTACATCACTACATATTTAACAAGTGTACCATAATACATCACAATAAAGTACAGCATACAACACACAAAGGTGTGCTACCTTTACATCACATGTGCTGTAGCAACAAATGCTGGGCGGAATGATGAATGAATCAAACATTCACCCCCCGTCAAGTGATCTGGGTTAAATCCATCGTTCTTTTGCTCACTACGCCACCCCAGTTTGAACCTGGCCATATGCAAATCAGTCTTGACCCTGTTCGTCTTAGGAACAGTCCAGCCCAAACTGCCAAGCCGCACCCTCCCTGGACCGGAAACACGCATCCTGGGACCGTTGTGGGGTATTACCCCTCCTCAGCCAGGCTAGCTTGAGTCCAGTGGCACAGTGAGCAAGGTACCCACATCTGGGCATACCCTTGGCCACTTAGGGCGAACATAGCAAACACAACAAGATGATGGACGGAGTGCTGAACTTTTCAACCACTCACCCCCAGTCAACAGGTCATTGGGTCACCCAAGCTAAGGGTCAACTGAGCCCCATGGAGGAAGGCCCCAGGAACCCTTGTAGTCACACTTACACCAAGAAGCATTCTGCTTAGTTAGCCTAGTGTGCACATCATCGTATGGAGGAAGAGCTGTGAACACTAGGGTAACTGAGAGGAATGCACCTTGGTGTAAATGTTACTACAAGGTTTTCTGGGGCCTTCCTCCATGGGGTTCAGTTGACCCTTAGCTTGGGTGACCAGAGGACCTGAGAGCGATGGCAGTTGCAAATGTTGTTTTTTCTGGAATGACAGGTGTATGCAAGTGGTGTGTACTTTAATAGGATCCTGTGCATGTCCTGATTAATGCCGTGGACTCTTAGGAGCTATTTTGGTAGAATGTCGACACTTTAGTGGTGTTGGGGTACCAGTTCTCCAACACAGCACCCCCAGTATTAATACCAAGTTGTCACTTCCTGTACACAAACAATTCAGAAAGGCATTGTGCAGTACACATAGAAGTTGCAAATCGTTATTTTTTTAATGATTGCTTATGTGCAAGAAGGCACACCTTCCTGCACATAAACAATCATTCATGGCGATGAAACAGCAATAACGAAGAGAAATTAGACATTTCTCCTCGTTTCGCCATGTTAAGACCAGGGTTTTTTTGGTCTTAATTTTGGCGCTGCCCCATATTTACGCCACCCTTGTAAATAAGGGGCAGTGTCAAAATCAATGGGTGTTGCGGCAGAACGCCCACAGCAACACCCATTTCCCGCCCCTTTCACGCTAAGTGTAGTGTGAAAGGGGGCCTTATTTAGAAGGCGTCGTTAAGCCACGTTAAGTGGCTTCACGCTGCCTTGTAAATAAGACAATGAACTTAACGCCATCAGAACATCTTAAAATGTGACGTTCTGGTGGCGTTGAGTCCTTGTTCATATGCCCCCTGGTAGGTGTGTGAGGACATCCTGTCAACTTTTGTGTAGGTGTCAAAAAGCTGTGAGACAGCTGGTAAAAATCAGGTACATAGAAACTGTGAAGAAACCCCGGGTGGAGTTCTCGGGGGTGCTCTTCAAATGTTAAAAGCACCTCCTCTGTTAATTGTTTCTTAGAATCTCTGGGAAAGTAGCGAATCGCCAATGATTATTACCTTCCTGGGCACTTAATTGAGAATTTCGAACATAGGGGGTGAGCTTTCAAGATTCAGATAAGTCCAGATTTCTAACTAGACCCTTAGGCGCGAGCAGGGAGCATACAAAGGCAGTAGCCAAGATCTTGAAAAACAAGCCAGATCCTGAAGACGTATAGCAAAGGAAGTCACCACGTTGTACTCTCGTTTCCTTAATTCAAAGGAAACATGTGCTCCAACACATTTGCCTCCTTGAACTTTTTTAAGACGGGCAGACTAGTTTCATGAATCGTTTTTGCGACAGAAAGACACATGCCCGGGGCTGCCTTTACTGACATTTTCGAGTTTAGACAACATTAACCTCGGAGCCCCTGTCAGCAAATTACCAGCGGAAATATTTTCCCTCTGTAAGTCGGCAAGATATTCTAGTGATGTAAATCAAAGAAGCGATTGGCATATGTTATTGCGAAATGCGTTTCTGGGATATGGCCCTCAGATGCCTGTCCCTACGATGCTTGGTAATCAATCATATGACATTTAGTACGTTTTAAATTAATTCAGTCATAAGAAGTATAACTGCCGAAAGCCACTAGATGGCAGTACAGGATCATGAGTACAGTGAATAATATACAGTTACGAGTGCAGAAAGTAATTTCACAACCAGTGGGTGGCTCTTATCTACTGTTTAAAACAAACCTAAATGTATGTATCCTACATTATGTCTCAGGGCGGGACAACGAAAGATATGGCAGGGACATCAGTTTGGCAACCGTAGGGAGTGGGGCAAAATCGTCCATGCCCATTTTAATTGAGCTAGTGTCCTATTTTGGTGATGAGAATTCCGACTGTGCGTGGGGACGTGCGTGCTGTGGGAGGGGATGACGCTGTAAACCGTGCTCATGGACATGCTGATTTTCATCTAAGAAATAAAGAAGTTTGTGTAAAGCTAATAGGGCTGCCATTGCCAAGCAGACATTTTTAAAAAGTATTTTTTGCAAGCATATGCGCACATATGCAATAGGACTCAAGGGCAGGATTACGATCTTGGCGGACAGGGTTACTCAGTGGTCAAAGCGGGCAGGATCGGCAGGGCACAGCATGCTCCTAATTTGTAAATTGAATAGAATCCGTTCCCCTACTTTTTCATTGTAAAAATGCATCCCAGGATGGCAGAAATAGCCAAGGGCCTATAGATAAGGCTCGGCCCTTCGTGGCCCTTCGGGGATGGGCAGGGTGGGCAGAGAAGGAAAAGGACTGTCTTTGTAGGTGTTGTCTAGGCAATGCTTGCGCTGTCTCTTCGAGACACGCTGTATCTAGGATATGGGCTTGAAAAAACGCCCATCTTTTTCATTGGTTCCTCTTGCTGTCTTTCCTAAATCCCTGCTCTTCATTGGTTAATAGGCTTAGTAGTCCCTCCTTTTCTACTTTTGTAACCTCCCATGATGACTGCCCCTTTTACATGTGCTGTTACTCTTCATGTTAATTTATGGGACTTGGAGAGCACTCTTTTCTTTTTGTTGGACTGCGTGTGTGTTATCTTTACTTAGGGCAAGCTAAAAGATTACCGGCAGCATCATTATCCAGTTCTACCGCTTCAGCCATTCTGCACACACTTTATGCTCATGGTATTTTTTGTTTATTTAAACTTTTACTACTGACTTTTCACAATGTTAATTTTTTTATTTTTTTATTGTCGTCACTCCTCTGTGTTCACGGTTCCTTTGCAGCTCCCAACTGCTCCTGCTGGATATTTATTTTATTGGCATTCCTTCAATTGTGATCGATAGTCATGTATTTACATTCTTATAGAACCTGGTTCCCCAGGTCCAAAGTCAGCAGCTGGTTAGTTTATGCCACAGCCTCCCCTGCTTGTTTACGTTTACTTTTGCTTGGTAAGCTCTCCATTTTTAATATCAGGTGTGTGCAGCAGGTGGCAACATTGTATTACTTCTTTTTCTTGTTATGGCAAAGCAGCCATAAGTTCCAAAGCCTTCAGGCTGGTGCCTCTTTCCCACGTTATCAGCGGCACTGTTATGTTAGCTGGTTACAGGAAAATAACCAGCGCCTTCTCATTTTCAGGTACCTCGTGATTGGACATTCAGGAAAATATACGTATCTGCCTAGCACCGTTTTACCGGTGCATATTGTTTAATCGGTTATGAATACTTGGCCATTTAATGAAAAATGCAGTATTGAGGGGATACTTCTTAGTTATTTAACTGGTGTATTATCTGTCCACAGACACCTCAAACGCAAAACACCGATTTAATAACCAAGGCCCCCTTTCCTTCTTTACTGCGTAGGACACTTTTTTTTTTTAAACAGAAAAACTGAAAGTAAAATTAAGTGTACTCTTCAAAATACTCACTTCTCTCATTGTTGCTCTAGAAAATCATTTGGGATGCCTGATCAAAAGAACGGATGCATTAGGCCCAGCAGACGTCTTTTAAAGGTCTCACTGTCCCTAAAGAAGCACTTGTGTGGCATGTTGTGCCACACACCAAGGGCTGCAAGGCAAGTTTTGCAGGTATCCACCTGGTACATCTCTTCCAGGTGACAGTAGCTATTTACCTTTTTACGAAATACTTACATTCCATCTCCATCTTGTCTACCAAGATTAGATTAGATTAGATTAGATTATAATACTTGTAAAGTGCATGGCTGCCTCGGCAATGAGGCGTCCCAGCGCTGAAGCAAAACTGAGTGGGGAACAAGCAAGAGATTAGGGTTGAGAGAAAAGCCAGGTCTTCACAAGCCGTCTGAAGGCCTGGTGATCAGAGCTGCTGCGGATATGAAGAGGGAGAGAATTCCATAGGGCGGGGGCCAGTCGCCTAAAAGAGTGCCCACCAGATCTGGTCCTTCGTATGCTTGGGATTCGTGCAAGAATCTGGTTTGCCGAGCGCAACACTCGCGATGGAGAATAAAGGGCGCACAGGTCGCTCAGGATATCTGGGCCGATGCCTGTCAGAATCTTGTGCATGATGCAGAGCGCCTTAAAGCGCACTCGATGTTCAAGGGGCAGCCAGTGCAGGCGATGGAGGAGGTTGGAAACATGGCTGTATTTGGGGAGGGCAAAAATGGCACGTGCTGCAGCATTCTGGACCCGCTGTAGTCGGTTCAGCACGGATTTATTGGAGCCCAAAAGGAGCACATTGCAGTAGTCCAATCGGGCCAGTATAGAGGCTTGGATGATCAACTGACGCGTTTGGGCGTCAAATAGACCAAGTATCGGTTTAAGGCCACGCAGTAGCCCAAAACATTTCCCGGCCACTGATTTGGCATGCGTCTCAAAGCTGAGATCCTTATCAAGCATAAAACCCAGATTTCTCACTGCAGATTTGGGGGCTGGAGGAGCTCCAAGGGCCGGAGGCCACCAATCATTATTCCAGAGATGGGAGTCTTTGCCAACCAGAAGAATCTCAGATTTCGCAGAGTTCAGCTGCAGGAAGTTAGCTGTCATCCACTCTGCGATGGCAACTATATTTTCTTTAAATTTCGCTCTGTCCTGGCCGGAGTTGTTAGACAGGGCGAACACCAGTTGGGTGTCATCTGCGTACGACACTAGGGAGATTCCTCCCGCTTTAGCCAACCGTGCCAATGGGCTCATGTATATATTAAAAAGCGTGGGGCTCAGTGCCGAGCCCTGGGGAACCCCACAGCGAAGAGGGTGAACACGGGAAGCAAAAGGTGGAGGTATCACTTGGAAGGTCCGGTCAGCCAGAAAGGAAGAGAACCATGATAAGGCTTTATTGCCGATCCCTATCTCCTCCAAACGGTGGAGCTAAATTTCGTGGGAGATCGTGTCAAACGCCGCACTCAGATCCAGCAGAACCAAGACAGAGGTTCTGCCGGCATCCAAGGCAGATCTTAATTGCTCAACAACCGTCAACAGTGCAGACTCGGTACTGTATCGTGGTCGGAAACCATTCTGGGAGCTATCAATTAGGTGATTAGCTTCCAGAAAGTAAGTTAGCGTTGAATTTACATGAGCTTCCAGGATTTTGGAAAGAAATGGAAGCAATGAAATTGGACGATAGTTTCTGGCTTAGAGGAGTCCAGTATTGGTTTCTTAAGTAGAGGAACTACTTTTGCATGCTTCCAAGATTTTGGGACCACCGCCGAAGCAAGGGATAGATTGAGCAACTCCAGACACTCAGGTAGGAGGCCCTGTTGAACTTTCCTGAAGGCGTCCGGTCTTAAGAGGTCGTCTGGAGATCCTGATTTAATTGTGGCTACTAGTCTCTCCAAGTCTTTAAGAAAGATCGTGGGTAGTGATGTGAGAGGGACGATCTCAGGACCCATGTGCGTATTCCTCTCGGTGATGCTGGGAATTGCACCATGGTCGAAATTATGATAGATACCTTCGACCTTCTCCATGAAGAAGTTCGCCAGCTCTTCACATTGTTGGTTAGAGGATATAATACTGCCTGATGCCGAGGGAGAAGTGATCAAGTCCTTTAAAAGAGAAAATATAGTTTTACTGCGATTAGTACTTGTAGTGATCAGGCTGGAAAAGTGGGCTGCCCTAGTTTTGCGCACTAATTTATGGTAGGATTTAATGGCTGACCTGTATTGTGATTTAGCCTGGGGGGCATATGATCACCTCCAAGTTCTTTCCAGGACCTTGCAGTTCTTCCTGGCTAGGGTCGAGTCCTCGTTGAACCAGGCATTAGCCCGAGCACCTTTAGAGTGCGTGAGTTTAAAAGGAATACAGGTGTCCAGTGCTTGAGTTACCCACCTATGAAAGAGCGCATCAGCCTCTTCCATATTGATGGCTTTATCTAGCGGCTTTGTGCTCAAGGCTGTGAGAAAAGACTCCTGGTCAAATTTATGCCAAGGCCGTTTCAGTGACGGATGCTGGTTCGGCTGGGACTTTGTGGCAGGTAGCGTAATCAGCATTGAGATGAGGAAGTGATCTGTCCAGATCATGGGGAGAGGTACTAAGACTTCCAGTGACTCAAGGTTAGAAAAGATGGGGTCAAGAAGATGTCCGGCGTTATGCGTAGCGCCGGAGACCAGTTGAGTCAGTTGACAGGCTGCCAAGTCCCCTAAGAAACTAAGAATGTCCGGTGATTCTAGCAACTCTAAGTGAAGGTTCAGGTCACCGATAATATTGAAATTGGCAGTCTGGAGAGCTAGTACTGTAATTGTATTCACCAGGGCCTCTCGGAAGATTTTAGATGGACCAGGTGGGCGATAGATAAGGAGGCCAGAGAAAGTGAAGTTTGCACTCAATGAGATTTTGAAGAGCGCACTTTCACAGTCCGGTAGGTCTTGGGGGATCAAGCTACAGGAGTGAGAAACATTGAGACAGGATACCTCTTGGATCGAGAAAAGTGGATTACTGATCCAATTTAGTCTCTAAACTGGCTCCAGCCAAAAAACAGGGACCCTTAGGTACACCGCTGCCACTGAACACTTCAACTAGCCCCCAAGTCATCAGGGCCTATTTTAACCAGTCATAACTGTCTATACCACAGCACTGTGGATTCTGGGAGTTGAAATTTCCCTTTTTTTCGTGTAGGTTTTTAAAAGAAACTGCAGCAGTAGTGGTGGACTGGCAAATACTTGTGTGGACAGCTGAATCAAGGTTTTCAGAGCAGCTATCCTGCTGATTTAGGGCTGTATTTAGCAACGCAGGAGTAGACGTTCTTAAACAACAACGACCTCTACGCAAAATCTTTATTAGCATGTCTACAGATAATAGTGTTGCTAAACGGAAGACACGTCTAATAGTGCCGAGTTCAGTGTATACAGTGTCAGATAGCTGGCCTGCGAATGATCTCTCATGTTTTTAGTCTTCCGGGTTCCGCCACTTCTTTTATGTTCTCTGTACGCACACAGCTTTTTGGCATTTGTTTTTTCAAAGTTGTGCACCTGAGCTGGCTGTCCAAGAACATATTAGTCAGGTGATGGCCCTACTTATAGCGCACAATGGGCATTTTGAATAGCCATGCGGTGTTCCAATTTTTGGTGACATGTTTTCATTTAACCACCGAAACAATCTTCAACAGTGTTCACTTCGCTCATGAGAAGTGAGAATCCCAAATACATGTAATCGTTCACTATATTTATACAAGTCCCTTGTTACATATTATTAAGCTTCAGCTCTTGAAAACGTGTAAATGTAGTGAATAGAGACTTACACGTTTTTATATGATCTCTTTAACTTTTTCTTCTATCATTCTCTTTAGTATAGTGCAGGTGTAATGTTGCAAACACAGGTCATAAGTAAATTACTAATAATAAAGCTAAAAAAAAAGCCCAGATTAATTTTACAAAGGTAAAGAGACAATTGACAACTTTATACCTCATGACATAAAAGACATGGCGTGTACGGCTCATACAAATCCACACCACATAATTCTACCACACACAGCACATTTGAACATCTCATAATTCCATAACACACAATTCAACTATACATAATTCCACTCCACAACATTCCATGTCACTTAATTACAATCCTAATTCCACAACACATAATAGCACTCCAAGCAAATTATTATCACTCCAAATCACATAATTACACTCCACACAACACAATTCAACTCTAAGCAATTCAACTACACATAATTCCACTTCAACCTACATAATTACACTTCATGCCACATATTTACACTCAATTCCAAAACACATAATTACACTCCACAAAATACAATTCCACAACATGCCACATAATTCCACTCCACAGTTATACACCACACCATGCCGCATAATTCTACACAACGCCACACAATTCCACAATTCAGCCCCACACAATTCACCACACAACATAATTACACTGCACATAACAGCACTCAACACCACATAATTCAACTCCACATAATTACACTCTACTCCATACCAAAACCAAAGGGGATGATGGACGGAGTGTTGAACATTGCAAGCACTCACCCCCAGTCAACTGATCTGGGTTTAATCCATCATCATTCTTTAGCTCACTCCGCCACCCCAGTTCAGACAGGGCCATATGCAAATCAGTCTGACCCTGTGCCTCATGGGAACAGTCCAGCCCGAACGGCCAAGCCATGTCTTCCCTGGACCGGAAACAAGCATCCTGGGACCGGTTGCTGGCTTACAGCCGTCATCAGCCAGGCTATCTTGAATCCAGTGGCAAAGTGAGCAAGGGACCCACGTCTGGGCATACCCTGCCAACTTAGGGCGAACATAGCAAAACCAAAGGGGATGATGGACGGAGTGTTGAACATTGCAAGCACTCACCCCCAGTCAACTGATCTGGATTTAATCCATCATCATTCTTTAGCTCACTCCGCCACCCCAGTTCAGACATGGCCATATGCAAATCAGTCTGACCCTGTGCCTCATGGGAACTGTCCAGCCCGAACTGCCAAGCCATGTCTTCCCTGGACCGGAAACAAGCATCCTGGGACCGGTTTCTGGCTTACAGCCGTCATCAGCCAGGCTATCCTGAATCCAGTGGCAAAGTGAGCAAGGGACCCACGTCTGGGCATACCCTGCCAACTTAGGGCGAACATAGCAAAACCAAAGGGGATGATGGACGGAGTGTTGAACATTGCAAGCACTCACCCCAGTCAACTGATTTGGGTTTAATCCATCATCATTCTTTAGCTCACTCCGCCACCCCAGTTCACACATGGCCATATGCAAATCAGTATGACCCTGTGCCTCATGGGAACAGTCCAGCCCGAACTGCCAAGCCATGTCTTCCCTGGACCTGAAACAAGCATCCTGGGACCGGTTTCTGGCTTACAGCCATCATCAGCCAGGCTATCTTGAATCCAGTGGCAAAGTGAGCAAGGGACCCACGTCTGGGCATAACCTGCCAACTTAGGGCGAACATAGCAAAACCAAAGGGGATGATGGATGGAGTGTTGAACATTGCAAGCACTCACCCCCAGTCAACTGATCTGGGTTTAATCCATCATCATTCTTTAGCTCACTCCGCCACCCCAGTTCAGACATGACCATATGCAAATCAGTCTGACACTGTGCCTCATGGGAACAGTCCAGCCAGAACTGCCAAGCCATGTCTTCCCTGGACCGGAAACAAGCATCCTGGGACCGGTTTCTGGCTTACAGCCGTCATCAGCCAGGCTATCTTGAATCCAGTGGCAAAGTGAGCAAGGGACCCACGTCTGGGCATACCCTGCCAACTTAGGGCGAACATAGCAAAACCAAAGGGGATGATGGACGGAGTGTTGAACATTGCAAGCACTCACCCCCAGTTGGCAGGGTATGTCCAGACTTGGGTCCCTTGCTCACTTTGCCACTGGATTCAAGATAGCCTGGCTGATGAGGGTTATGAACCCGAAACCGGTCCCAGGATGCTTTGTTTCCGGTCCAGGGAAGACATGGCTTGGCAGTTCGGGCTGGACTGTTCCCATGAGGCACAGGGTCAGACTGATTTGTATATGGCCTTGTCTGAACTGGGGTGGCGGAGTGAGCTAAAGAATGATGATGGATTAAACCCAGATCAGTTGACTGGGGGTGAGTGCTTGCAATGTTCAACACTCCGTCCATCATCCCCTTTGGTTTTGCTAAGATCGCCCTAAGTTGGCAGGGTATGCCCAGACGTGGGTCCCTTGCTCACTTTGCCACTGGATTCAAGATAGCCTGGCTGATGAGGGTTATGAACCCGAAACCGGTCCCAGGATGCTTGTTTCCGGTCCAGGGAAGACATGGCTTGGCAGTTCGGGCTGGACTGTTCCCATGAGGCACAGGGTCAGACTGATTTGTATATGGCCATGTCTGAACTGGGGTGGCGGAGTGAGCTAAAGAATGATGATGGATTAAACCCAGATCAGTTGACTGGGGTGAGTGCTTGCAATGTTCAACACTCTGTCCATCATCCCCTTTGGTTTTGCTAAGTTCGCCCTAAGTTGGCAGGGTATGCCAGACGTGGGTCCCTTGCTCACTTTGCCACTGGATTCAAGATAGCCTGGCTGATGAGGGTTATGAACCCGAAACCGGTCCCAGGATGCTTGTTTCCGGTCCAGGGAAGACATGGCTTGGCAGTTCGGGCTGGACTGTTCCCATGAGGCACAGGGTCAGACTGATTTGTATATGGCCATGTCTGAACTGGGGTGGCGGAGTGAGCTAAAGAATGATGATGGATTAAACCCAGATCAGTTGACTGGGGGTGAGTGCTTGCAATGTTCAACACTCTGTCCATCATCCCCTTTGATTTTACTCTACTCCATACGACATAAATACACTCCAGAAAAATACAGCCTATGCCACATAGCAACACTCCACATAAATACACTCCACACCATGCCACATAATACCACTCAACATATTTTTCACTCAACACCACACACTTATACGCCACACAATTCACCTCTACACATTTCTATTCCAAACCACATAATTCAACAACGAACCACATAATTCAACTCAGCAACACAATCACACAACACACCACATACATCCAATACACACCATAAAATTCCACATCATGCCACAAACCTCAACAGCACACCACATAAGTAAACTCAACTACATACCACTCCACAACACAAAATACCATTCCACATAATTCCACTCAATGTCACACAATCCCACTCCACATAATTACTATCCACATAGTTCCACTGCACACCCTGCGACATTATTCCATGGTTGAAGTGTTGGTAGCCAATCAAATTTTAGCACGGGACTGTGGATCCGGAAGTTCACTGCAAGGATTCACGTCCCTAGATAGCTATATTTTTTTAACCTTGAATATCTCTAAAACTACTAAACGGATTTACACCAAATCACAAAAAGCATGTTTTCTGGACCAACATCTAGCTTTTCTGGTACATTTGGTGTAATTCCGTTCAGAGGTTCGGGCTGTAGTTGTGTTCAAAATCCCTGTGGGAAAGTGCATGGGGAAACGCGTCTTGGGACCCCCCCCTTTTTTCTCGGCCCCCTCTTGACGGATCACCCCGAAACGTTTCACACAACAGCTAAACCGACTAAAGTATATGTTTTGAAAATGTTCTTGAAAAAGATTCGTCAAGCGGCGCCAAAGTTATTGGCAAAACAAAAAATGCTCTTCCTATGAAAACTTTATTCCCAAGGGGAGCAGGATCAAGACTAGTTTGCATATGGCTGGGTCCAAACTGGGGTGGCATGGTGAGCAAAAAATTGATCGATTTAGGACCGGATCTCTGTACTGGGGTGAACTTTTGACATTGTTCAGCATTCCGTCCATCAACTGTTCTCTTTGCATTCGGCACTCCAACTGGGACGAAGATGCCTAGACTTGGGTCCTGTGCTTACCATGCCACTGGATTCAGGCTACCCTGGCTGATGAGTGGTGATACCACAAAAACGGTCCTAGGATGCTTGTTTCCAGTCCAGGGAGGACCTGGCCTGGCAGTTCGGCTGGACTGTTCACATGGGGAGCAGGGTCAAGACTGATTTGCATATGGCTGGCTCCAAACTAGGGTGGAATGGCGAGCAAAAAAATGATTGATTTAGGACCAGATCACTGTACTGGGGTGAGTGTTTGACATTGTTCAGCATTCCGTCCATCAACTGTTCCCTTTGCATTTGTCACTCCCACTGGGACGGGGATGCCCAGACGTGGGTCCTGTGCTCGCCATGCCACTGGATTCAGGCTACCGTGGCTGATGAGGGGTGATACACCATAACCGGTCCTGAGATGCTTGTTTGCAGTCCAGGGAAGACCTGGCCTGGCAGTTCGGGCTGGACTGTTCACATGGGGAGCAGGGTCAAGACTGATTTGCATATGGCTGTCTCCAAACTAGGGTGGCGTGGTGAGCAAAAAAATGATCTATTTAGGACCAGATTTCTGTACTGGGGGTGAGTGTTTGACATCGTTCAGCATTCCGTCCATAAATTGTTCTTTCTGCATAAGTAAATAGGAGGTCACATCCTTAGATCTAAGAGCTTATGTCAAAGATAACAAATCGGAAAGCAAATTGTATAGAAACCCGACAGCTGGAAATACAGTTCTCCATGATGCGAGCTTCCACCCCATATCACAAAAAAAGCATACCATATGGTGAAAGCTTGCGAGTGAGGAGAAACTGTAGACAGAAAGAAGAGGCCTATTTGGCGCATGAGGAACTAAAAACTCTATTTAGGGAGAGAGGATACTTTATGGCAACAGCTACAGATGCCATTAAAAAAGAAAATCAAGGAGAACGCGAGGCAGTTCTGTTTAACAAATAGAAGACGAAAAGAAATGAGCCATCTAAGAACATGAGTCCTAGATTGGTGACCACTTACAATAGTGAGCTTGGGGCAAAATGTTACAAAAATACTGGCATTTGATCAGAAAAGATTCAGTAATTGGACCCATAGTCACAAGAAAACCTAGTGTTACCTTTACAAGGGCGAAATTGCTCAAAGATGGTCTGGTACAAAGTTGTCCAGCGATCCAGTGTAGGAAGTACTTGCTAGGAGCTCGCCATGGTTTTAAGAAAATGCAGTAAATGCAAACCATGCAAATATGGGGTGAACAAAACAGAATTTAAGTCCACATCTTTATAAGACCCTACAGAAAATCAAAGGAAAATATAATTGCAAAAGCGATCACGTAATTTACATCTTACGTTGTATCTATGATTTGCAATATGGGGAGCACAACTTTGCAGGTTCATAAGACAATATTACAACATATTTAAGCAATAAAGAATAACAATAACAATGATCCAGAGGCTTGTCATTTTGAAGAGACACGGGGGCACTGATAGAGGGAATACTTTGTTGTAGACTCTATACCAAGAAGCGTCAGGGGTGGAGATCGAGAGAAGGAACTCACGAGGCTAAAGTCAAGATATATAATCAAACTAAATAAAAAAACACCGAAGGGCCTTAACATTGGGGAAGATATGTATACTCATTTATGAACATCTATTCCCTCTATTTTAGGTGGAAGGAGCAGTTATGCACAGCCAGTAAGGAATATAAATTAAGATAAGATCAGTCATAATTTGGAGTACTAGGCAAAAAAGATTGTACAATCATAATACGAAGAGGCAGTGGCGGCCGCCACAACATGAAGGTGGAAGGGCAGGGGAGGGACGTGCGGGGGGAGGGAAGGAGAAGGGACGGGAAAATAATCTTTTTTTAAAACGTGCCTTTCACTGCTGCCTTCGACAGCCGCCGCAGTGCTCTCACACCAGTCTCTGGGAAGGCAGAGGCTGCCCAGCCAATCCAGACACTTCTCTCTATGAGAGCAGTGCCAGGATTGGTCTGAGCGGCCTGCTCTGCTGCTCAGACATTGCCTTGTAGCCTGCACCTTTTCTCTAACCCAGCTGTGAACACAGCTGGTTTAGAGAAATAGAAGGGCGCATGTCTGTTTGGCCGGCCATCCATGCGCACTTCTAAGTGCCCACCACCTGCCTGTCATGGCCCGGACCCGCCCTACACGCATGCCAGAGCCAGTCACAGAAAAATAAAATCATATTGTTTCATTATCATTTTATTTTTCTGTGACTGACTCTGACCAGTGGGTTGACGGTCCTCCGCCGTTACGGACAGCCGCCCCTGTGGAGAGGTACTAGTTGGAAAGAAAGAAGGAGTGTTAAAAAAATGATGCTGCAAAGTAGAATTGCCAAATGGAATCCTTACTGACTTATATTGAGCATTTTTGAAACTATCTAGAGCAAAGTTGCACTTTGGATAGTAGCGGTTTATTAATAATGTGGTGAGAGGGAAGGTACTAGAATAAACATGTAAATTTCAGGTGATAAAATTAAGCAAGAAAGGAATATAAGCCCACTTGGGCATGATTGTATTGCACGTTTATGCCTGAGTTTTTGCAATGTGTTTAGCGAGTATCCGTTATTATTTAGTATGTTTTTTATGTCTATGGTTGGGGGAAGCACAAGAGCACTTTAAAAATACTCCCAATATGGCATTTTGATATGTGAGCAAGGCTGTTGTAACAGCCGAACCGCATCATGGCGGTACATGAGGGAACAATATAATTGTGTATGCAACACAACTCTGGTTTTGGTGGCCTCTTTCAGTGAAAAAAGGAGAAAGGAACAAGAATATATATATATATATATATATATATATATTCAAAAAGAAATCCCAAAGCGAAGACGGCCGGAACGGCGCAACACCAGTGTACAGACTCCGTAGGAAAAGATGCAGGTAAGTGCAGTTTATTATGCCATCATAGTCCAAATGACGCGTTTCGGCCGCCAGACATACGGCCTTGTTCACAAAGTTAATTCACAATCATGCTCAGGTGAGAGAAAAAAGCATGGTGGGACTGGAAGTCCATATTTCATTACCCCAGTGGGCTGCTGGCAGGTTGCAGAGGCAAAGTTCTCAAACAAACCGGTGCACAATCCAGTACAAACCCCAGTGTCAACAATCACCCTTCCACTCCGCTCGAAATGCGCCAGGACTGGCTAAGACGCGAAGGGCACAATCAGCCTTTCCCTGATCTCTACTTACCTTCTACGAGTGCAGCTTAACTAGGGGCAACCTTTTCTTCACATATTCACGGCCGGCCCGGTCGGGAGCTGACACCACTGCTGAGAGGCGGGTCCGCCGCCAGGTGTTACTTGGCGGAACACGGAGTGGAAGGGTGATTGTTGACACTGCGGTTTGCACTGGATTGTGCACCGGGTTGTTTGAGAACTTTGCCACTGCAACCTGCCAGCAGCCCACTGGGGTAATGAAATATGGACTTCCAGTCCCACAATGCTTTTTTCTCTCACCTGAGCATGATTGTGAATTAACTTTGAATAAAAAGGGAAGATACTGGAACCGCAAGTGCTGGTGGTTTTTGTGCAGGTTACCTTTGATAAAGAGCGCATGCTCGAAACGCGTCAGGACTGGCTAAGACGCGAAGGGCACAATCAGCCTTTCCCTGAACTCTACTTACCTTCTACGAGTGCAGCTTAACTAGGGGCAACCTTTTCTTCACATATTCACGGCCGGCCCGGTCGGGAGCTGACACCACTTCTGAGAGGCGGGTCTGCCGCCGGGTGTTACTTGGCGGAACACGGAGTGGAAGGGTGATTGTTGACACTGGGGTTTGTACTGCATTGTGCACCGGGTTGTTTGAGAACTTTGCCACTGCAACCTGCCAGCAGCCCACTGGGGTAATGAAATACGGACTTCCAGTCCCACAATGCTTTTTTCTCTCACCTGATCATGATTGTGAATTAACTTTGAATAAAAAGGGAAGATACTGGAAACGCAACTGCTGGTGGTTTTTGTGCAGGTTACCTTTGATAAAGAGTGCATGCTCAAAACGGGTCAGTACTGGCTAAGACGCAAAGGGCACAATCAGCCTTTCCCTGATCTCTACTTACCTTCTACGAGTGCAGCTTAACTAGGGGCAACCTTTTCTTCACATATTCACGGCCGACCCGGTCGGGAGCTGACACCACTGCTGAGAGGCGGGTCCGCCGCCGGGTGTTACTTGGCGGAACATGGAGTGGAAGGGTGATTGTTGACACTGGGGTTTGTATTGGATTGTGCACCGGGTTGTTTGAGAACTTTGACACTGCAACCTGCCAGCAGCCCACTGGGGTAATGAAATACGGACTTCCAGTCCCACAATGCTTTTTTCTCTCACCTGAGCATGATTGTGAATTAACTTTGAATAAAAAGGGAAGATACTGGAACCGCAAGTGCTGGTGGTTTTTGTGCAGATTACCTTTGATAAAGAGCGCAGGCTCGAAACGCGTCAGGACTGGCTAAGACGCGAAGGGCACAATCAGCCTTTCCCTGATCTCTACTTACCTTCTACGAGTGCAGCTTAACTAGGGGCAACCTTTTCTTCACATATATATATATATATATATATATATATATATATATATATATATATATATATATATAGCCATTGCAAAAAGTATGAATAAAGGTTTATTTATGTTGAAGAGTCAATATGGTGATAAAAGAGCATGAGCAATATTAAAACACTGATCAATTGGAACAATGATTCTTTGGCTACCAGAATTCTTTTCATGTGAAAAAGTTAATTGTTCATTTGGAGCAACAATTGCTCATGTCCGCTGAGGATTTCAATCAATGTTTGCATAGTACATTGTGGATAATGTAGTATTACAGAGTCTTAGTGGTGATTACCATTGCTTCCATGTTGTGATTTTTGGGCTCTTTTTCTTTTTATTCATCCATTTGTTCTTCTATTTCACAAATTAGCTTCCAAATTGCCGCTTTTAGGTGGACATCATTATTCCAATTGATCACTTTTTAAAATATTTCTCATGCTCTTTTATCACCACATTGACTCTTCAAATAAATAAACCTTTATTCATACTTTTTGCAACGGCTGCTTTTGAAACATTTCATTCCCCTCATATATTTATAAATCCTGCCCTCCGTTGGGCTGTTACAATTTCTATTGTTGCTTGTATGTTCTGCTTGTCTCTTTTGCTGATTGTGATTTTCAATTATGTGATTTAGTTGCTTTGAGATTTATGTTATCTGTTCTGTGTGTCGTTTTTACTAATGTAATTTTCAAAAGTGTTATTTAGTTGCTTTAAAATTTCAACTATTGAAGACTTTTTATGTGTGCACATATAATTCTTCATCTTGATTTATCCCATGCAGGGTCACAGTGTGAAGGGAAATTATCTACCTTGATTTCATTTGGTGCCGTTTTTTTCTCTCCGACTCCCCTCTTACCACTTTTGGTACTTGACCGAATGGAAAATATTTCCGCCAGTCACTCTCATGATGTTGTTCAATGTGTTTAGCCATTGCATAACCGCGGTCATTTTTAGATATGGCCCAGATGTGTTCTAGGATTTGAGTTTTTAAGGGGCAGGTAGTACTCCCCACATACATAAGATCATATGGAAATTTAATTATGTAGATCACAAATGTACTTTTGCAGGTATGTGTTTGTTTATTTTTAACTTTTTTGTCCTCATGCCAATTGGAATTCCTTTGTGTGCACATCAAATGAATTGGCTTTACATTTTGAACATTTCAAAAACCCCCTCTGGAGTAACCATTTGGTGTCACCCATTTCTGTGCTAGTAAAGCGACTGTACACTAGTCTGTATTTCAAGTTTCTTGCCCTTTCATAGGTTATGGTGGGATGCTCACTTAACTGATTTGCAATGGAGTTTCCATCTGTATGGTGTGCCAATGTTTTGTAATATTTTCTTTATTTCGAATTATTCTGCTGAGTAATTAGTCATCATTTTAATTTAGTTTAATTCTTGTCCAATGACCTTAGTTTGTATTATTACATTTCTGCTTTTTTCCTTTTCCCGCTCCAATCCTGCTTGAATGATTTTACTCAGGTATTTCCTATTTTTTAATCTCTCAACATCTTCTTGACCATAGTTTTTAAAATCTTCTCCTGTGAGCAGTTTCTATTTATGCGTAGAAATTCTGAGTACAGAATACTCCATTTGAGATTTAATGGATAGAAACTTTCTGCATGAAGAAGTGCATTGGTTGTGGTCAGCTTCTGATGTAACCTGATTTGTATTATGTTTTCTTGTATGAATAATTCAGTGTTCAAAAATGTTACTTTTGTATCACTTATTTCGTAGGTAAATCTCCCATTTGCGTTATTATTATTAATAATTTTAAAGTATGTCTCACAATATTGTGTTGTTCCATTCCAAATTATAAATATCACAGCCATATGATAATTTGTTTTACATATTGCTTATTGTCAGAGACCCAGCAATCCGTGGTTCCCACCAACCCATCCTCAGGTTGGCATAGCTCGGTGAAAAGGAAAATCCTTTTGCAGTCCCTCTGGTTTGCTTATATACTGCTTTGTCAAATAGGCAAATATGGTACAGGCACATTTCCCCAGGAAGAAATTGCAAGCTCTTATTCCCACTTTGTGGTCAAAGATTGCGTAGAGAGGACATGGAACATGTATACAGGTCTCAAGCTTCACTATCCCTGTTGGAATCACATTAGGATCTGCACATTCCTCAGTTGAGTGGCACTGAATGTGCAGTCACTATTAGCCTCTCTAGTGCCATCACAAAACTGTGTATGAACTGCGACAGATCAGCAAGTCTGAAGTTGAGACCGCTGTTGAGCTGCTGCTGGGCCAATTGTGAATCACTTCTTGGGTCAGTGTATTATGGTTACATCTTTCTGAGTATATTCTCAGAATGCTAATTGCTGAGCTTGCTGATGTTTGATTTGTAGAAGTTGCTTCAGAACTGTACTTTGTCAAATCTCTGCTTTGAGCTACACAATAGTACCATGACAGTTGATTAGGTTATAGCCACTCAATGTCATTGATCACTAACAGTCAGGAGTCAGCAGTTGCTCATTGATGGAGGAGTGGCTGCTAATCTGGCTTCTTGATGGAGAACTCCCTTTGGACGCTACACAAGAAAAACCATCTGTTGCATCCATTACTGGTCTATTGAAGGTAATTCGATACAGACAAAGTACGGGCATCTGGCGATTTTGCATGGCACTGACCTTGATTTTCATGCTATGGAGAGACTTAGTAGAGCGTTAGATATGAGCATGACTCAGGAATGATTGTTCAGTCATAATTACAACATGGATGTCAGCATTTGTTCCAGGTTCCATGACACAAACCTTGGTGACTGATGTGCTTTGCTGAAGGATTCTTTGGCTTTCAGTGCCTCATGTGCAGGAGAAGACAGGAGTTTGATAAAGTTAATTTAATTGTTGGTGGGATGTGGAAATAAACAGGCCCAGCCTGTTTCTGGCCATGACAGACTATGGCTGCTGGGAGATACTGGGGTGCACAGGGCTCCAGTGATTTCCCAGGATACTGGAGAATATCTGGGGTGGTTTGTCAAGGCCTTCAGTATCTTTGTCTTATTCAGGGTTGATCACAGGTTTCCCTCTTCAACAGCTTGGGAAGCAAGGCACAAACTACTAGAGGCTACAGTGATTCAGGTGGTACCAGAGGAGAAGCTACCTCAGGCCTGGAAGTGTGTGTCTGACTCAGTCATTAAGTGGTGGGACACACAGGCCACCTGGTGTCACATGTATGCCTGGGCATGTGTATGCATGAACTCTCCCTTCGGCTCAAATTGCCAAGGAGTAAGAGAGGGTCCTGTCAGCTCACCTACCACTCCCTATGGCTCTCAAATAGTGTTTCCTTCTGGGCTAGCCATTCCTGCCAATGGTCCCAGTGAAGTTGAAAGGCGGGGCAGGCTTGGTCAGTATTTTTGTGTTGCATGTTGCAGACTTTCAAACAGTACACTTGTGTTCACTTTCTTATGTAAGTGAAGCAGCAAAGGAAGTAGGTCAAGGGGGAGCTGCGTCATGAGTTTGGCCGGGGAAGAAACTCTGCCATTTTACATGCACACGATTCTTAAGTTGCCTTCTTTTCTACACGATGACTTTTGACACACATTTGCTTGCGTGACAGTGCAGGATTAGTTTCTCTGAAGCCATATTGCTTACATTTCCAATTCATAGGCACACTATCACGACACCTTGAACATTTAGTAAAAGGCCTAAATGTCCATTGTGCAAATGTTGTTTTTTGTTCGTCCGTAATGGGACACAGCTTTCACAAGAGGATAAACAATGACAACCTGGCTGAGGCTTCAGCACGGAAGCATGGATGTGGTTATTTATATATACACACACACATTTCCATGTCCAAATCAGAGGAGCACTCTGCTGTCATTGCGAGGTTGCTGTTTGCCGGAGTCTCAGCCCAGCTGATACCTGTTTTCCCTCTGCAAGGAGGGATGTCCATCTTGTGACAAAGACGGGGACCTGAACACATTCACCCATAGGTAATGGGGAGTGAGATCCAGTAGGGGATTTTGGCAGATCACCCACCCCAGGTAACTAGGTTAGGGAGCGCATAGTAGGAGTACCCTATACATTGTACTTATACGTCGGCATATATATATTATGCAGTTAAAGGGCGTAGGTCAATGCATTATGCATTTGCATTATTATGGTATATTACTTTTATAAGTTTGACCACTTTTGTCATCCAATGTATTTCACATGAACGTATTTGCGTGCACCTTTTCATGGTATGTGCCTTTTTAAATTGGAATTTACAAATGTTTTCTATGTCTATGACTTAGTATAAAGGTTGTAAGAAAAATGGCGCTCACTAGATTGAGGAAGGCTGCTGTGACAGCCGAAACGCGTCTCTTTTGTTTGCCGGGTCGGAGGAGGCCCAATGGAATAATAAATGCCTCAAAACCCAGCATTCTTCGTGTGCGTGCCTTCTTCCATTTGGAGCAGTAGTTGGTTTGGATAGTATTCAGTGCTGACGGTTGGCACTGTTCATGCACCACCAATCGTTTTGGGCTTTTCTGTGGCGACCGCATTTTGGAGTAAGAAGCATGGCTATTGCTATACTGATTAGCCTCCAGGGAATCCGCCAAAAAGAGGAAGAGAGGATGACAGCAGTGCGGGAGGTGGAGAGCCCGACGCGAGGAGGTCTTTTGGCATTCAGCGCGGGGTCTGTGCTTTCCCCTGACTCGAAATGCCTCACTCATCAGACCAGCGGCTATCTGGTGACTGGGCACCATATCAGCCAACGCTGTAATGGTGAGGTTTGCTTGGCTTGTGGATTTTCACGCAATGATCTCCCCCGACCCTGCACAGTGACTAATATGCATACTGCGTGTTTTATTGACAGTGGAGACTATTTGATTTAAATATTATTATGATGTTTTTCATTTTACCTTGTTTTTCCACTCAAGGAATCCATTTGGAGCCTGTACTTTGAGCCTGTATTCGGAGTTCAATGGTGATGCGGCTGATGGACTATTACTATCTCGCCAGGCATTTAACCTTTCCAAGCACCAGCGGAACTGTGTAGGCTATGCGGTAGTTGTTCCTTAGGCTGTTACATATGCCTTCATGCCTTTGGACTTTTGGGTCTGGTTTTCAGTTTTCATGTGATCACGATGGGGTAGTATGGGACTAGTAGTTCCGTTTATTTTAACATGCTGTTTCCATGTCGACATTAGAGTTCGTATATACACATGATGTGTTACATTTCGACGTTTGGGCAGATGCGTTACAGATTTCCTACTCCAATTGCGTTTATGGCTGTCATTTAACTCGGCATCCACAAGTTTTGTGTTTTGCATATCTCAACTACGAGTGAATCTCACTGGCTTAGCTCTAAGAGGTTTCCATGGCATCCAAGGAATCAGCTGTATGGAATTTCAGCTCCCTGGTGCATTTTTGTTTCCGCAGCATGCTTTATTATTTTTAAGAGTCACAGTAAGCGCTATTCTTCAGAATATGCGATAATTTTATAGATGTTCCAACACATTTATAAAAGATACATCTTGGGTTCAAGGGTGAAGTGTATACATTGCACGTATATTGCAGTGGCCCAATGATGTATTATGCAGTTAAAGGGCGTATGTCAATGCATTATGCATTTGCATTATTATGGTATATTACTTTTATAAGTTTGACCACTCTTGTCATCCAATGTATTTCACATGAACGTATTTGCATGCACCTTTTCATGGTATGTGCCTTTTTAAATTGGAACTTAGCAATGTTTTCTATGTCTATGACTTAGTATAAAGGTTGTAAGAAAAATGGCGCTCACTTGATTGAGGAAGGCTGCTGTGACAGCCGAAACGCGTCTCTTTTGTTTGCCGGGTCGGAGGAGGCCCTATGGAATAATAAATGCCTCAAAACCCAGCATTCTTCGTGTGTGTGCCTTCTTCCATTTGGAGCAGGGGTATGTTTGGATAGTTTTCAGTGCTGGCGGTTGGCACTGTTCACGCACCACCAGTCATTTTGGGCTTTTCTGTGGCGACCGCATTTTGGAGTAAGGAGCATGGCTAATGCTATACTGATTAGCCCCCAGGGAATCTGCCAAAAAGAGGAAGAGAGGATGACAGCAGTGCAGGAGGTGGAGAGTCCGACGCGAGGAGGTCTTTTGGCATTCAGCGCGGGGTCTGTGCTTTCCTCTGACTCGAAAGACCTCACTCATCAGACCGGCGGCTATCTGGTGACTGGGCACCATATCAGCCAATGCTGTAATGGTGAGGTTTGCTTGGCTTGTAGATTTTCACGCAATGATCTCCCCCGACCCTGCACAGTGACTAATATGCATAAACTGCGTGTTTTATTGACAGTGGAGACTATTTAATTTAAACATTATTATGATGTTTTTCATTTTACCTTGTTTTTCCACGCACGGAATCGATTTGGAGCCTGTACTTGGAGCCTGTATTCGGAGTTCAATGGTGAAGCAGCGGATGGATTATTACTCTCTCGCCAGGCATTTAACCTTTCCAAGAGCCAGCTGAACTGTGTAGGCTATGTAGTAGTTGTTCCTTAGGCTGTTACGTATGCCTTTGGACTTTTGAGTCTGGTTTTCAGTTTTCATGTGATCACGATGGGGTAGTATGTGACTAGTAGTTCCGTTTATTTTAACATGCGGTTTCCATGTCGACATTAGAGTTCGTATATACACACGATGTGTTACATTTCGACGTTTGGGCAGATGCGTTACAGATTTCCTACTCCAATTGTGTTTATGGCTGTCATTTAACTCGGCATCCACAAGTTTTGTGATTTGCATATCTCAACTACGAGTGAATCTCACTGGCTTAGCTCTAAGAGGTTTCCATGGCATCCAAGGAATCAGCTGTATGGAATTTCAGCTCCCTGGCGCATTTTTGTTTCCGCAGCATGCTTTATTATTTTTAAGAGTCACAGTTAGCGCTATTCTTCAGAATATGCAATAATTTTATAGATGTTCCAACACATTTATAAAAGATACATCTTCGGTTCAAGGGGGAAGTGTATACACTGCACGTATATTGCAGTGGCCCGATGATGTATTATGCAGTTAAAGGGCGTATGTCAATGCATTATGCATTTGCATTATTATGGTATATTACTTTTATAAGTTTAACCACTCTTGTCATCCAATGTATTTCACATGAACGTATTTGCGTGCACCTTTTCATGGTATGTGTCTTTTTAAATTGGAACTTAGAAATGTTTTCTATGTCTATGACTATGACTTAGAATAAAGGTTGTAAGAAAAATGGCGCTCACTAGATTGAGGAAGGCTGCTGTGACAGCCGAAAAGCGTCTCTTTTGTTTGCCGGGTCGGAGGAGGCCCTCTGGAATAATAAATGCCTCAAAGCCCAGCATTCTTCGTGTGCGTGTCTTCTTCTATTTGGAGCAGGGGTTTGTTTCGATATATTAACTACTGGCGGTCGCCAGTAGATAGTTATAGTTAGGACCTATTTTCCATAGGAAATCCGCAACATTCTATTCCCAATAACTTTGGCGCCGGTTGACGAATCTTCACGAAATTTTCAGAACTCGTGGGGCACTCCGGTCCGCTCCTATCTTGAAAGTCTCGGGGTGATTCGTCAAGTGGGGGCCGAGAAAAAAGGGGGGTCCCAAAACGTGTTTTCCCCATGCAATTTTCCATAGGAACCTTTAGTCGCAGCTACAGCCCGAACTGCTGAACAGAATTACACCAAATTTGGCAAAAGGTAGCCCTTGGTTCAGAGTCATGCCTTTTGGTTAAATGGTGTAAATCCGTTCAGTAGTTCCTGAGAAAATCAAAAGTAAAACCACATATATATCTATGGCCGCCGAGGGTCCGCGCACCCTGAGCGCACCTTCCCGATCACGAGCTGTATACTAATTGGCTGTCAACACTCCAAACCAGGAAGTGTTGGCAGCCATCTTGTTCCTCGGTAGAACCGAGGCACAAGAAACAAGTGCGCAAAACACAAAAAGGGGGCAGGGTAGAAACACCCTGACCTCCTAGGCCTGCTTAGGGGGTCCCACAAGGACCCCCAGGGCCAAAAAAAGTATTTTTTTTTAAATCGGCGGGATGCGCTTAGGGTGCGCGGATCACGCCGTGAAAAAAAAAAACGGAGCGCGGGCTCCCGCACTTCGAGGGTATTTTGCCCCCGGGTGGGCCAAGTCCCGGGGGCATGCGGGGGTGGGTTTAAATGTTAGTTGGGGGGGCCTCTAAGGCCCCCCAAGCCCCGGGGACTGCCACCCCCCAGGGCTTTCAAATTATAATGATGGTGGGGGCACACGGCCCCCCCGCAGCCCTGGGGACCGCCACCCCCCGGGCCTTCTTTTTTTAATTAAAAAATTACCTGTGTGGGGGGGATCCAGCCCCCCCACATGCCCCGGGGACCACCACCTCCCCGGGGCACTAATTTAAGAAATGTGGGGGTCCGTTTCGGAACCCCGAAGGCCCGGGGACCACCACCTCCCCGGGGCTTTGTAGATGTTGGGAGTGGGGCTGCGCGGCCCCCCTCCTGGAGCCTGTGGTGGCCCTGGGGACCGCCACCCCCAGAGCCGGCTCCTGCAGTGTCCCGGGGTGCCTACCCCGGGACACTGCTGTTTGCAATGACAGGACGGGAGCCGCGCGGCTCCCGTCCTGTCATTGCAAACTTGCTTTGCTTCATTGAAGCGAGAGCAGGGAAACCTGCTCTCGCTTCAATGAAGCAAAGCAGATTGCTTTTCCATAAGGGGAGCTGCATGTCAGCAGCTCCCCTTATGGAAACTAGTGTATGTAGGTGTTTTCACTGTATTCTAAGTGTCTTTTAGCATAGCACTGGCTCTGGGCCTGGTTAGTCAGAGCCAGTTACCACCAGTACCCGTCTGAAAAAGTTGTGGGCACAGGATGATTTTGCAACAAGGCCTCTTTCTGCTCCTCTGTTGGTTCTTTCTGCACCTGTCTTGCTTCTTCCTGCACTTTTCTTCGTCTTTGTGGACTTCTGTTGCTTCTTTCTGCATTTCTTTTGCTTCTTTCTGTGTGTGTTTTCTTCTTTCTTCACATGTCCTACCTCTGAAGGCATAGTTAGAAACTAGCATTTAAAAACCTTACAAATTCACTGAAAAACCATAGGTTTCAGGCACGTTATAGTTAGAAATTAGCATTTAAAAAACTTTTAAAAACTCACTGAAAAAACCATAGGTTTCAGACACATTATAGTTAGAAATTAGCATTTAAAAAACCTTTGAAATTCACTGAAAAAACCATAGGTTTTAGGGACAGTTATAGTTAGTTGGACATTGCACTCGTACAAAACCCGTGAAATTCCCCGTTATAGTTAGTTCAGCTAACTATAACTCGCGCCCACAATGCACTGCTGATGACGTCACATATTACATCACTGATGACATGGTCAGTGACATCACTGATGACATCACTGATGACATCTCAAATGACTCACTGATGACATCACTGATGACATCATCCATGTGATAATTTCATGCATCTTCTCACACCCTAATATAAATTTTGAAAACACACACTCTAAATTACAGACTGCCATTCTCAAAACCATACGCACTCCAATACCAATAACTACATACCCACTCACTGATTCTTAGGTCTACACACACACACATCTACTCACTCACCCGTACAGTCACTCATACTTACAGTCACTCAGTACAGGACTATCATATGCACTCATACACCTATATAAACACTCACACACCGCCACTCATCCATAGAGGTACTCACACACCTAGTCAGTCATGCAAAAATTAATCACACACCCATTTACTCACCTATACAGTTATACGCACACCAGCTCACTTACTCATACAAATACTAGCACATTCTTACGCTCTTATACAATAACTGATACAAGCACACACGCATCCATAAAGCCACTCTCACAATCACACACTCTCACTTATAGCCTTTTAAATACTCTAACACACATATATACTGCCTTTACATATGTAGTTACTCGCACATGTACCACTGAGATATACATTCACTCACTAACACACCCATACACACACTCACCCACCCAAGCAGTCCATCACAGATGCCACTCTTCAAATCATGCACCCAGTGAATCACCCACTCACACATCTATGTACAGAGTCACACACACACCCCCCACACAAACACTCAGGCACCCATACAGATACTCAGAGAACCAATCAATAACCCACATAGACACTCATGTAGCTATTCGCAAATCCATGCATCCACTTACACACCAACAGACAGACGGATACAGACATTCACACAGTTTAGTCACTAACCCATGCATTCAGTAAGATACGTTTAATCACTCACTTGTAGAGTCAGTCACGCACCTACTCAATCATGCATTCAGACACTTATACACCCACTCATTCTTCAATACGCCTTTGCCTATATATATTAAACAACTTTAAACTTTACAGAAACACACAGTCACTGGATGATGTCATCAGTGATGTCATTTGAGATGTCATCAGTGATGTCACTGACCATGTCATGAGTGATGTAATATGTGACGTCATCAGCAGTGCATTGCGGGGCGTGAGTTATAGTTAGCTGAACTAACTATAACGGGGAATTTCACGGGTTTTGTACGAGTGCAATGTCCAACTAACTATAACTGTCCCTAAAACCTATGGTTTTTCAGTGAATATATATATATATTCACTGAAAAACCATAGGTTTTAGGGACAGTTATAGTTAGTTGGACATTTCACTGCATAAAACCATAGAAATTCCCCGTTATAGTTAGTTCAGCTAACTATAACTCGCGCCCCGCAATGCACTGCTGATGACGTCACATATTACATCACTCATGACATGGTCAGTGACATCACTGATGACATCTCAAATGACATCACTGATGACATCACTGATGACATCATCCAGTGACTGTGTGTTTCTGTAAAGTTTAAATATGTTTAATATATATAGGGAAAGGCGTATTGAAGAATGAGTGGGTGTATAAGTGTCTGAATGGATGATTTAGTACGTGAGTGACTGACTCTACCAGTGAGTGATTAAATGTATCTTACTGAATGCATGGGTTAGTGACTAAACTGTGTGAATGTCTGTATCCATCTGTCTGTTGGTTTGTAAGCGGCTGCATGGCTTTCTGAATAGCTACATTGAGTGTCTACATGGGTTATTGATTGATTGTCTGAGTATCTGTATGGGTGCCTGAGTGTTTGTGTGGGTGGGTGTGTGTGACTCTGTGCATAGAGTGTGAGTTGGTGATTCACTGGGTGCATGGTTTCAAGAGTGCATCTGTGATGGACTGTATGGGTGGGTGAGTGTGTGTATGGGTGTGTTAGTGATTGAATGTATATCTCAGTGGTACATGTGTGAGTAACTACATATGTGAAAGGCAGTATATATGTGTGTTGGAGTATATAAATGGCTATAAGTGAGAGTGTGTGATTGTGAGAGTGGCTGTATGGATGAGTGTGTACTTGTATCAGTGATTGTATAAGAGCGTAAGAATGTGCTAGTATTTGTATGAGTAAGTGAGCTGGTGTGTGTATATCTGTATAGGTGAGTAAATGGGTGTGTGATTAAGTTTTTGCATGACTGACTAGGTGTGTGAGTACCTCTATGGATGAGTGGCGTGTGTGAGTGTTTATATAGGTGTATGAATGCATATGATAGTCCTGTACTGAGTGACTAAGTATGAGTGACTGTACGGGTGAGTGAGTGGATGTGTGTGTAGACCTAAGAATCAGTGAGTGGGTATGTAGTTTTTGGTGTTGGAGTGTCTATGGTTTTGAGAATGGCAGTCTGTAATTTAGAGTGGGTGTATCAAAAGTTATATTAGGTGTGAGAAGATGCATGAAATTATCACATGGATGATGTCATCAGTGATGTCATTTGAGATGTCATCAGTGATGTCATCAGTGATGTCACTGACCATGTCATGAGTGATGTAATATGTGACGTCATCAGCAGTGCATTGCGGGGCGCGAGTTATAGTTAGCTGAAATAACTATAACGGGGAATTTCGATGGTTTTGTACGAGTGAAATGTCCAACTAACTATAACTGTCCCTAAAACCTATGGTTTTTTCAGTGAATTTAAAAGGTTTTTAAATGCTAATTTCTAACTATAACGTGTCTGAAACCTATGGTTTTTTCAGTGAATTTCAAAGGTTTTTTAAATGCTAATTTCTAACTATAACGTGCCTGAAACCTATGATTTTTAAGTGAATTTCAAAGGTTTTTTAAATGCTAGTTTCTAACTATGCCTACAGAGGTAGGACATGTGAAGAAAGAAGAAAAACGCACAGAAAGAAGCAAAGATGTGCAGAAAGAACCAACAGAGGAGCAGAAAGAGGCCTTGTTGCAAAATCATCCTGTGCCCACAACTTTTTCAGACGGGTACTGGTGGTAACTGACTCTGACTAACCAGAGCCAGTGCTATGCTAAAAGACACTTAGAATACAGTGAAAACACCTACATACACTAGGAACACTATGCGTTGGGGTACCCCTGTGATTAGCATGACCTCCTCTGCAAGTCCCTAGTACATAATAGGGCAGGGGATTAAAACTACCTCTTAAAACGCGCTACAGGGCGCGTTTGCACAGTGGTGAAGGGAGGGGCCTGAGGTGACATGTGTGCAAACGCACCCCGTGGCGCGTTTTAAGTTGCGGGATTAAGTCCCCTTGAATTCTGAGGGTCCCTGGGGCCCAACTAGCCCCCAGGTACCTACAGTTAGGACCACAGAGCTGAGTTGCAGAGAGGCGTTCCGAGGCCACGCACCTTTTTCACCTCTCTGCAACGCAACTCTGTTGTGCTTACTGAAGGTACCTGGTGGGCTAGTTGGCCCCCAGGGTCCCTCAGGATTCAAAGGGAATTAATTCCCCAACTTAAAACGCACCACAGGGCGTGTTTGCGCACATGTCACCTGAGGCCCCGCCCCCTCCCTTCACCACTGTGCAAACGCGCCCCGTGGTGCGTTTTAAGTTGGGGGATTAGGTCACCTTGAATCCTGAGGGTCCCTGGGGCCCAACTAGCCCACTAGGTACTTCCAGTAAGCACCACAGGCCTGCGTTGCAACGCCTGTAACAAATTGTGCAGTTGTGTTTAGGTAGTGAAGAGGGTCGTGCTGGGGGTAGTGTTTTAGGGTTTAGGGTAGTGCAGTGGTGTTTGTGTAGTGTAGGGGGTCATGCTGGGGGTAGGTTTAGGGTAGTGCAGTGGTGTTTGGGTAGTGTAGGGAGTCGTGCTGGGGGAGTGTTTTAGGGTTTAGGGTAGTGCAGTGGTGTTTGGGTAGTGTAGGGGGTCGTGCTGGGGTAGTGTTTTAGGGTTTAGGGTAGTGCAGTGGTGTTTGGGTAGTGTAGGGGGTCGTGCTGGGGGTAGTGTTTTAGGGTTTAGGGTAGTGCAGTGGTGTTTGGGTAGTGTAGGGGTACTGCTGGGGGTAGTTTTTAGGGTTTAGGATAGTGCAGTGGTGTTTGGGTAGTGTAGTGGTTCATGCTGGGGTAGTTTTTTAGGGCTTAGGGTAGTGCAGTGGTGTTTGTGTAGTGTAGGGGGTAGTGTTTTAGGGTTTAGGGTAGTGCAGTGGTGTTTGTGTAGTGTAGGAGGTCGTCGTTTAGGGTTTAGGGTAGTGCAGTGGTCTTTGGGTAGTGTAGGGAGTCGTGCGGGGGGTAGTGTTTTAGGGTTTAGGGTAGTGTAGGGGGTCATGCGGGGGTAGTGTTTTAGGGATTAGGGTAGTGCATTAGTGTTTGGGTAGTTTAGGGGGTCATGCGGGGGTAGTGTTTTAGGGTTTAGGGCAGTGCAGTGGTGTTTGGGTAGTGTAGGGGGTCGTGCTGGGGGAGTGTTTTAGGGATTAGGGCAGTGCAGTGGTGTTCGGGTAGTGTAGGGGGTCGTGCTGGGGGAGTGTTTTAGGGTTTAGGGCAGTGCAGTGGTGTTCGGGTAGTGTAGGGGGTCGTGCTGGGGGAGTGTTTGAGGGTTTAGGGCAGTGCAGACGTGTTTGGGTAGTGTAGGGGGTTGTGCTGGGGGTAGTATTTTAGGGTTTAGGGTAGTGCAGTGGTGTTCGGGTAGTGTAGGGGGTCGTGCTGGGCTAGTGTTCTAAGGTTTAGGGCAGTGCAGTGGTGTTTGGGCGGTGTAGGGGGTAATGCTGGGGGTGGTGTTTTAGGGTTTAGGGCAGTGCAGTGGTGTTCGGGCAGTGTAGGGGGTCGTGCTGGGGGTGGTGTGTCAGGGTTTAGGGCAGTGCAGTGGTGTTCGGGCAGTGTAGGGGGTGGTGTTTCAGGGTTTAGGGCAGTGCAGTGGTGTTTGGGCAGTGTAGGGGTCGTGCAGGGGTGGTGTTTCAGGGTTTAGGGCAGTGGTGTTCGGGCAGTGTAGGGGTCGTGCTGGGGTGGTGTTTCAGGGTTTGGGGCAGTGCAGTGGTGTTCGAGCAGTAAAGGGGTCGTGCTGGGGGTGGTGTTTCAGGGTTTAGGGCAGTGCAGTGGTGTTCGGGCAGTGTAGGGGGCGGTGCAGGGGTGGTGTTTCAGGGTTTAGGGCAGTGCAGTGGTGTTCGGGCATTGTAGGGGGTCATGCAGGGGGTGGTGTTTCAGGGTTTAGGGCAGTGCAGTGGTGTTCGGGCAGTGTAGGGGGTCGTGCTGGGGCTGGTGTTTCAGGGTTTAGGGCAGTACAGTGGTGTTCGGGCAGTGTAGGGGGTCGTGCTGGGGCTGGTGTTTCAGGGTTTAGGGCAGTGCAGTGGTGTTCGGGCAGTGTAGGGGGTCGTGCTGGGGCTGGTGTTTCAGGGTTTAGGGCAGTGCAGTGGTGTTCGGGCAGTGTAGGTGGTCATGCTGGGGCTGTTGTTTCAGGGTTTAGGGCAGTGCAGTGGTGTTCGGGCAGTGTAGGGGGTCATGCTGGGGCTGGTGTTTCAGGGTTTAGGGCAGTGCAGTGGTGTTCAGGCAGTGTAGGGGGTCTTGCTGGGGCTGGTGTTTCAGAGTCTAGGGCAGTGCAGTGGTGTTCGGGAAGTGTAGGGGGTCTTGCTGGGGCTGGTGTTTCAGGGTTTAGGGCAGTGCAGTGGTGTTCGGGCAGTGTAGGGGGTCGTGCTGGGGGTGGTGTTTCAGGGTTTAGGGCAGTGCAGTGGTGTTCGGGCAGTGTAGGGGGTCGTGCTGGGGCTAGTGTTTCAGGATTTAGGGCAGAGCAATGGTGTTCAGGCAGTGTAGGGGTTTTGCTGGAGGTGGTGTTTCAGGGTTTAGGGCAGTGCAGTGGTGTTCGTGCAGTGTATGGGGTGGTGTTTCAGGGTTTAGGGCAGTGGTGTTCAGGCAGTGTAGGGGGTCTTGCTGGGGTTGATGTTTCAGGGTTTAGGGCAGTGCAGTGGTGTTTGGGCAGTGTAGGGGGTCGTGCTGGGGGTGGTGTTTCAGGGTTTAGGGCAGTGCAGTGGTGTTCCGGCAGTGTAGGAGGTCATGCAGGGGGTGGTGTTTCAAGGTTTAGGGCAGTGCAGTGGTGTTCGGGCAGTGTAGGGGGTCGTGCTGGGGGTGGTGTTTCAGGGTTTAGGGCAGTGCAGTGGTGTTCGGGCAGTGTAGGGTGTCGTGCTGAGGGGTGGTGTTTCAGGGTTTAGGGCAGTGCAGTGGTGTTCGGGCAGTGTAGGGGGTCGTGCAGGGGGCTGGTGTTTCAGGGTTTAGGGTAGTGCAGTGGTGTTTGGGCAGTGTAGGGGGTCGTGCAGGGGGTGGTGTTTCAGGGTTTAGGGCAGTACAGTGGTGTTCGGGCAGTGTAGGGGGTCTTGCTGGGGGTGGTGTTTCAGGGTTTAGGGCAGTGCAGTGGTGTTCGGGCAGTGTAAGGGGTCTTGCTGGGGCTGGTGTTTCCTGGTTTAGGGCAGTGCAGTGGTGTTCGGGCAGTGTAGGGGGTCGTGCTGGGGCTGGTGTTTGTGGGTTTAGGGTAGTGCAGTGGTGTTCGGGCAGTGTAGGGGGTCGTGCTGGGGCTGGTGTTTCAGGGTTTAGGGCAGTGCAGTGGTTTTCGGGCAGTGTAGGCGGTCGTGCTGGGGCTGGTGTTTCAAGTTTAGGGCAGTGGTGTTCGGACAGTGTACGGGGTTGTGCTGGGGCTGGTGTTTCAGGGTTTAGGGCAGTGCAGTGGTGCTCGGGCAGTGTAGGAGGTCATGCTGGGGGTGGTGTTTCAGGGTTTAGGGCAGTGCAGTGGTGTTCAGACAGTGTAGGGGGTCGTGCTGGGGCTAGTGTTTCATCGTTTAGGGCAGTGCAGTGGTGTTCGGGCAGTGTAGGGGGTCGTGCTGGGGGTGGTGTTTTAGGGTTTAGGGCAGTGCAGTGGTGTTCGGGCAGTGTAGGGGGTCATGCTGGGGGTGGTGTTTCAGGGTTTAGGGCAGTGCAGTGGTGTTCGGGCAGTGTAGGGGGTCATGCTGGGGGTGGTGTTTCAGGGTTTAGGGCAGTGCAGTGGTGTTCGGGCAGTGTAGGGGGTCTTGCTGGGGGTGGTGTTTCAGGGTTTAGGGCAGTGGTGTTCGGGCAGGGTAGGGGGTCTTGCTGGGGGTGATGTTTCAGGGTTTAGGGCAGTGCAGTGGTGTTCGGGCAGTGTAGGGGGTCTTGCTGGGGGTAGTGTTTCGGGGTTTAGGGCAGTGCAGTGGTGTTTGTGCAGTGTAGGGGTCGTGCTGGGGGTGGTGTTTCAGGGTTTAGGGCAGTGCAGTAGTGTTCGGGCAGTGTAGGGGATCGTGCAGGGGTGGTGTTTCAGGGTTTAGGGCAGTGCACTGGTGTTCGGGCAGTGTAGGGGGTCGTGCTGGGGTGGTGTTTCAGGGTTTAGGGCAGTGCAGTGGTGTTTGGGCAGTGTAGGGGGTCGTGCAGGGGGTGGTGTTTCAGGGTTTAGGGCAGTGCAGTGGTGTTCGGGCAGTGTAGGGGTCGTGCTGGGGCTGGTGTTTCAGGGTTTAGGGCAGTGCAGTGGTGTTCGGGCAGTGTAGGGGGTCTTGCTGGGAGTGGTGTTTCAGGGTTTAGAGGCAGTGGTGTTCGGGCAGTGTAGGGGGTCTTGCTGGGGGTGATGTTTCAGGGTTTAGGGCAGTGCAGTGGTGTTCGGGCAGTGTAGGGGGTCGTGCTGGGGATGGTGTTTCAGGGTTTAGGGCAGTGCAGTAGTGTTCGGGCAGTGTAGGGGGTCGTGCAGGGGGTGGTGTTTCAGGGTTTAGGGCAGTGCAGTGGTGTTCGGGCAGAGTAGGGGGTCTTGCTGGGGGTAGTGTTTCAGGGTTTAGGGCAGTGCAGTGGTGTTCGTGCAGTGTAGGGGGTCGTGCTGGGGATGGTGTTTCAGGGTTTAGGGCAGTGCAGTAGTGTTCGGGCAGTGTAGGGGGTCGTGCAGGGGGTGGTGTTTCAGGGTTTAGGGCAGTGCAGTGGTGTTCGGGCAGAGTAGGGGGTCGTGCTGGGGGTGGTGTTTCAGGGTTTAGGGCAGTGGTGTTCGGGCAGTGTAGGGGGTCGTGCTGGGGGTGGTGTTTCAGGGTTTAGGGCAGTGGTGTTCGGGCAGTGTAGGGGTCTTGCTGGGGGTGATGTTTCAGGGTTTAGGGCAGTGCAGTGGTGTTCGGGCAGTGTAGGAGGTCTTGCTGGGGGTAGTGTTTCAGGGTTTAGGGCAGTGCAGTGGTGTTCGGGCAGTGTAGGGGGTGTGCTGGGGGTTGTGTTTCAGGGTTTAGGGCAGTGCAGTGGTGTTCGGGCAGTGTAGGGGTCGTGAAGGGGTGGTGTTTCAGGGTTTAGGGCAGTGCAGTGGTGTTCGGGCAGTGTAGGGGTCGTGCTAGGGTTGGTGTTTCAGGGTTTAGGGCAGTGCAGTGGTGTTCGGGCAGTGTAGGGGGTCGTGCAGGGGCTGGTGTTTCAGGGTTTAGGGCAGTGCAGTGGTGTTCGGGCAGTGTAGGGGGTCGTGCTGGGGGTAGTGTTTTAGGGTTTAGGGTAGTGCAGTGGTGCTTGTGTAGTGTAGGGGGTCGTGCTGGGGGTAGTGTTTTAGGGTTTAGGGTAGTGCAGTGGTGTTTGTGTAGTGTAGGGGTCATGTTTTAGGGTAGTGCAGTGGTGTTTGGGTAGTGTAGGGGTCGTGCTGGGGGTAGTGTTTTAGGATTTAGGTTAGTGCAGTGGTGTTTGTGTAGTGTAGGGGGTCGTGCTGGGGGTAGTGTTTTAGGGTTTAGGGTAGTGCAGTGGTGCTTGTGTAGTGTAGGGGTCATGCTGGGGGTAGTATTTTAGGATTTAGGGTAGTGCAGTGGTGTTTGTGTAGTGTAGGGGGTCATGTTTTAGGGTAGTGCAGTGGTGTTTGGGTAGTGTAGGGGGTAGTGCTGGGGGTAGTGTTTTAGGATTTAGGTTAGTGCAGTGGTGTTGGGGTAGTGTTTTAGGGTTTAGGGTAGTGCAGTGGTGTTTGTGTAGTGTAGGGGGTCATGCTGGGGGTAGTGTTTTAGGGTTTAGGATAGTGCAGTGGTGCTTGTGTAGTGTAGGGGGTCGTGCTGGGGTAGTGTTTTAGGGTTTAGGGTAGTGCAGTGGTGTTTTTGTAGTGTAGGGGGTCATGTTTTAAGATGCAACGCTCCAATACCTGACCAGTCTGCACTACATAAAACTACAAAAAACTAAAAATAAAAAGTGTTTTGCACACTTTTGTCATTGGGCTATATGTGGGCTACAGCTGGGTAATATTTGTGCTACATTTGGGCTCTTTTTTCACTGGTGGCCATCTTGGAAGACTTCTTTGTTATGAAGTTTCCTAATTTCCTCATTTACTGCAGTCTCCTCAGTAGGAAATGCTTTCAGTTTTTACTTTGATTCCATCAAGAAGGCATTCAGATGTGTCACACATTTGCCATAAATTCAGAATGTTAGCACTCTAGTTGTTCATTAGATCACTGTAGTAAAGCTACTGCTCACCAAGGAGTTAACTGGAAGTCTACTGCTGGTATTGAAAGTGATTGTTTCAGTCTGCATGTCAGAATTTTCTAATGAAATAGAAGAGGATTTGAGATCTCACTTAAAACATGCACTAAATTTTCTTTTTGCAGCACTAACCATAATTTCTATGGCAAAATGAACCCCCTCATTTTGTTCCTTTTTAAATTAAATGTTTTAAGTGTTACCAGTTTATTCCAATCAAGATGGCTTCAGGTGTGCCATACTTTTGTCATAAGTAAGGCTGTTAGCACTCTAGTTGTTCTTTAGAACACTCTGGGAAGCTGCAGTAGAACACAAAGGCATCAACTGACAGGCTGCTCCTGTTGAAATATAACAGGAAGATATTTGAGATCTCACTTAAAACATGTCCTAATTTTTCTTACTACAGCACTAACCATAATTTCTATGGCAAAATGAACCCCCTCATTTTGTTCCTTTTAAATTATATGTTTTAAGTGTTACCAGTTTATTCCAATCAAGATGGCTTCAGGTGTGCCATACTTTTGTCATAAGTAAGACTGTTAGCGCTCTAGTTGTTCTTTAGAACACTCTGGGAAGCTGCAGTAGAACACAAAGGCATCAACTGACAGGCTGCTCCTGTTGAAATATAACAGGAAGATATTTGAGATCACACTTGAAACATGTCCTAATTTTTCTTTCTACAGCACTAACCATAATTTCTATGACAAAATGAACCCCATCATTTTGTTCCTTTTTAAATTAAATGTTTTAAGTGTTACCAGTTTATTCCAATCAAGATGGCTTCAGGTGTGCCATACTTTTGTCATAAGTAAGACTGTTAGCGCTCTAGTTGTTCTTTAGAACACTCTGGGAAGCTGCAGTAGAACACAAAGGCATCAACTGACAGGCTGCTCCTGTTGAAATATAACAGGAAGATATTTGAGATCAAACTTGAAACATGTCCTAATTTTTCTTTCCAGAGCACTAACCATAATTTCTATGACAAGATGAACCCCATCATTTTGTTCCTTTTTAAATTAAATGTTTTAAGTGTTACCAGTTTATTCCAATCAAGATGGCTTCAGGTGTGCCATACTTTTGTCATAAGTAAGGCTGTTAGCACTCTAGATGTTCTTTAGAACACTCTGGGAAGCTGCAGTAGAACACAAAGGAATCAACTGACAGTCTCTGCCCTTGTTGGATGTACATGTTTTACTGAGAATGTCAGACTTCATTCTCACATGACTGAGAAAGATAATGTGAATTTACAGAAAATATGCTCTCATTTTAGCTTCTGGAGCACCTTCCAAAACTGTATGGGACAAGCATGTGAAAATAGTTTTCTCTCAAACATGATTCATGATATCCCAGCAGAAGGTTTTTCACATGGTAAAATCACTTTAGAACACACCACAATTCCTGAAATTAGTATAGTACCATCAACAAATGAATTCTAATGTAACTAATGTCTGTTATCACCCTTTATAGTTCTCCTTTTGGTAACCCTCAAAATCTTCGATTCACTACAATGCATTTCAATGGGGTACTATCATTTATATTGGTCCCAAGATGGCTGCCAGCAATTCCAGGATGAAGTGCTGACAGCCAATCAGATCTCACGATGACATGTGTGGTTAGGCTCCGCCCAGATATATATGTGTTTTTACTTTTGATTTTCTCAGCAACTACTGAACGGATTTACACCATTTAACAAAAGGGTTCTTTCTGAACCAAGAACTACCTCTTTGCCAAATTTGGTGTAATTTCGTTCAGCAGTTCGGGCTGTAGCCGTGTCTAAAGTTTCCTATGGGAAAATGAATGGGGAAAACACGTTTTGGGACCCCCCTTTTTTCTCGGCCCCCGCTTGACGAATCACCCCGAAACTTTCAGGGTAGGAGCGGACCGGAGCGGGCCATAAAGTTTGAAAATTTCGCAAAGATTCGTCAACCGACGCAAGAGTTATTTCAAATAGAATGTCGCGGATTTCCTATGGAAAATAGGTCCTAACTATAACTATCTACTGGCGACCGCCAGTAGATAATACGCCTCTTCATGTAATTCTTGTGTATCTTGCTGTGTTTGCATGAGTGACTGAGCCAAAAGGTTCTAGATCTGTTACCTTGATTCCTTGGGGAGTCAGGGTTGTCATTTTCTGAGGTTGCCTAATCCATTTGTTACCTTCTTAGGTTTGGGGGGAGGTATGGTGGCATTGTGAGCTAGCAGGACAATAGGCCAACATATCCTGAGGGGGTGCATAGAATCAGTCTGGCACCATCACAAAGTTTAAGATGTCCACCAAATGCACAGTTCTTACTGAGAAAGTAGAAGCTGTACGACAGCTGAAGAATGTACTCAACAGAACATCAATGTTGTGGTATCAGGGCAGACTAGCCCGGGGTCAATCAGGGCAATAACTTTCATTTCAGCATGTTAACTCATGATTCTGTGTAGTTTTGGAGACAAAGCCTTCCAGGTTGACATGGAGGATTTGTCTCCAAAAACCAATGTGGTATTGCCACATGGGATACTACAGTAAGCCTCATATTAATTTTAGGGTGGAAACATGAGTGCACGCCCAAACAGGTATTAAGATTCTACTAGTAATGTTGTTCATCACATCTTGGAGATGTTACTGCACTTCCTGAGGATAGGTCCAACTTTGGGTCTAGGCGCCTGTGATGCGAACAGAGAATAGGACCTATGTCATGGTGCTGGCCCATGTCCAGATCATTGCCAGATAGGTTCAATAAAACTGCCTCACCTGCAGTGCATTAACAATGAAATTAATTTGGCCATTGTTTAAGAATTTCCAGTTTATAGTCGTCGAAGCACGTTTTCTACTTAGTGATAAGCAAACACAAAACCCTTTGTAATCCAAAATTGTTGTCCATGTTCCTTGCTTTGAGGAGCACGATCATAGATACATGTAGCATTATGTACTACTAGGTAGCAATCTCAAAGATTCAAAAATGTAAGAAACTATATCACACTATGCAATAAACAGTAGTAAATAGATTTAATTTTCATCATTTTAATAGGCACTGTCTAGCAAATTCGCCCACACTATTCATTTTTTGCAAAGCATTAACTGATTTTACAAGTCATTCTAATATTTGTGCAACAATGAAATGAAGAAGAGACTATAGTCTGAGGAAAACACAGCAGTGGCAGAATAATTATCTTGTAAATATGGGAAAGCGAGTTAGTGCGCATATTAAGATGCACATGGGCCAGTATGGCGCTACTTAGAACCAATCATTGCAATGTATGCACCTCGTTCCATAGAATCCTACTCAGCTATAAACCTTTTTTAAACAAGAGACTTGGGGCGTGCTAGAAGACTAAGGGTGTGTCACTTAATTTGACGAATTTAAGACTATGGGCGTGTCACTTACTTAGACCAACATCTCCCTCCTCTTGATCCACCTCGTTAAGAGGGCGATGGTGGCAAAGGCGACTGATGAGCAGGCCAATGTGGCTGAGAAGGATGAGTGGAGGCGGCAGCCATGGTTTCTCGTAGTAAGTCATGATGTAGCGATAGCGGTTGTACTTCCACAGCTTGTGTGATATGGCTTTAAGATCTGTGTATACATTGCTGTAACGACAACACATGGTTACAGTAGAAAATCTGAAGAAACACACGTAGCACTAGGTACTGTTCAAAATACAGACTTCAGAAAAAGTACAGAGCATACATTTTATGTAGAAGAAAATAGTCTCATTGTCAACAACTTCCAAGATGGTGTTCCTGGATCACACATGTATTTTTTCATAGATATGTAAGGAAAAATTACTTGAAAGCATACAAATATCACAATAAACTGGTACTCAACTTGTCTTGGATCTCGGCCATTAGTGGATTTTTGGCCTTTATTACGAGTGCCTCGTAATTGCAATCCCTGTTTGTGCAGATATAGCAATTACAAGAGTTGCTGAGTTTACTACATCCGGTTATTACCAGGTGAGAAAAGTCACTACCCCTAGTTTTCCCTTTTAAATTTCAACATGTCAAGCCGGCTGCAATGTGACAGGTGTAAACGGGTAGGTTAATACCAGGAGATGAGGATTTTGATGCGGAAAGCACCAAAATCTGTATGTTGTTTTTCCATTGTTAGGTGAAAACTCGTAATAGGTGCTATTTATCCCACCTGATACATTCCTAGCCACTGAGTATCAGAATATATCAGGTGCAATCAGGCCCTAATTTGTAAAATAATAACTGCCATTGCCCTAAGGTTTCTCATCACTGCCAAATGTCGGGGTTGCCGAATATCTAGGCTGAGTAGTTTTGATTCTGCCTCAGTCTTCTTTCATCCACCACTATTCACTCCTTACCCATTTATCTCACTCTTGCAAGTTCGTTTTCTCACCCACGTTCTCGCTTTGCCATTGTCTTTCAGTCTTTCTCTTACTCCTTCCTTTCCCTTTTTGTTATTTTTCTCTCCTTTGCTCATGCTCAAAGTCTTATGAGGAAAATTAATTGTTGGTCCCCAAAAATGAGTGCGGTGGACCTCACCTGCAACTACTGGCTTCAAATTAAGCCCTGGCATAAATAGCACTCCTCCTTCTGCGACACTCGTAATCCAGACCTTTGTATCTTTTGATGTTCATATACAAAAAATACACTTTTTATATTTAATGTTTTGTTGAACACTTTTGACTTTTCTCCCATCAGTCTATATTGTGCAAAAAATGGACTCGTCATTCAGCATCTTAGGGTCCTCTTCCGTGTGAATTTCATCCTATCAAAGAATCTCCTGTACAGCGTAAAAGGCGCTTCACCACTTCCAGTGCTTAATTTGAGGCGGTGGTAACCAGTGCTCAGCACCTGCACTTAATCATCAACACCGGCGCTTTTCATAAGCACCACTTAAGGACACATTCATTTATGGTAGGCACGGGTGACTCTGTGATTTGCCCAGAATCACAGGATGTCGAGCTGACACCGAGACTCGAACCTGGTTTGCCCAACTCCGAAGTCGGCAGTTCTGGCAATTACGCCACATTCTCTCCTCACTTTCATTGTTAGTAGTTGGTTCTGTTTTAGGCGGCGCCAACAGGAGAAATGGGCTGGTGCAAGCTGCCTCCTGAGGAGAGCCCCGGCACTTATTTATTTTTACAAATTAACCACTGAGTAGGCAGGTGAACAGAATGCCCTCAACAACGATCAAGAATCTGTCCTCGTGCTTCTTTCCTTCATTTGTATGTATCTGATTTACCCGGAGCAGTTCAGAAACGCAACCCTTTCCACCTAAGAGCGTATGGTTTAATTTATTTATTCTCGAAATGCCTCAAGCACAAATAACTTCTCCAAGTCTTTAATTTGCAGGTTACTGGGCTGAGCCAAGATAAAGAAACACACTGGAAGGGAAGCAATCAGACTATGGCCTTCACGTGACGCCTCCATTTTGGACTCTGACAGCACCTTCATGACCTGACTGCGTGGCAGACTCCGTGCAAATAAACTGTAATAAAACTAAAAGGATATACGTTGGAACAGGGAAAGTCACGTTTCGCTGGACTTTGTAGCAAAAACCAACGGAATTGTTTATTTACAGAATCAGAGCATTGATGTCTGGATCAGGGCCCGGGGCCATCTAATCTGACTCTCCGCTGGCCTACTGTACAATACAGCTTCAAATATTGCCTAGTTTCTTCAACGTCCTGACTTATTACACACTTTAACAAACACTGGCAATACAAATATATATTGCTTATGTGGCTGCAGAGTGCACTCACAAGAGACACTGCTCAACCTGCATTCACGCAGGCACACCTTTCATCCTCAGGGCCGCTAGTGCTGGCAGTGCCTGATGCAACAGACTATTTAGGCGCCCCCTTCCCATGACCTCCTCCTTGAATACCCTCACTACCAGCCGGCAAAATGCCCCTCATCTCTCCATAGTCCTTCTCTCACATATATGTTTTAAAGCGCTGGTAAAGGCTGGCGTTACTAATCCACTCAGCCATCCACATAAAACACAGATCTGTTCTTTGCAGCAGGCATATTAACTAGTCAAATCTGCCACTAGACAAAACTCTGATCTCTCTTTCTAGCAGTGCTAAACACAGCGCCCCACCTGAGGTCAGTGCCCTCCCTCTAGGTCAGCGCCCAGTACAGCCCTGTTCATCCTATAATTATACACTGCTCAACCTGCTCTCACAGGAGCCCACCACTCAACCTGCACTCACACGGCCACGACCCTCACCCTGCACTCGTATAGGTAAACCGCACACCCTGCTCTCATTTGGACACAGCTCTTATATAGCACTCATACAGAAGCGCCCCTGCGCTTACACACAACTAACCCTGCACTCGCATGGGCTACTCTCACTCCCTGCACTCTAATCCCTCTTCCAGCGCTTATAGTGGCACGCATATGCACTCTGGTCACCTTGCAATCGCATGAGTACACTGCTAATCCTTCACTCACATGCACAGACTGAACACCCTGCACTCACACAGGTACACCTCATACTATGCAGTGATAAATGCACACCTCTCACATAATGAAAAACATACTTTAAAGCGCAAAACTGTGAGTTTCACTACTATGCCCTCCCGACCACTAGTAGGACACTTATGAAAAGACAGCCATTCGTACCCCCGCAGGCAGAAAGCTGAAATAAGAAGGAATAAGAGAAAAAAGCCTAACATGAGTGAGCAAATGAACACGCTGGCTGCACTATTTACTGCTTATTACAACAAGGGGGAGGAGGGACCAAGAGGGCATTGAGGTCCAGCACACATGCTCCAAACTAATATTAATAGTCTCATAGGGATGCAGTTCTTGTGGAAAAGAGAAGTAATGTCAAAAAAAGTCTTAACAAGTCAAGTGGAGTACGGAGGCAAGGGGGGCGGTTCCCTTTTAGAATTAGAGCCCTCACACACCCTTACCCTACCTGATCTTTTTTAATCACTTACTACTCTCCACTAGCACCAGCGCACATCTACACCTAGGGCCCCATACAGACACTTCACAAAACGGCCTTGGATAAAAGATCTGTGCTAAAGAGCCCCCTTGAGGGTGCCCGTCGAGGATTGCAGTGCCGCCTCGTCGAGAAACAAAGGCCCTATGATAAAGCATTACACCCTGTAAGGGTATGTGAGGGCTCTAATTCCAAAGGGGAACCACCCCCCCCTTGCCTCCGTACTCCACTTGACTTGTTATGACTTTTTTTTTACATTACTTCTCTTTTCCACAGGAACTGCATACCTATGAGAGTATTACACTATTTACTGCCCCATTGTCTCCCTACAACACAAAATCCAGAGTCCACCCCCACCTTCCAAATTCTGTCAATTTTTCATAGCATCCTTCACTGAACTTATTCCAGTAATCCAAGCTGCTAGTCCATCCCTTGTGCCATCTCACCCACTTAGCCCTCAGACCATTAGACCTCTAGACCCCATGGCCAGTGTTCTATGTTGTCTGAACTCTCTCTCTTTATCTATTCCCTGATTTTTGGCACATCCCCTTCATGTTTCAGATGTGCTAGAAGCCTACCTCTCTTTAAAAAAAAACCTATTGTACATCATTTGTCTCCTTCAAACTACTTCCCAGTATCATATCTATCCTCAAACAATCTACTTCAGCCCTCTCCTTTCAAGCTTCTGTAGTTTCTCTCTATGGAAACACCAAACACACACATGACAAAATACGTCACCACTGCACATCAAAAGCAACTCTATTCCAACCTCAGACTTTTAGAACTATCTGCAGCATTCAACATTGCAGACCTACTTAAGTCTCCTCTCTAAACTTACTAGGCACAACTCGTTCACCTCATATGTCTCTTACCAGTTTTGGACAATCAAGTGGGACCTAAAGATGGGCATCCCACAAGGACAGGTTTTTCACACTCTTAATTTTTCACTCTTGACCATCTCTCTTGGTAACATCCTCTCCTTGTTTGGCTTCTTAGATCATCTAAATCCCGAAGATGCCCAAATCGTCTTCTACTTTCCAACATTCACACCCCTGCTCTCTCCAGTCATGCATTTTGAACAGCCTGATTTGCACTATGGTCGCTCATGCTGAACTCCTATAAAACTAAGACCCTATACCTCTTCTCTGTCACAACTATCACTCTTACCAACTCTATCCTCTTTCCCGCAGACTCTCTGAAAGAGGCTCGTCAGTCAGAAATGCTTGCGTTCTCTTCAGTGCATCCATGAAAATGGAAGTTTTCCAGTGCTGAATTTGTGAAAACATAAGTGCCAGGGCCCTTGACAGGAGGCAGCTGCAGCTTGCGACACCTATTGCCCTTGCCAGTGCTGTCAATGACAGCATCAACATAGCTACTAACCATCACATTGCTACAAGTGTGACAATTCAGTCTATTCCATGCCCCCAATGCTATAAGAATAGCTTGGGCGGCAGGTATTAGTAATTTGTATGTTATTTTGAACAAATACAACTGTTATTGCTCTGTTCTCCAAATGAGATATACAGCGCCACCATGTGGCAGACTGCCAAAAGTCCCGGTGCTGACAATTAGGTGCCGGTGCCGAGCACTGGAAACCACCGGCTCAAATTAAGCACTGAAGTTTTCATTATATGGCTATATCAGCACACTTTCAGTTACTGAACGACCACAAGATATGCTCACCCATACTACTCAATACAGCTAAAACACTCATGAACTTATTAGTATTCAGTAGACTAAACTAGTGTCTTCTTTAGGCCTCTCCAGTTATACCAATGGACCACTAGGGAATGTTCCTCATTTTGCTTTCTGAACTCTATACTAAACTTTCCCAGGCATACCCCTACCTCACCATGCCACCTTTAGACCAGCTGGTTCATCACTTACAACAGTGCCATATGCAAACTGCTAACACTTGTATTCAAATCAGTCTTGCTGGCTGCCTTCTGCTCCTTAATAATTATGTGTTTTAAGTAACTGCAATGTGAAGTTCGACTATAGTATTTGGCTTTAAACTGTATTGGTTCTCCATCGTTTTTTTAACTTCATGCATTATACAGTATTTCAGTTGAGACCACCATATTAGAGTTTATATAAAGATGGATTCTGAAATACTGTTACTGATTATCGGGTGTTCTGTAGGGCTGAGAGTTGTGCCTACTGAAATCATTAGAGCATAATGTGTATTGTCATTCCTCAAGAATGATTTCCTAGATGGTCTCAAACTACAAGTCGCAGGTTGCCTTATGGAGAATGGGAGGCAAACAGCCCTTCTTTTCACCTCCCATCTTCTGACCTCCTTGGCCATCTGACCCACTACAATTGAATGATGGCTAAACTGGATCATGGCATAGAGCGGCTTGCACTCACTTTGCATGTGTACTATGGCCTCTAAAATCTTAGATGTGGCCTAAGGACTAGCTGATTCCTAGGGAGCCAGTTTGGTTAAACTCCCCCACTATTCTACTACTGCAAGCTCAATGGTCTTGCAGCAATGTTCAATGGTTTGCAGACTTTGCATGCACATAAAGTTGTCCTTCTTGCCTATCCATAAAATGAAGATTTTCCGAGCCTGCACAGAGAAAGCCAAAGAAAATGAGGCAGATATTTTATCCCTTCCTTGCCGCCCTTCACCTTGTGGCAAGTATACGTAATAGAAAGAATTGTTTCCCTTCCTTAGGACAGGGAAACAGTGAAACTGAAATCCTACATTGCAGGCGGCTTCTTTTTCCTGCTCATTGCCATTCAATTACAGTTCCCTTGCTGCTTAAAGCATAGCTGCCATATTGATCCATGTTGCTTTCTTGCTCCAAGATGCTGGTCTCTTGGTCACTTTCTATCGGTCCTACTTCTGCAACTATTTCCTCACCTCCTCTCACCAGCCTGATTGACCATTGTTGGACTGGAGATCCATTACAAGAAATTGTAAATTGAATTATATGCCTGCCTGTTGCTGAAGCATGCTGTCTGATGTTTAAACTCTTCATTTTTGGCTGATGAATTTCATTGCTACTTTTATAGTGAACCAGATTCACTTGCCTTTCATTTTGTTAATTGCCTCAGACTTTGTTATTCTACAATCATTATCGGTTATCTTGTCTCAAGACATCAACTGAAGTGACTGTAAACAAAGAGCCATTACATTTCTTGGTGCTCCTGGCAGTGCATTATGGTGCAGTTTAGATCATTTCTGGTTTATCTGCCTGAGCACTGTCGATATGAAACCACGTTGGCTCCATCTTAAGGGGTTAGGAAAGGTTTGCTTTGATGGTGTGTCTTGGACATTCAGCTTGATGGGTGGTCAGGCAATGATTGGAGAAAGGGACCATAAGCTACAAAGCGTTATCATCCCTTATACTAAGGGTTCAATAATTCAGATGGGACCAATAGAGTTCAACCACTAAGGTCCAAAAAAGTGAAGGAAGAGAGGGAGAGGGGAGCTAAATTAGAGTGTGTGGTCAGAAACACTGGCAGCGGATCCTCATCAGAGGAAGTCATATCATCTGTTTCTGAGCTGTTTGCCTGACGTGATGAGGTTAGGTCCTCTGTACTAACACCGGAAGCCATCACAGAAGAGGGAGTACATCACTACATATCCTGGTTGTGGTTTGAGTCCCAAAACACTTTGGAACTAGGTTTGAAACTGGCCCTTAGCTTGAAAGTGATGCTACAGATTCAAAAGCGGGTCTAAATGGCGTATCATGATGGGCTGAGTGCCTGTTGTTTGCATGTGAGGTGCCCAAAGTTCAATCATACAACTCAGAATTTCTCATAGTTAATGCATGACTTTAAACAGAACAAGTTGGAAACAGTGAGCTGGGATTTCCTTTTTCTGTTTCTGACTTGTTTTATCTAAAGTTAATGCATTTACTCAGATAAATTCCAAGTTATATGTTTGAACATTAGACACCTGGCATGCAAAAAACAGGTGTTTGGTCCATCATGACAAGACCCCATGCACTTGCACATTTGCACCACTGTATCAGAAGGTAGTAGTCCAGTTGCATCTCTGGCTCATTTGGCACCTAACACCCTTGAGGCACCAGGCATGTGATGTCCCTAGTGTTTCAAGCAATTGGCAGCAACTCCAAGAATGGACCACAGCGAGTGTGTTATTCTATAAAGACAGTATGTATTCTGAAGCAGTTTCAAAGGAGTAGTCTATTTAGTCAGTGGAGTCTGACACAATTTCCAGAAATGGCTCTCTAGTTGAAAAGTAGGTTAAAAATAGGGAGAATGAGGGGAACTCAGAAGCCAAATTTTCGCTTTCAGGCATGGTGAATGTATGGTTATAAGGAACAATAAAAATTATAATAACTGCATAATAACCACTGAAGATGTAAATACATAAATAGCCTGACATCAATTCTGTATTTAAAAGATGAAAACAAGAATATCTAACTGTTAGAAATGGGTTCTATAGTTGGCAGTCGGTATGCACCCTGTCCAAGGAGGGACCCTGATTCTAGACAGGGTAAGGGAATAACAGCTAAGATAACCCCTGCTTACCCCCTTGGTAGCTTGGCACGAGCAGTCAGGGCTTATCTCCAGAAGCAATGTGTAAAGCATTCGCACATACAGACGCAGTAACACAGCGAAAACGCTACAAAATGAGTCCACACCAGTTTTAGAAAAGTAGCCAATATTTATATGAGAAAAACAAGATCAAAACGATAAGATTCCAACATGCACAAATATAGATATGAATTTTACAAGAATTAACTTAAAAATATAGTTCCTTGAAGTCGATAGGGCCAACCGGGGCTATCAAGCCTCATGACCAACACAAATGCAATAGTTCAGTGATACGGCATCGGACAGACCCACAAAACAGTACCTTTGGAAATAAAGAGGCCTCGGGGACCTTGCAATGAAATCCAAAGTTGAGGCATCACCGGGGTCGGCTCCAAAAGTCAGGCAGAAGTCGTTGAGGCCTTGGAGTCACACGCGCTGGGATCGGGCTCCGCGATGTCGAGGCCAGGGCCAGGGATGTGATATCGTTGTGGTCGATGCATCGTGTTCTTCATGAGTGGTGACCACGGCTTCGGTGCAGGCAGCACCGCAGCATCGGTGCTGGAGCGCTGTCTCCGGCAGACCTTTGGCTGCGATGTGAGACAGAGCAATGAGTCATGCTCTTCACGAGTGGTGCCCTCAGCCACGGTGCAGGCAGCGGCATCGGAGACAAAGTCGGAGCCAATGGTGCTGTCGTCGGTACACCAGGGGCTGCGATGGCAGTGAGGTGTTGCTTTGTGCTCTTTTGAGCTGTGCTTTTGGCGTTGGTGCAGGCAGCGGCGTCAATGATGGTGTGAAGCAATGTTGGGGAGGCCAGGGCTGTGGTGTTGTCGTGGTCAATGCGTCGTGCTCTTCACTATCGGTGACCACAGCTTCGGTGCAGGCAGCGGCGTTGGAGATGGCGTCGGGTTTGCTTTTCTTGAGGCTACAGCACAACCACTCAGTTCCAAGGGCCCAGGACTGGTTTGGGCGCCGCTTGGCAACATAGGACTCACAGCATAAGAGTACCAGTGCTGGTAACAAGATGCAGATGAAGACTTTGATATCCCTGAGACTTCCAACAGGAGGCAAGCTCAACTCAAGCCCTTGAAGAAACTTGGAAAGTAGAATGTAGAAAGTAAGTCTAGTCCGTTCACTGCCCAAGACAGAAGCAACAAGCAGCAAGCAGCAGGCCAACACAGCAAAGTGGCAGTCCCCTCCTGACAGCTTCTTCAGCTCTTCTTCTTGGCAGAATGTCCTCAGTCCAGAAGTGCTCTGAAGTTATGCAGTTACAGCTCTGGTACTTATAAAAGTTACTGCTTTTGAAGTAGGCAAACTTCAAATGAAAGTCTTTGCAATGCACAAGACCCTGCCTTTCCCTGACCTGGCTCCAGGCACACTACAGGGGGTGGAGGCAGCTTTGTGTGAGGACAGGCACAGCCCTATTCAGGTGTCAGTGACAACTCCTCCCAGCACTCTAGCTCAGGAAGCATGAGCGGTTCCTCTGTTATTGCGGAGGAGCGTCACCCCACTAGATGGCAGAAGAGTTAAACACTTGAAAATAAAATGATAATAGACCAATTTTATCATCATTTAATTTTTCTTCTTACCTGCAGCTGCCAGCGAGTGCATCATAGGGCGAGGCCATGCTCTCTGTGCAACAGCAGTGGGGAGGAGGGGTGATGGGCACTACTAAGTGTGCATGACGGTTTAGCCAGCTGTCTTAGGTTGGCTAAACCGTCACGAGCACTTAGAATTTCTCCACCAGGCTGTGCTGTACAGCCGGGTGGAGAAAAGCTACAGGCTCCCAGTCCCTGTCTGAGTGCCGAACCAGGGCACTCAGACCAATCCCAGCGCTTCTCTCACCCTGTCTGAGCACCGAACCAGGGCACTCAGACCAATCCCAGCATTTCTCTCATGCTGGGAATAGAATTCCCAGCATGAGAGAAGCGTCAGGAATGGGCATCTGGGAGCCTGCGCAGTGAGATCAGCTTGGGACCGGACCAGCATTAGAATTGAGAGAGGAGCAATGCGGCAGGTAAGTTCTATTTTTTTTTATTTTGTCCCCCCCTGCCCCACTGCTTAGGATCCCATGCAGCCGACACTGTCAGGAAGGCCCTTCAGCCTGGTAACGGCCCATCAGATATGCAAGGCACACCTCAGCTCCCTGTGTGACTGTCTAGAGCGAATGCACAAGAGCCCAACTGTCATCCTAACCCAGACATGGATTCTACAGACAGGCAGAGGCACAGAATGGATAAGCAAGAAAATGCCCACTTTCTAAAAGTGGCAATGTCAAACATGCAATTTAAAAACCAACTTCACCAAAACTCCAAATCTCTATCAGCTCCTAATGGGAAATTACACTTAAATAATATTTCAAGGCAATCCCCATGTTACCTTATGAGAGAGATATTCCTTGCAATAGTGAAAAATGAAATTAGCAGTATTTCACTATTAGGACACGTAAAACACAGCAGCACATGTCCTACCTTTTAAATACACTGCACCGTGCCCATGGGGCTACCTAGATTCTACCTTAGGGGTGCCTTACATGTAATAAAAGGAAAGGTTTGGGCCTGGCAAGTGGGTGCACTTGCTAGGTCGAAATGTCAGTTCAAAACTACACACACATACAGTGCAGTGGCAGGTTTGAGACATGTTTGCAGGGCTACTCATGTGGGTGGCACAATCAGTGCTGCAGGCCCACTAGTAGCATTTGATTTACAGGCCCTGGGCACACCGGGGACACTTTACTAGGGACTTACTAGTAAATCAAATATGCCAATCATGGATAAACCAATCGCCAAAACTTTTTACACAGGGAGCACTTGCACTTTAGCACTGGTCAGCAGTGGTATAGTGCCCAAAGTCCTAAAACCAGAAAAAAAAAATGCAGCACACAGTCAAACACAGGAGGTCAGAAGCAAAATTACAGGGGAAATCACGCGAAAAGATGGCAGGTCTAACACTAACATAGAACAGGTGCAGTATTACAACTAACAGGGGGAAGTTTTAGTAAGGCTTCAAATGCTACTACTGTACCCCTATTCTACAACTTCTCCCCTTATTGCTTTCCTTGCGTTCCTTTTCTCCTTTTTATTTTTCAAAGATGGAACAGTGTGCATCACAGTCGCTCTCGCGATAAAAGGATGCTATTGTGAAGTGAACAACCTTTATGGCCTGATGTGGTCCTTTATAATGTAAATCCTATTGGATGAGGATGGTAACTTCATCTTAACAGAGAACTGGAATGAGCTCCTGAAATCATTTGAACTGAGCAGAGATGAGGGAAGGCGAAGACCCCAGTACTCATTTGTAGCAAGGATGCTTAACTAGTGCTGGCTGCAGGTGCAAGTTCAAAAACGGATGCTTTCTTCTTGAAACTACAGGCAAAAAGCAGACATGAATGAGGTATTGCAGCTCATGAGGGGATCTGAAAGATGCAAGATTGGAAGAACCCTCTATTATCAGGGGAGCTGGAAAATCAGAAATGTAACAGTCAGATAAATAAGAACGTATGAAGATTTGCCCTGATGCATCACTGCTTGTTTAGCACCATACAAATAACACATGCATTCATACACACCAATGATGTCAAATAGAAGTTTGCAAAAAGCAAAAGCTAATAATTCTGTAGCAAACAGTGAGAAAATACAGAGCAACAATGAAACAAATGATAATGGAAATCAAATAAAACTACAAACCTAGGTAGGACCTTATTTAGAGCTTGCTGTGGTGAGAGCATTTCACACAAATCAGAGCCCACCATCCAAACTCACAGTTCTCCTGCTCTATTTAGGGACCAGGAAAGTGCAAAGCTTATAACAGAAAAGCCTCCACCAGCTCTCCTGGTATAAACCCCTGACCTGCTGTTCTGTCCACCAAGGGGGCCACCCGATCACAATGACGGTCTCCCACCTTATTCAAGGGGGAGCGACTGTCGCTCATTTTTCCTGCTGCCTGGTGGACACGGAAGGTGAAAATGTTGAATGGCCACTCTACACAGGGAAACTCCTTGCATGTTGAACTATTGTTTTTTTAGATTGAGAAAACAGACTCCTACTTTGGACTTTATTTTCCAAGTACAAACAGCCTTGTTGGGTGAGGGCTTTAAATGTAGCACCTACTCTGCAAACCTTTAGTCCACCAAGAAACAGGGATCTTTTAGTAGGGTGGATATTCCTTCACTATGGTGCTAGATATATGAAATAACAGAATATAAATTAGTGCACAGGCTAAAAGTAAAGGATACTTAGCTAGCCAAAAGCACCATTTAAAAGAGGCCATATCAACAGAGTTGTGTAATTGTGTTTGCTTTACATCATTCATGCTTGGCAATATTTGCTTCAGTGTGTATGGCAATGAAAGGGAACTGAAGATAACATTGGTGCCCTTTTCTTAAATAACATCTTGCTATTCACTGTGCAGTCAAGGAAAATCTCAATTTTGTATCTTTTCTGTACTTACTTAAAGAATGCAATTAGCAAGTTGACCATGATGATATACTGTATGAAGAGGTACACTGCCTGCAGAAAAGGAGTCAGGAAGGAGCCAGGAGGACAATCAGGGTCTTCTGCACAAGCTACAAAAAAACAGTATGCAAATAGTGTGTCAATTGGATGCTGTAGGTTATAATCTCCAGCTATAATTCTTATATTAATTACAGTTTTAATCCCTCATTTAACTTTGGGCCTGAGTTAGCGTTCAGAGGACGGGTTACTCCATCACAATCGTGAAGAATATTCCGTCTGCCGTACTGTAGGTACAGTTGGATATAATCAGTGCTTTAAATGGGCCGGTACTGTCTGGTACTGAGTACTGGCACTTTTTTATTTTGAGAGGGAGAGTACCTGCACTTCACAAGAGAAACATCATACTTTTAATTGGAGAGTACCAGCACTTCTCAGAAACAAGCACGTACTCTGGTACAGAGTGCCTGCACTTCTATTTTTCCATTTCAAGCATTTGATATAATGCACTTGTAATACAATAGATGGGATATCCATCATGTTAAACAGACTCAGTAACTCATCCACCGAACTGTAAATCAGGTCCTTTATTTCCAAGGTAAACTGGCAACCGTCTGCTAGTGTTACAGGAACCAGTGTGGAACAGGGTGCACTCCTGTTTCACACATATTCTTAAAAGAGGGAGCATCGCCACACCAGGACAAGTCTGTGCAGTGCCAGGTTTAGAGTGAAGATATCACTGGCTTAATAAAGCTGCAGAGACACTACAAATCTGTTGTAATCAACAAAACCAGGCCAACAAAATCTAAGACTTGCAGGTAGGCAATAAAAAAACAAAAGCAATTGCTCTACAATGGTCAAGCAAAGACTTGGTACTGCATGGTAATGAAAAAAAATTTATTTGTATAACTGGGTGGCTTTTATCATTTTTCAATTAAATGAAAGTGCTAAAGTTTGAATTTTTTAAATCACAGCCTAAAACCTTGAGTTTATGCAGAAATGACCTGCTGTAAAAAAAAGTGCTGTGCGGATTTCATTTCAGCAACATATACAGTTTTTTGCACAAAACGTATTTTATTGATTTGTGCCCCACAATTTATTAAAGATTTGGCTAATGTTATGAAATTACATCAGTACTTTATGTGTTGAGAGGGGCGTGGCTTGCAGCCGATGGGAGCAGACGCGGACTGAGGAGCTCCGACCGCCGCTTCCCCAATAAACAGTTATCCTGAACCCCGGACGCAACTGGGGGCTCCGATTCACAGACAGGAGACGCTGTGAACCTGAAGGCGGGCGGAGGCGAGCCCCATAGCACCCCAGAGCGCCCCTTAACAGCTGCAACAGACTTTGAAGAGATCGGAGGCGACGGCTCCAAGATGGCGCCCGCGCGGTGCAGGGCGGCGAGCAGCTGCCACGGACCACTGAGAGTGAGGTGGAACCCGGCAGAGAGACGCAGCCTACCCAGCAGTGGGAACTTGAGCACGACAAATAAGTCCAGGAGGGCCAGGGAAATAATCGGCGCATGGAGTGACCCTGCTGGGAGAGGCGCGCGAAGCTGCTGGAGAGAAGGCAAAATGGCATCTGCACTGAGGAGATGTCTGAGAGGCTGCCCGCGGTGCTGGTGAGGCGGCGAGGCCCGGCAGAGAGGCGTTCCACGCCCCGTGACGGAGCCTGGGCCACTGTAACTGTCGGAAGGTGGCTGGGGCAATCGAGGGCGTTTGTGGGGGACCTGGGCTATCCCGGAGAGGTCCCCTGAACTCTGAAGCTGCAGGCGGGCAGGCCCCTGAAAGGAAGCCCTGGCGGACGACTGCATGGAGGAAGACCCTAAGTAGCTGCGACAGAGCATCAGGCGGGGGACTGCGTCAGCGGACGACGTTCACCTTACCCTACGGGGGGCACTGGACACTATCAAGGAGCGGAGGGTCCCCCGCGAGCACGAGGTCCCAATCCCGCCAGTGCACTGCCCCCACTCACTGAAACAGGGTGCCATTGACGTGATGGTGAAGCGCACACGACGGCTGCAGGCTACATAACCTGGTGCAGGTCTCACCGGCAATAAGAGGCGGGACGGCAGCGGAGCACAGCTGGCAAGTGGGGCTGAAAATTGGCGGCGACTCGCCTTGTTGCACGGCGACTGGGGAGCTACCTGGGAGCGAAGGCGGCGAATCCACATGCAGAAAGCAGATACGCACTCAGGGACCGGCAGCGGGGTCCACTACCCCCAGAAAAGTGTCAGCAGGCCTGCGCCGCAGCATAAGCGGCATCGCTGGGGTGGGCCGTCACTCGGACGTCACGGCCTGGTGGCTGGGAGCGCCCCGCTCTTTCGCTGAGCTCTGGCTGCAGTATAAAGGGAGCAGTGACCAGTTGGGGGTCGGCCAATACGGACAGTGACAGAAGCACAAGCAGGGCAGCACGACCTGCGGGGAGGGCGCCCTCAGCACGCCCAGAAAATTCACCGAAGCGGCATAAGACCCCAAGTGGCTCATCTTGTGGGATCCGGTGAGGTCTCTTCCGTGACCAGTAGCGCCCAGAAAGCGGCCATCCTGCACCCACAACAAAGTGCTCGGGATAAGTGCCATCTGCGGAGTCGGCTGTGGATGTAAACGAGGAGGCAGACTTCTGCAGTGATCACTACGTTCGTGGGAGCGCAGGGGGCATGGGGGATCTCGGAAGCTACACCACGATCGATAACCAGCTGTAAATCAACGACACGGCCCCCAGCATTGCGGGACGCACCAGGTCCTGGCGAGGAGAACTCAGTCACTGCCCGGAAAGATGGGGAGGACACAAAAGAAGAGAGGATTTAACGTCCTAGTGTAGAAGCGCCTGGTACCCAGACAGACGATGAGGAAGAGGTGATGGAACTGGGGAAAGACCCGGCTCCCAGACGACTAACACTGTCCGACATCATGCAAGCAATCACGGCCTCCAGAGAGGTACTGGAGGGGAAAATAGACGCGATAGGCACGGACTTAAGCCTATTAAAAGACGACCATCGAAAGCTCAAGGAAAGGGTGACAACTACTGAAAAAGAACTGGGTGGCCTCCCAGAGAAGATGACCGGGATGCAGAAGTCGCTCATGGACCTGGAAGCTAAAGTAAAAGTCCTGGAAGTACGGGCAGAAGACAGTGAGGGTAGGTCCCGCAGGAATAATATCCGAGTCATCGGTGTGCCAGAAAAGGCAGAAGGGACGGATATGGTGCGCTTCTTAGAAGACTGGATCCGAGCAGAAATAGCTCCGGAAGGGTTGTCACCCTTCTATGCACTGGAATGAGCTCACAGGGTTCCAGCAAGACCTCCGAGGCCCGGAGCCCCGCCAAGGCCAATAGTGGCACGCCTTCTACATTTTAGAGATAGAGACTATATCTTGCAGCGAGCCCGCCAAAAGCAGGGGTTGCGAATTGACAATAGTAATATAATGATCTTTCCGGACTTCACAAGGGAGGTCCAGTGGAACAGAGCGTCCTTGTTGGCTGTCAAAAAAAAGCTACACCAACTACAACTGCCGTATGCGATGTTGTTCCCTGCACGGCTCAGAGCGGCGGACCCTGCGGGACCTCAATTCTTCGCGACACCTCAAGAGGCCTGGGAATGGCTGGACACAAAGGGGGTTTTTAGCGCGCATAAGAACTACCTAAGGCAATGGGATCCCCACTAGACTTGAAATGCATTTCGTGGAATGTGAGGGGGATGCATTCAATGGTACGGTGTCATAAAATACACGCATACCTGGTCCGTAGAGGTATTCAGATCGCATTACTTCAGGAAACACACATAATAGCGAAAGAAGGAGCGGCGTTGCAGCGTCGTTGGAGGGGTCAAGCATTTTATACCACTTACTCTGCGTTTGCACGAGGGGCCCTAGTATGGGTGAGGGTGGGGGTACCTTTTCAGTGCACGAAACAAATTATCGACCCAGAAGGCAGGTTTGTGGTAGTTTCGGGGAGACTAGATGGCAGGGATCTCGTACTGGGTAGCGTATACGTGCCTAATTTGGACCAACTAACCTTTTTCTCTCACCTTTCTGGCAAACTGGGTTTGGTCCTCACGGGTGCAGTTCTATTGGGGGGCGACTTTAACTGCACATCAGATGTCAATCTTGACCGTTCTCACCCTCCGCTCCCTGACGCACCCGCACACAAACTGGCAGAGGCACGATGTAACTGGCAACAGAGGTGGGGATTGATAGATTCGTGGAGAACTCAGCACCCTGGGACCCGGGATTACTCCTATTTCTTCGCCCTACATGAATTACATGTCCGATTAGATGCCATACTGTGCTCCCCCGATGTACATGAGGGGGTCCGTAGTAGTGAATACCTCACTAGGACGATATCCGACCACAATCCTGAATTGAAAGACTTGCAATGGTCCCGCGCGCTACCCAAAATCCCCACTTGGCGCTTGAGACCCGAGGCCCTAGAGGACCAGGTGTTTCTTGAAGTGATAGATACAGCTATTGTCCATTATTTCCAAGACAATGCTAACACTGCAGCGAACTCATTGGTGGAGTGGGACGCGTTTAAAGCAGTAATTAGGGGCGCTGTATATCAGAGATGATGGGCACACGAAAGGTGTTACTTCAGGACATACAGAGGGATGACCAGAGCCTAAGAGAACTAGAAAAAGACAGACCTGAGATTCCAAGACAATGCTAACACTGCAGCGAACTCATTGGTGGAGTGGGACGCGTTTAAAGCAGTCATTAGGGGGCGCTGTATATCAGAGATGATGGGCACACGAAAGGTGTTACTTCAGGACATACAGAGGGATGACCAGAGCCTAAGAGAACTAGAAAAAGACAGACCTGAGAACCCAGACAAGCAGAGGGAACTCTTGGAGGCTAGAGAGGCAGTGGCAGTGCAGGTGGAACGCCTTCGTTGTTTTGATTACAAAAAATACATTACCCGTGCTCACTCGGAAAGGGACAAGTCGGGAGCGCTTCTGGCTTGGTTGGCTAACCCTGCCAGGAGAGGCACAGTGATCCTGGAGCTCAGGGAACAGAATGGGGCAGTGAGGTATGACCAGCAGGGCATTAATGATTTGTTCTTAGCTTATTACAAAGACCTATACCAGAGTAGGTTGGATCCCGCGGAGGAGGATCTGAATAAGTTCACACGGGATGTGGAACTACCTGCTCTGGTTGGGGAAGTCGCAGATACCCTAGGGCGGGATGTTGAGATTGGGGAAGTGCGGGGGGCTATTAAGAACATGGCACGAAATAAAACACCAGGCACGGATGGCCTACCGATTGAATTCTACCTAGCATATATTGATTTGTTGGCCCCCAGGCTGGTACAGCTATACAACAATGCAAAACGGGTGGGCCATCTACCTGTATCTACTAGAGAGGTGATCATCATTCCGCTACTCAAACCGGGGAAGTCATCTTGGGATAAAACGGCATATCGCCCGCTCTCTATGCTTAATTTAGACTACAAAATACTTAGTAGGATATTGGCTACTCGCTTACTCCCCCACATGACCACCCTGATACATAAAGACCAATCTGGGTTCATCCCCACCAGAAACACAGCGCTTAATATTCGGCGCCTGCTGCGAGTGATGGAGGCTAACTCCTATAGGGAAGACTTGGCGACAATCTTCGCAGTTGATATAGAAAAAGCATTTGACAGCCTGGAATGGCCTTACTTGTTCCATGTGATGCGGAAGTTTGGGCTGGGAGTTGACTTTGTGCGCTGGACGACTCTCCTGTATTCCGACTCCACTTCCAGGGTTAAGACGGGAGGGCTAATCTCGGACACCTGCAACGTGGGAAGGGGAACACGTCAGGGGTGCCCCCTTTCCCCCCTGCTGTTTGCTCTGGCGGTGGAGCCACTGGCAGCGAAAGCTAGGTCAGGGCAATCCTATCAGGGTCTTGATGTCCATGGGCAGGTCCACCACAGTGCGCTCTATGCTGACGACCTGTTGCTGTTTGTGGCCGATTCAGAGGAGGTCCTTCGGGGCGCAAAGGGATTGCTGCAGGGCCTTAGCAGGGTTGCAGGGCTAAAAGTGAATTGGGCAAAATCTTGCCTGTTACCTGCAAGGGAGGGCAGAATAGGCCCACAGGAAACAGAGGGGGTGATGTGGGAAGATAGATGCTTGTCATACCTGGGTACTCCAATATACCACACTCAGGAAGACATGCTAGAGGGTAATATAGGGAAGGCCATCAGGGGAGCAAAAAGCAATTTCGACTTCTGGGGCTCCTTGCCGCTATCTGTAGCCGGCCGAGTAGCTTTGCTTAAAATGGTGACCCTGCTGAGGTTATTATATTACTTCGGGACCTTGCCGGTCTGAATACCGACGAAGTACTTTGTCCAGCTCCGGTCGATGGTCACGGGTTTCCTGTGGGGCAATGGCAGACGCAGGGTGGCGCTTGCTGTCCTCATGCGACCAAGAGCGGAGAAAGGACTGGCGGTGCCTGATTTTGAGGCCTACTATTTAGCGGCGCAATTTCAGTGGCTCACGCAGTGGGTAGCGAACTGTGTTAGGGGGGAGGAGGAGCGGAGAGAAGACTTTGTGTCCTTAAGACTGTTATTCCAAATTTTACTGCGGCTCCCTGTTCGAATCCCAAGCCTCACTACAGAGCTCGATACGGCTCGACGGTGCTGGAACAGGAGCCTGCGACAGGCCAAAATTAGACGCCCTTATGCCCCGGAAATCCCGTTATTTATGTGCACTGCCTTGCCACATGGGGGCAACTGGCAGCGCTTGACGGCCTGGGCGGAACAAGGGTTGGTTACCGTAGGAGACCTCAATGACCTGCAGGCCTGCTATGATCTACCCGGGGGGACTTCCTGTTGTATTCGGCCCTCACTGCGGCCATACGGAAACACTGGGGAGGGGGCTCACTGAACCGAAAACGTCATTGAGCTGCCAATATGTGGTCTTGACGGCGGGTACATTCAAGGCGGTTACCTGCTTGTACAGGCGCATAACCAGGGAAACGTTACTGCCCTTATCGGAATTGAAACTCAAGTGGGAGGCTGACCTCGAGGAGGCTGTCCCAGAGAAAACCTGGGGGGAATTAGTGGAGAGAGCTTGGAAGAGCACCAGAAACGCTAGATTCCAGTTGGTGCACTTTTATATCCTACATAGAGCATACCTCACCCCGGAAAAGATTAATAAGTATTTCCTGACTCAAGCAGCGGCTTGCCCGTGCTGCCATAGAGAAGGAGCAAACTTCAGGCATATGGTCTGGGACTGCCCACACTTCGGAAATTTTTGGGGGGAGGTGACGGTGTTGCTGACTGACATCACTGACAGAGAAATAGAGCCGACTCAGAAATACTGCATATTGCACTGGTTCCCTCACACGTCCAAAAATAAAATCACGAGTATGTTTTTGGACATGGGCCTCCTACTGGCCAAAAGAGACATCACCATGCACTGGAAAGCGAAGCAGGGTCCCAGCATAGCAAGATGGAAAGTGGAACTCATTCAGTGGGCTGAATGTGAAGCTGTGATTAGGTTGCAGATAGCAAAAAGAACGGGGAGTGAGAGAGCGCTGGAAGCAGCAAGAGCTTGGGAAACGTTGGTTGTAGTGCTTAAGATCCTTGAGGACACTGAAGAGGAGGACACAATAGATGATCCCCCGGCAGGAGTGGGCTAACTCACGCACATCTGAGCGAAGCTTGGAACCATGGGACCTGATACTAGGCTCAGCGCGCTCCCGCACTATCTGTTCGAAATTCCCTACAATGCCACCTCAGTCAATTCTGCAGCCCAACATGGAGTGGTAGAATACCGCAAATCCACGACCTGAATGCAAGTGACACGCCTGGGGGGAGGGAAGGGTGGAGGGAAGTTCTGGGAAGGGAGTTGACTGTCAGGACTGAGGTTATGTTTTGCAGCCCAAGATTTAATCACAATACAAAGCATGTATGCTGGACTGCGGGGGGAAACTGTGACAGTTGAATGTAATGAGCTAACCGGCAATCCTTATGCTATGTTATTGCCTTAACTTCTCAGCCGGAAAAGTGTAAGACTCAACTGTGACAAGATTGTTGCATAATGGTTACAGAAAGCCTTTGTAAAACCCAATTAAGTCTGTTTACAAAAAAATCAGTACTTTATGTGTTACGTATACAAAATTTGTGAAAGTGCCATCATTTTGCATAATTCTGCACAACTGTACACAACAAGACGTCTTACACTGACTGTATACGACATATGTTGCAACTATTGTCATTAATTTTTCAGCATTTGCTGGCTGCGCACAACACATTTATTCTCTTATTAACTAGCACATCCAATGATCCAGAAGCACCATGATGACAATTTCTTATCCCTCTGCTCAGGCCTCTTCTGATGCCTGAGAGGGTCCCCCTTACAATCCAATTCACACCCAATCCTAGATTGAAAATGTAAACGTTTGACATGGGCATGGTTAAAGTAAATACTATCCGTGCAATGTTTATTCTGGTGAATTTAAATATATTTTGCAAAGCCACCATAAGCATCAACAATTGCATAACAGGACAGACAAATATATAACGAAGGCAGATCTCGTATAGTCAAATATACCGGTAAAGTCTGGCTTAATCTCCTAGAGCCTGCCTCACAAAGCAATTTGTGACTGAAATTCAGCCTTGTTATTCAGAAATCATGAGTTTATATTTGTAAATTAATTCACTGAAAGGCAAAATAATGTCAGTAGAGTGTAATGGGAACCCCCGCTGAGTCATTACTGGATCCAGAAACCCCACCCAGCCTAAGCATTTTCAATGATTTATTCCACAAAAATAAAACGAAAATACAGAAACAAGCATTCAAATAACAATTAAATATTGTATTTAATTTACAAATATAAAAATCTACATTTTAATTTTAATAGGAAGGTTGGAACTCTTCCAACTTCAATTGAGGCCTCTCATTGTCCATACTATATTCTGTTTGATGGACCCGCATTGCGCCCACGAATCAATCTGAGGATACGAAGTACATTTTAGCCTCCCACTTCAAATTCCTTCACATTTATAGAACGTTTACAAATTTTCAATTTTACATTTTGCTTCTCTATTTATATGCACTTTATTAATCTGCTAATATTTTTTTGTTTTATAAGAGTCACAGACCCCAAGAGTCCCCGGACCACAGGTTAATAACCGCTGTTCCATGCTATTTCCACTTCTTGCTCTGACCCTATTTTCAAGCTACTCTTGTTAGGTGTCAATACCTATCAAAATACTACTAACACAACTATTCATGGGTTAAGGTTGTGAAGCTGGCATTTTGTGGGTAACCAATTCACAATTCGAACATATCTCCTCACTGCAAGTTTTCGTACGGTTGGATCTCAAACTCACAAAATATGGTTTGTATAGATTACCGCAAGAGGCAACAAATAGTGCTCAACAATATATATTCGAGGTACAAATTATCCGATGTCGATTTTAAGGAACTGTGCTATATATTTCTAATATAAGCACCCCCCCGGACACACACACAAATAAAGCATTAAAACAACAACTAAACCTACCATCAATTTCTCCAGCATACACTTCTCCGAACATCATCCAGTATGGCTGAAAAACAATGTCTCGAGCCAGAGTCCAAGAAGGGAGCTCGTGCGGATCCAGGATCGCCTTACGGGAAACCCCGAAGCTCAGCAACACTATTGCCATCATTATCACAATGCAGAACATATTTGATGTCTGAAATAAAAAGTTGACATGCTTGAGGCCTGGGTATCAGCTCCTCAAGTACAGAAATGCAAAGTGTGGCCATGCCCATCAGATGTGCTTTCTCAGAAGCCATGCACGCTCTCAATTGGGTAGCTCTCAAAGTATCCAAACTTACAAAGGTCAATAATATCACTCATATTGATTTACATTCCTCTTACTACTTCTAAAGTGTTTATGAAGGGATTCATAAAAATACAAAATACAAAGGATACAAACAGATCCAGGTTAAACATCTGGATGTTTTTCATGTGAGGTGAGATAATGCAGATATTTGTGCAGTAAATGCAGCTGCTGGGACCAATTGGGCTATTTCAGCTCATTGTACATTAATACCTTTGGATTTATTGCGTCAATAAATAGTCTTTGTAACTGACAGAGATGGTCACTATGTATTGACGGAAGGTCGTCTGGATGGGGAATCCCTTGTGTTAGTTTGCATCTATGTACTGAATGTTTGACTAGTACTGCTTCTGAACAAACTAATGAGGTGACTATTGAGTAACGTGCAGCTTATGGTGCTGTAGGGTGGAGATTTTAACTAAGTAGTGGGTGGGAATATTGACAGATCATCCTCCCACATTGGGGCATCTAGATAGAACATGGCATGTTAATTTGAGGTTTGTTTGCGTTTCACCCTGACAAGAATTGTGGTTGCTACTTGAGTAGGGGTTCACCGCTCTCAACCAGTAACCCAATTTCCTACAGTATATCTGGGTATATAATGGATGTAACTGGGCTATAATGGACTACAATGGTAGTGTCTCACCTATGATGGGCATATCCAGGCATTTGATAGGAGTAACTGGTGTATAATGGTGGTACCTTGAAAAATAACCCTGCACACAACTGTTGCAGATATGTGGTGACAATGGCTCAATATATGTTGGTACCACATTGCCTGTAATAGCAGAGCCTGGGAGAGCAGCACTGGGCACAAACAACTTTGCCATGAAAGTTTCTCTCTAGTTGCATAGAGTTGCATGTGCTACAAGGGAGGCTTGTAGGGGGAGTTCTGTGTTGGTTAAGTCAATTCTCAAAGGGCCTCACTTGACTGTGGGGGTGAATGTCTCTTCAGGAGACTCTAATTATTATCCCTGCAGGGATAAGTCTTCCTCTCAGGTAAGTGCAAGAATCTGCTGAGGTTTGTGGTGTGTTCTATGATTCTCCCTCTTGGGGCAATGATGCTATATGTCTGGTCACTGGTGCCTCCTTAGCATGGGATCTGCATCTCTGGTTGAGAGTGTAGGGCTGCCTTGTCTACAGTATTTGCGAAATGAGCAGAAAGTGATTGCAGCTACAATACCCTTAGTGGCTCCAGGTGGAAACACAAATGATGCATCTCTTGTAGGGAAGAAAGGGTGAAGTAGCCAGGTATGCTTGTGCCAACTCTGCGAAGTTACACTGCCTGCAGTAATGTGATTTGATGTGCTCTGGATAGTGATTGTTAAATATATGCATGAGTGTTCTGGAAGATTCTAGCAGTGGCCTAGAGACAGGCACAGGCGGAACAAGGAGCTTACAGGTGAGCAGCCCACTGGATAACCGTTTGGGGCCAGGGCTTTAACTCCCCAGAATTTGGGGGGCTCCAGAGAAAAAAATCACCTTTGAGCCTCTAGAGCCCACGAGTTAGATGGGTTTGAGCCATCATTTGAGAAATTTCAGGTGTAGCCGCCCTCCTTCACTGGGCCAATGGCAAAGAAGATGAACAGGAGTCAGAGGAACTGTGTTTAATGTCTTCTGGTTATGTGGTAAGTGGACGGCGTGCTGAGGTTGGCAGCTGTTAGAGCAACTGACCCTGGTGGGCGAGTCAGGAGATAAGGAGGGACCCTGATCCACTATCTTGACTTGACCCTTTTTTAATAATCAAGCCAGTGTGTTGAATGTTTCTAATTCAAGGAATCTAGGCTAGGCCATTTCACGTGCACCCTTAAAGTAAATGGTCATCACATCTGCTCAAATGATTCGAAGCAACATCACTCCTGGGCCCACTAAGGGTATACTACCTTCAAACACTGTCTGCACGCTTCACAAATATTGTAGTCAGGACATTGCAGGTGTAGGACACTTCTGTGTTTACGACAGTGAGAGAGGAAGTGCTAAGGGAGAGAAAGATCTGTTATATCATCTCAATGTGAAATTCAGTCACATGTGAAAGTAGTGATAATTTATTTATTTCCCACTTGAGTGAGGTGTAATCATGTGTTTACCAGGGTACTGCGAATAGCTGATGGCTCTATATAGTTCTGTGTGTTTTTCCCGTCTATGTCAGAGACGTGATCTGTAAATAAAACTCAAAGTATCGTAACCAACCTACTGAGTAAAAGGTTGGTATTGGAGCAGTGATAACTATGTCATGCAACATAGGTTTTAGAGCTTGGCAGATGGGACACTCCGCCACTAATGTGGAGGATTTCCCGTCCGCCGAATTATAAGTAAGCGCGGGCGGAGAACTCCGCTCCGCCAGCGGAGTCTGTGGAGATTTCCCTACTCCGCGCTCCGCTGAGAACGTGGAGTAGGGAAAAAAACTCCGACTCCGCAGCGGAGCGGAGTTAGCCAGCCCCCCCGCTAAATTGGGCCCCTGCCTCCACCCCGCCTAAATTAAAATACTACTACACATAATTTAAAAAGAATAAAAGTCACTTACCTTATTGCGGCGTCCCCAGGCTACCCTCCTCCTCGCCGTATATCTTGCACGAACTGCGCATGAGAGCCCGCATGCACATTTCTTTGTGAGAAATACACATGCTGGCGCGCATGCGCAGTTCGTGCAAGATGTACGGCGAGGAGGAGGAGGGCAGCCCGAGACGCCGCAAATAAGGTAAGTGACTTTTATTCTTTTTAAATTATGTGTAGTAGTATTTTAATTTAGGCGGGGTGGAGGCAGGTGGCGGAGCGGAGCGGAGTTTCCCCCCAACTCCGTGGAACTCCACATAGGTGCACTCCGCAAGCTCCGCCCGGGGTTAGTTATAAGTGTATTATAGCCTATGGCACTTGCAATATGGAGGACTGGATATACATCACCTTTTAAAGAAGTATCCTGTCCCTAAATTCCAAATAGGCCCCTAAGTATGATACAATTATTTTTGTTTTGCAAAACTGGAAATACTTTCATCAGATAAGGATGGCGATAGAGGACGTAGCCTAATGGCTAGAGCGCTCGACCTCGAAACTGGGGAACTGGGTTCGTGTCTCGACAACGACGCTCAACATCCTGCGATTCTGGGCAAATCACGTAATCTCCCTGGGCCCGATTCACAGAACTAACTTAAGACAAAATCCTAAACTTACTACTATTTTGGTATTCACAGAAGGCACTTACTCATTTTGGTATTCACAGAAGGCACCTACTCATTTTGGTATTCACAGAAGGCACTTACTCATGGATGAGTAAGTGCCTACTGTGAATACCAAAATGAGTAACTTACTCATTTTGAGTAACTTACTCATTTTGGTATTCACAGAAGGCACTTACTCATTGATGAGTAAGTGCCTTCTGTGAATAGCAAAATGAGTAAGTGCCTTCTGTGAATACCAAAATGATAGTAAGTTTAGGATTTTGTCTTAAGTTAGTTCTGTAAATCGGGCCCCCTGTGCCTGACAAAAAAAAAAATGAATGTGTCTATCTGTAAAGAAACTGGTGCTCATGTAAAGCGCTCTGATTCCCGATGTCTCGGGTCTAGTTCGCGCTATATAAAACTCCCCCAAAAAAAGATAATAGGGTCCTAAACCAGATATACGACTCACCATTTTACCAATCATTGTCAGGTACGGGCCAGCATGCTGGTTGACCGCAAAAAAGTCCAGCAGTCGGACATACCAAAAGATAATATCTAGGCAGTAAATAATTCTGCCTGCTGTTTGCATGGGCGGATCAGCCCAGCGCAAGCCGAATCCAGTCACAAATAGGATGATGGCTATCGAATCTGTAACGTTCCAGTATTCATTAATCCAAACTTTCACCTTTTGGCTGAACTTTCCTGGCTCCGATATGAATACCTGCAAAGAAAGGTGATGAAGAATCAGAAGCCAATTTACAAGGTAGAACAAATGACAAATAAATTATAGACATACTGTGCAGCTTTGTTTTATAAATCCTTTCTTGTCATTCATAAACTAAGTCATTTTCATGAATCTACTGTAAAACCTGCATGCAGCTTTCACTGATTTGAAAGTGACTCCAGATCATGCACGTTATCGCTATCTCGCCCATGGATCTATGGTCTGGGCTATTTGTTTTAATTAGTTTATTTACAATGTGCTGCTGTTAAGATTCTTATGGAAATTAGGACCCCTGGAGCTATGTTTGTTTGAGCAAACTAAAGAGGTGTGTCAACAATTTTTTTGTAGCCATGGAAAAAGACTGTGCCTGTGAAATGTTGGCACTTTGCCGAAAATAAAATCACATCATTTTGAATAGAACATTTGATAGTCATGAATTACATTGCTATGTAGGTAAAGAGAAATGCATAATATTTTGACTCTGTGGAAATGATTTAGTCAAGTCACCTGAGACGGGACACTAACAAGCGCCTAGAAGCATGCACGTGAGGTTTCCTCCATCAGCACAAGGGTGTTCCAACATAAATTACTAACCCAGAATGAATGGTTTCTGATGATCAAATACCATACCACTTTAGCATCATTTTGAAATCCCTTGTCAGCCTCATACACAGCGTTGGACTGTCCTTTGGTTCTTCCTACCTTTTGTTCCTCTGCAGGACACTGGAGTTACTACAAACAGAATACATGCTTTACGTCTATTCAACTAAAGCAAAATTCTCGCAAGGGGATTAAAAGCAAGGCTTTTGAACCACCTTTAAACCTGAGCCTCATCAGAAGGGTGTCTAGGTCTTACAGAGAGAGAATCAGAGTATCAGAATGCCACAATAACTGCAAGCAGCATAGCAGGATCAAGGTATCGTGTAGAGTTTGGCTGAGCAGGTGAACCGCTGTGAATTGGTGGTTTTCCCACTCTACCAAACAGTGGCATAGCTAGGTTGCCATGGGCCCTGGTGCAAGCAAAGTAACTGGGACCCCTCACTAGGGTTGCATCTCAGTCTGTCAGCTGTCTCTGACACTACTCAGCCTCCTTTAACAAAGTCTGCATCTGCCATATCAAAACCCTCTACCAGTCTCAGCCAGAATCCTAAAAAGCATTACCAAAGTCAATAGGTTTGGCCCCTGTAAAGCACATGCACACAAAGACATTACATGCAGGGACCCCACATTCACACTGCTGCCCTCACATGGGAGCATCCCTCATGCAGCACTCACAGAGGAATATGTCTCACTCTGAACTTTCACAGGCACAACTTTCAACCTACAGACCACTTAACCTGTACTCACAAAAAACAATACTAATTCAGCATTCACACAGGCACATCCCTCACAATGCACTCTTGAAGCATGGTGGCTATCCTGCCCTCACACAAACACACTGCTCACACACAGGAACACTGCTCACTAGGATGCAGAGTTTGGACAGATGGTGGCATACGAGACACAGGCTGAGTATCTGGTGCATCAGTCCACTAGTGTAATTCAAAGCTCTTTAAGTATAATACACTGAAGCCGGTATGTCCACTTAGGTTATCTAACCCCCCATCAGCCACACTTGGACCAATATTGCAGTATATGTGAGTCTAATCATTGTGGACGTTTGCGGGGAAGAGTCCTTGCATCAAAAAAAGTCCCACTTGCCTTCTAAAAAACAAGGAAGAGGTTTTCTTTGTAGCGCAAGCATATGCTAAAATAAATAAAGAAAGAAAAATATGGCACCTAAATGTGAAGGGCATGTGCTTCAATAAAAAATGAAAAAGCAAAGCTTCACGCTGATCTGTCATCTTGGAGCAGTATAAAATGACAGAGTATGCAGAATACCATTTCAAGATAGTGACAAGGTTTTGAAACTTGCAGTGATCCTTGGCTCTCTGCATAAAAACATTGTGGTCCAGTAGCAATGGCAGCAAAGCTGCTGGTACTCTCATTACTCAATTAGCACCAGTCTGCATTTGCAAGTGAGCTGCTGGGGGACGAACTAAAGGAAATATCTCTTTAGGTCAGACTTATCTGGATGCAGAGTAACATAGAGTAAGTAGTCAAAATATTGTTGGTCAGACTACCTTACATCCTTAAGACCAGCATTAGTCTTCTAACCAGAGCCAAATATTATCAACAAAGCCAATAGCTGAAGAGGGACGGTCCAGTGCCCAATTGTATGTATGCTGTTCAGAAGGGCTGAACTGATATGTGAATGACACCCTGTCTGATGAATAACTGAAGTGGGCTTACCTAAAGCCCAGTTTTGCTAATCAAGATTATATAGGTTTTCTTTTTATAGAAAGCTAGAGGTTGATGTGACAGCTAAACAGTCTTTTGGTCAGACCTAAAATGCAAGGAAGTAGAGCACAGGGAGTATGAGTGCAGGCTCACACCCATAAGACCTACAGCACTGGTCAAGAGCATCAAAGTCTTCCCTGAAAGACTGGTAACAATAGTGGTACTGCAGGACCAGTGCAAGTTTTCTTTAAAGACATGGAACAAGTGTGGTACAATGGTGCCAGCCACTGCAAGCTTCCGTCAAAGACATGGAACGAGTATGGCACTGGGTGCCAGAGCAAGTGTGCTTCAAAGAAATGGAACAAGTGCGGTATTGCAGGGCCACTTCAAGTTTCCTTCAAAGACATGAAACAAGTGTGGCACTGGCAGCAAAATTGAATGCCTCCCTTAGATACAATAAACAAGCAGCATTTCAGATTTGGTGCAAGTGTAAGGCATGGAACTGAAGTGCATGAGTGCAAGTTTGACTCACACGCATAGCAAGACAAGATTTCCATACACAGGTACAACACCAAACAGGAGTAAACACTTGCCTCACACTCATAGAACACATTCGGACATGGTCAGAAACAATGCAAGATTCCCTCACATGCTTAGAACATGGGCACTACCTGCAGCAGCAGTCCAATCCTGTGTATAAGCACACACACACAATGTGCAGCATTTGTCAGCAGTGTATATTTCTCTCGCACGCAGCACAGGTACACGATGGTCATCAGCAGTGCAAGCTAACGTATACTCACATACAAAACAGTTATCACACTGGCAGCAACATCTAAGCTTGTTTCAAGGACAGAATATCCAAAGTAAAGTATATAGGAAGGTGAGCCAATGAAGGCTCGAGACAGATGCTATGCTCTTTTTCAGATCGAAATCCTCTTGATCTCTCAAGTCCTAGATAAGCTGAGCTTTCTTATGGCTCCTGCCCACCACCCATTCTCTAACCTCATGCACAAAGAATGAGAGACAAAGCATAAAACATTGATTTCAAACAGGAGCGAGAAAATGATACCAGTCTAGAGGCTAAAGTACACAATGTGAGACCAAAAAACATGTGATCAATCCTGGCTTTGCCCCTTGACCAAATTTGTGTGGTCCTGGGCAATTCGATTTTTTTATTGTGTTTCCTATTGTTTTCATTATTGCATATGAGAAAACCTTGGAATATTTGAGGATGTGTGCTGTACAAAAATCACTCTTAAGTTTGAGTTAAGGGACTATAATGTTGCTCTGTGCAAAATAAGAATACAGCCCACATGTAGGGTGCACATGACAACCAACCTGCCTCTTGATTCACTAATGGTATTGTCGCCGGAGGTGGGGATGTGGGCATGAATGTTTCTAAGTTCCTGTTTAACTTAATAAACGCATTTCAATGCAGTGATTTTATCTGAAGTACTAAAGGGAAACACTTGTCAAAGAAATATACTTTTTGAATTTTGAAGACAGTTTATCATATTTTACAAAATATCGATATCCATGCCAAATTTTGCCATGGCTGAGCTGGTGCCTGGGCTCTTAGAGCCAAGACGGGCTTTTAAAGCCAAGACAGACCCTTAACTCTCTCTCTTTGTTGGCTTGTCCATCTCCTTCTACAGTACTGTGTATAACAGTTACTCGAGTTCCCCTTTTCTCAGTAGCTTGCTCTTGGGAGCAACATCTTGTTTTCTGATATTCTGGCTGGTTTCCACGGGTCTCAGAAGGAGAACAATTCATACATGTGGTTTAAATGAGGAGCGATTGCACATTAGCAACCCCAAGAAGTTGTTTAAAGTTACCTGTGCATTACCTCAAGCAGAAAACGGAACAGCAAATGCTCAAATCACACATATTCCCAATTCCAGCAGCTTTGTTAAGTAAGTCTATGTTCTTTTACTAACTGTCAATGTCTACCCTCCACCTGTCATTCTGAAGCAGTGATTATCATGACTGCCTTCTCTTCAGAATCCAGCAGCATGGAAAAACTTCTTCTTTGACCTCTGCTGGTGTTAGAAAGCCTGGGCAGAATGGGGAACTTTGCATTTACAAAAGTGAGCATACGCACTCCTCGGCCATTCATTGTGCGGGCTTTGAGGATTTCACAGTGCCCCCGCAGGTGCTTTAGAAGATTCTGCTGCTCAGAGTCTGAGTCCTGCAGCTGAGGGAATCGGAGGGAGCTAACAGCGAGTTCCCAGTGCTGTAAGAACGTCTGTGGCCCTAGTAGGCAGTGATGCTGGAACAATTTTCAGTTTGGTGGTGCTGCCATCAATGATTTGATTTGATTTTTGAATTTATCGAGCGCAGCAGTTACTCGAGGGCGTCAAGGCGCTATAGACTAACCGTCCAGAAAGAAAATACCTGCGAGAGGGTGATATCGTGGATGTCTATAGGCAGCATAGCCAAGTTTTTAGGGCCTTTCTAAAAGGGAGGTGTTGAGAAATGGCTTTAATGTTTATCGGCAGGGTATTCCAGAGTTTACTGGCAGCCGTAAAGAAGGCTCTGTCGCCCCATTTCTTCCTTACTGTTCTGGGTACATGGAGATAAAGATTAGAGGATGAGCGAAGGGATCTGCCTGGGGAGTACCAGGTGAACATGGATTTCAGTCTCGTAGGGTAGGGTAGATAGAGAGCCTTATGGACCATACATAAAGATGTGAAGCTGATGCGTTTGTGAATGGTAAGCCAGTGTAGGGTTTTCAGTCCCTTCGCCGCAGAATGTCTTTTGGGAATGTCCAGAACCAGTCTTGCAAGGACATTTTGCACTAGATGGAGTTTGTGCTGCACATTGTTGTTTGAGTCTAGGTAGAGTGAATTGTAATAGTCCAGCCTGGACATTACCAGGGCGAGGGAGAGCTGCTTACGTGCAGGGAGCGGGATATAAGGAAAGATTTTTTTCAGCATCCTTAAGATCCAGGTGCAGGTGGAGACAGTACGGTTAGTTTGGGCGTTGAAATTGAGGTCAGGGTCCATCAGAACTCCCAGGTTCTTGGCCTCGTTTCCTAGGGAAGGACACGTTCCTAGAGAGTGAGGCCAGCAACTGCTGTTCCACCTTGTTGCCCCTGGGCCAAAGACCATCACCTCTGTCTTATCCCCGTTTAGTTTTAAAAAATTGGTAGACATCCATTCTGCCACCATAGTCATACAGCATCAAACATTCTCAGCCAATGATCCTGAATTCTTAGGGATTATTACCATGATCTGCGTGTCATCAGCGTATGATACTATCTCCATTCCGCAGGAGTGAATGATGTTAGCTAGGGGTGCCACATAAAGGTTATAAAGAGTGGGGCTTAAAGCGGAGCCCTGAGGAACTCCACACGGAAGGGAGAAGGCTTCAGAATAGAAGCGCTGCAGCTTCACCTTTTGAGACAGTTCCGCTAGAAAGGAGGACAGAAGGGCCAAGTCTTGATGCCTGATACCCAGTCCTTGGAGTCTGTCCAGCAGCAGGGTAGGAGAGATGGTATCGAATGCTGCCGACAGATCTAGAAGTATAAGCAACAGTCCTTGTACTTCGTCTACTTGGCATCTGATATTGTCCGTGGCTGAGATTAGTGCAGTTTCTGTCCCGTGATGTTTCCTGAAGCCAAACTGGGCATCATTGAACCAGTGTTGTTGTTCAGCAGTCTCCATCAGCTGCATATTAAGATGCATTTCCAGAACCTTAGCAGGTACGGGTAATAACGAGATTGGACGATAGTTTTTACATTCTGTATTATCAAGATTTGGTTTCTTCAGCAGAGGCCTAATAATGGCCTGCTTCCAACTCTGTGGATATGACCCAGAGAGGATAACACTGTTTGATAGCTCGCAGAGTGGAATAGCTATGTTGCTGGCGGCCATATGGAGAACTGTAGGAGGGCAGGCTTCGGATGGCGAGCCTGCATATGTTCTAAGGAGATATTGCTCGACCAGTTTAGGAGAGAGATTGGAGAAAACGGAGAGGCCCTTGGTCTCCTGGCTCGTGTCTGGCAATGAGTACTGCCGTACTCGGGGGGAGCCCTGGGAGGCAGGATGTTGGAGCTGAGTAAGGGACTTTGACCCAAAGCCTGCGTGGATGTCCATAATCTTAGAGTAAAAAAAAGTGGCTAGCTGATTGCAGAACATCTGCGAGCTCTCTGGTTCCACTCTGGATTGAGAGGCTGAGAGCAGTTGAACTAGCTTAAACAGCTCTTTTGTGGACGCAGCATTTTCAATTTTCAATGTTACATCAGTGAACCAATACGCATTCTCACAGATTCCACATAAAAACAAGTGTCGCAAATGACTCATGCCCATTCTGCAGGAGAGTGATAAGGGTGTAGTAAGTAGCTGCTGTTGCTTTTAGGAGCACACTGTCACAAATATATTACTAAAGCATGGGCGGTGCCACCCTGATTTACAGACAGCACATTTCCCATTGAAATTACCACTAAATTTGCAAAGACATACAATTTTACTGATCAAGCTATGTAGCGCACAAAGGATAATATGTGGGAATTGTGTTTTAGTGAACATTTGTCATTTGCACATCACCAAGTAAATTGTCTTGATTTACTTTGACCCTATTGAAATACTCGTGTCCATCACAATTTAAAATAAGAAAAAAAGTGCTTCATTTGTGCTTTCCTGGTTATTTATTTTGAAATTCTGTGCAGTTCATTTATAGGTATTTAAATGTTGTTGTGTGTTAGAAGAAAAGGACATCTTACAGCCTCTCCTTTCACGCCAGCAATATTTTCACATAGTTCACTTTACAATATTTTCACACTTTATCTCACAATTTCTTTGTGAATTTGTTATAAGACTAGACTGACATTTATGTCTTCTGCTGCGTAATACTAGGCCAGATCTGGTCCTACTGGAAGGATTCTACTATAGTGTCAATTTTTTTAAAAAGCAACAAAAATGTACCCATTTGTTATAGGCCCATATCCCTTCTGGACTCCTTGGCTAAAATCATCGGGAGGGTAATCCTCCACCTTCTTGAGGATTGGGCTATAGTTCTTTTCTGAGGTCCAATTAGGTTTCACCTTGGGGTTGGTACAGTTGAACAATCTTTGAACCACCTCATGATCTCAAGCAAATATATTCACCCCGGGAGGGGGAGGGGGGCGGGGGGAATTCACATGGCTTTTATGGATTTGTCCAGCGCTTTCAACTTGGTCAACAGGGAGAAGCTCTGGTCAATGATGGGGAAAGCCAGAGTAAACCCAGCATTAATCAACCTTTTGGGTAGATTACACGAGGGAACAAAAACACTGGTCTGTTTTGACATCAACGGTGATTGTACCCCCTTCTTCTTCTCTAATAATCTTGGCACCTTTTCTTTTTCATTTTTACATAAACGCCCTAGAAAAAACACTGATTTTAAGAGGCAAAGATCTCCCACAGGTTGGGGCTGCATCATTCCTGTGCTTCTTTATGCAGACGATGCAGTCCTCCTATCTCATACTGCGAATGTTCTTCTGCTTTTATTGAATACTTTTAATGATTTTATGAGGGATTTAAACCTGAATATCAACCAAGCCAAATCTTATACCATAATGTGTGGGCCCAAAACAACAACTTCTCGTTTACCTACTGTTGCTGGGACTCCCATCACGGGGCACAACATTGTAGTTATCTTGGCATGTTGTTCTCCTCTGACTTAAAATGGGAGAAACTTCTGACAGTGAGAGTAGGTAAGATGGAGGTGGCAATAGAGGGCCTATTCCATTTCTCAAAGAAAGTAGGCCATAAACCAATCTAGGAGTTGATCACCTTGTACAAAGTGAAATGCATCCCTCTGGGAACCTACAGGGCAGGAGTTTGGGGTTACACTTTTCCAGGTCCTTTACCAATAATTGAGAATAAGTTCCTTTGTAGGCTGTTAGCTACCCCCAGAGCACAGCCAGGTTAATTAACCATCTGGAATCTGGACTTTTTTTTCTTGAAGATGCAGTCCTAGCTGCCCCTTTGCTCCTGAGGATTAAAGTTTGGACCTTCCTGCGTTCTTCCTTCACCAAAGATATTTAGAAGGACTGCCTAAAATTAGAACAAGTTAAAGCCATCCCCTGGTTGTCTTACGTAAGAAAATCTTTTGGAACTAGATCTTCCCCATTTCTTTTTTCCCCCAAACGAACGCACTGGAAGTGCAAAAGAGAGACGAAAACAGCTTTATACCTCATAGAACCCAGTTGAGATTTTGCAACCAACTCAATTGTGCGCTATTTAGGTTCAAACATGAGACGGGGTTGAACGCCATCTCCTTTGGGTCACTAATATAGAACATAGGTTCTACCTTACACGTTTTAGATTAGGCATGGTCCACTGTCCAGGGTTCATGTTTTCACAGTTTACCTCTTTGTCCCTGAGATGGCATCGCAAAACAATCTCTTGTCCATTTTATGTTTTCCTGCAGGTTTTATTCCCAACCCAGAAGGTCTTTTTACGACCCATTCTGCTGTCATTTGGGGTTAGAAGTTATAATGCCAGCTTATCCTGTCTTTTATGACTAGAATCAAAACATTGTTACTTTGCTATTACTAGTTTTATCTGTGGAGCTTTGAAAATCAGAAATTCCCAGAAATAGAATTGGTTCAACATAACTGCAGCATTTTTAACACTATGAACTTAGTACTGCATTTTAATTATTGACCCTTTTAACTTTATCATGTATCTTTTATAACTGATTCCCTTTATAGGTTTTATATGTGTAGCTCATTATAATACGTTTTGCTCAAGTGGTATGTTTTTCGCCATTATGGTTTTACACAGCCCCAAGTAAAACCGACTAATAATTCGTCTGACTCTTTTCCGGACTGACATCCTGAGTAACTTGGCGACCCTTTATGTGACCTTTTATGGATTATTTAGAGGTTTTAATTTTCTCAGGCTTGTCTTAATCATATGGTATCTTATTGTAATGAAATGCTGTCAAACGTATTCAATTTTATTTTATGCTTTTGTACTGTGACCTGTATTTTTTCCTGTTTTTTAATATTTATCCTGTTTACTTTTATGGTTCCCTTGAACTGAATAAAGATGTATGATTGACTGACTGTCATTTGACCTTTTGTGTTTGAATGCACAGCTAATATGACAAGATAAAAAACAAATTTAAAGTCATTTTTAATGCTCAATTCACCTTTGGAACTCCAGCACGGTGATTTAGGTACCCTCTCAGTATTCAATGCACCCTGCTCTACTCCCTTCATGACACTCCACACTCTACACTACGCCACACCACTCCATAACACTTAACTCTACTCTACGTCACTCTCCTTTATCCCACTAACTTTTAGCCATGCTGAGCAGCAGCCACGCTGGTGTACAACATGGCTAAACCATATTGGCAGAGCCAATAGCTCTTGCATAGGGGAGACCTAATGGCTTTGCCAGTGGTTGTTTGATAATGGCAGAGACGCTGGAGTCAATATACTACGCGAGGTATTCCAAGTGGTTCAGAAGCATTAGGTCAAGAATTTCCAAAACATGTTTTCTCTACACAGGCAGGAATTTTCATTAAAAGGTATTTCCATTTGCATTTTTAAAAATAGATATCGCTAACAGTGTTGATAAAGGGATCCAAGTCCATGTTGCTAGCTTGCAAGCAAGGAGCTTATACTGAGAACGTAAATCCTCCGGGTTTGGGGTTGAAATACCGAGTAACTCTGAGAAGCTCATTATTAGTTCAAGTGCATCTTTTTCGTTGATGTAAAAGTGTTTCAAAAACGATATCTTGAGTTAGAAGGCCTGGTCACAAATCCATTTGACGTTATAAGTCCAATTTAGACGCACAAAAATGGCTTGATGTACGAGTGCAAGGTATTCACAGAAGGTGACCTTGCACTCGTAAATCCTTTTACTCCTGCCTCATATTTCCAAAGAATGGTGTCAGATAGGGTGTGAGAACATTTCAATGAAGAGGTAGGGAGTGAGCAATTCCAGGGTGGGATGTTCCGGCAAATTTAAAAAACATTCACAATCTCAAGGGTTTGTTGGTATTTTCAAAGATTTCTCCAATCCAAACTCATCCTGGAAAAGTTCGGAATATTTACTAATGCAAAAGGCAGGAGCAAAAGTCTCTCCAAGGTGGGAAGGGAACACCCCCAAAACTGCTGCAAGAATGAGGGATGGGTTTTCCAAAGGGAATAATATTTTTCCCATGGAGAAAATGTGATGCCCTTTTAGGATGACCAATGTGTACTATGTACACCTGCAAAGCCGTACACAATGTTTCCCTGAGCATGAGTTGTCTTTTGGATTAATCTCGTCTGCACCTGCACAGCAGATACACTCCCTCCCACATGGATGCATTTCGATTTGGGAGCCTCCAGTAACAAAAGAGTTTCAGAGTGCACAACCTTCAATGGGACATAAGTCCGAAAAAGTGGGCTATAACAGGTTCAGCTGGTAAAAAAATATACTTTGTGCATCACAGGTGATTAATATGAATCCACTGCTCGATTCCCAGCCAGTGAAATTCGCTACTTTCCAGCTAAATAAGTTCAGACATTTTTAAATTGCAAATTAATCACACAGCAGCATTCGATATTCTCAGCACTTCTGTTTACGCATGAGCTGGGAGTCCCACACAGCCTATTGTTTTTTAAATGAGAGCGAACTCGGAACCAGGGCTGGACTGGCCGGACCGGGCATCGGGCGTTTGCCAGGGAGGCTTGAAGGGTGGGGGACGGTTTTGTTACTGGGGGCAGGTTTTCCAGCGGTGCTGCAATATCGGTCCCACGGGAACAAAAGCAGAAGTGCTTCACACTTGCCCCCCACCTTGCCCCCGGGGGCTGGTCCGAAAAAATTGCCAGGACTGCTTAGAGTTCCCAGTCCGGCCCTGCTCGGAGCTGAGTGATGCTGTCACCATCCCTGAAGTAAGGGAGACCACTTCAAGAGCCAGGGCCCAAAGTTTTGCTGAGAAGCTGTGGCCAGCGCTATCGAATGTCAGGGATGTCAAATACCAAGATTGCATAATCTTGATTCTAATTTATTGTTCTTTCTGACACTCCCTGTCCCTTTATCTCACTCTTTCAGGTTCTTTTTCATCCCTGCTTTCTTTCTTTGTCACTGTTTTTCAGTCTTCCTCTTCTTTTCCCTTTTGTGTTTTTCTCTCTTTTGCTCTGGGTCAAAGTCTGATGAAAAAAATAGGTGCTGGTCCACAAAAATGAGTGCTGGTCACCCCCACCGGTAACCACCAGCTCAAATTAAGCATTGGCTTGACCTAAAGGGCTGCAAAGGTATCTGATTATGCTCTATGGAAGGTAGGAGCGGACGCCGTGTTAGGAAGTGACATGGTGCGATATTAGGTCTGGCGTGACAGAGCAGCTATCAGCTGAAGTATTGTTAACAAATATTTAAAAACTAAATAGAGTGGGCTATGGTTCCATCCAGAGGACTATTACTATCTCGTCCTTTGCCATTTGCTGTTTGGTGTGTCATTCCATTTTCATAAGTTACGATAGTGCATTTCCCACTGATCAACTTGCATTTATTTTTCCTTTAAACTGTGTCATTTTATATGTAAATACCTGAAAGTGAAAGATCAAAAAAGTTACAGAATGTTTTGTTTTTTAGGCACCACTTTAACCCCGCCCCCACACTCACTGACCCCGTCCCCATTGCTCACAGCATCACAGTACCCATACTTCTTTTAATGCACTTCGACCACTGGCCAACACATTCTATGCATTTCTATGGGTGCAAACAGAATCTTGTGTAACAGGAAAAGCTAAATTCCACTGCACGTTTTCTAATACGAAATTGTACCTCAAGGACATACTAAAACACAGAAGCGTTTAATGACTGGAATCAGGCGATTCACCGAGTTTTAGAACAATTAACAATGCTTAATTGAATGACTCTATTATATTAGGCAAGAAGGAAAAGTGGAACATTTAAAAGGTCACGAAGCACCTTTTACACATTTAAGCTCGATACAATTACAACTATTCTAGGGAGAACCGATAAGAAGCAGATGGAACAGGTGTGCTGTTACGTGCGCCTCTTACAATTCCCTGATAACATCTACAGGAACACACTGACCTTGTCACACACAACCAGCCTCCTGCAGCTCATCACCGGCAGGCATATATAAGACGTGGCGTTCTCAATAATGCTGCTATTGGGCCATGACGGGCCCACGACACGGTTATGAGTACCATGTATGCAGGGCACAAGTCCTCAAAAAAGAAGTGGTTAGACTAACCAAGTTAGGCAGTATGCAATTAGCATCACAGCGCATGACATCACGGCACGTGACATCCCACGTGGCATCACAGGAAGTGGCATCACAACTCAAGACCTCACAGGAAGTGACATCACAAGACGTGACATCAGATCTTAACAACTCACATACATGTTTAGCAGGTCTATTATGAGTACGTTTGAGCACATTATTAGATTTAACAAATTAGATTTTGTGTCGAAGGTGCGCCAAAAAACTGATGCAACCCGATGCAAAATGTGGACCTCAAATTATACATTGATTTTTTTTAAAACTCTGCCACAAAGAAATTGCCAGCAAGGAGAAATGTAGAGAGTAAATCTATTCTGCTCAATTTTTGGCAAAGTCTGCATTTTAAAATATCTTTTGGGGTTAAGGCACCTGCTGTAGAGATCTTTGTGAGCTCAGAAAATCTCAGGGAATAATAATAATGGAAAGATAACTCTGGAGGTTAACACATTTTCTGGAGGGATCTCTGTTTTGTCTAGTCTCAATTTTGAATCAAAGTAGCATAGAGGGTTAATATGTCTCCTGCAAAGCACATCATGTAAAATGCAGCTTTTTATTCAAGTGGGTTACTGCTTTTATCACAGATTCTTTTGTTACTTGCAGTTCATAAATTGTACTCCTTCTAATATAGCACAGTGAGCTATGAAGGACATGTGACTACTACACCTTGTAACTCTTACTGTCTTATGTAACACATCCTGTACATTGATTTACACACTTGCATGATTTATTGTCAATGTACAATGTGTACGTGTGAAATAAAGCACTCTGACACCCAGCATTGGGATGGGTAGTTCTATAAAAGAAATAAAACAAAATAGTGGCATTTGAATTCTTATTTGTGTAAATACTGTGACAGAACAACACATCTGACTTCTTACAGTGCATGCATAACTCATATACAGGGACTGAACAAAGTCAAAACCATGCCTCTCTTCAGGTCCTGTGAACTAATTACAAGATGTGAGCCTTTGTTTCCCCTCCATTGCATTTGCATCTAGGTGTGAGGCTCCAGATAGCTCCTAGCCGGGATACTCGAACAAAAGGAGGCCTAACGGACCCTTAACTTCAGCCTTTGTAATGGGCCCAGGTGGAATTTGATATGCTCCCCTCTCTGTCTGTCCGTTGCTGCTCCTTATGAAAGCAGACAACGTGCAGGCGCTGCTGAATGTGTCCCGGTGTCTGGAAATTACACTGGGACGAGTTCAGCATATTTCTTTGGGGGCCAACTTCTTGGTAGGGTAGGCGGCGTCCATCCTGTGAAAATAGTGGGTAGACGCCATCCACCAGTCTGTACCCTCGACTTGTGCCCTGCAAGTATGAGGAGTGTTGCCCTCCTGCACTGCAGGTAACCAGAAACAGAAGTAAACCCGTTGACCCAGCTGAGACCGGGTAAGTAATAAACAAAAAAACAACGTCTCAACTGGTATATCATATAGGGGGGACTGATCAAAGAATTGTGTCAATCACATAGCACTGGGAAAAAGGGAACAAGGGAGACCAAATGAGGGTGAGAGGGTTGTTATTTACATATAGAAGCACCACAATACAACTAAATTGCAGTAACCATAGCAACCAATTGTGCACTGAAAGTGTTAAAGTGAATCAACGGCGCAGTGACACAAGTGATTAAAAACAACGTGAGGCGGCGAAGGAAACAATGTGAAACAATAACGTAGGTCAAACAGAAGTATTTACAATTATAGATACAATTTCTTTGCTTGTGAATGACCCTATTGGGTGCCGCGAATGACGTTGAGAAGTCGGCGACGTTTCGACCTAGTTAGATTAAGGTCATCATCAGGACGATGGTTACTCAATACTTGAAAAGTGCTCTGCTGGCACTGTCACTGAGGAGCAGAGAATCGAATTAGGGAAGGGCAGGAATCCGTAACTCAGGAACTGCTGTAAAGGCGTCACTGAATAAAGGTAACCGCAAAAAATGGCTGGGCTGCAGTCTAGGGCTTCAAATCACCATCAATTAGAAGCAGCATGTACAAGGTTGGGCTTAAGGGTGAATCCAAACACTAGCACTGCATCGCATTTGGCGATGCAGCGCTCACAACGAAATTCGTTTTATTTATTTAAATGTTCACTTACCTGTATTCGGCCTTAATCCTAGTTTACTACCCCCCACCCTGCCCCTCCCCCGCCCCACGTCACCGCCCGACCGGCACTCCTACCACGGGCCGTGCCTGGTGACACGCAAGGGCAGAGCCTGAGATCCGTGTTGGACACCTCACCAGTAGCGGCTTGCAAAGCCAGAACCTAAGTACCGTGTTGGAAATTTCACCAGTAGCAGCTCACACAGCCAGAACTTGAGATCTCGACAACGTGAGCAAAGACTCCCCAACTGACAGTGCCAACCACACAGGGGGTTTGATATTTATTCTGACTTTGAGTTCTTGGCTTTTCTTTTACCATTGGAAAACTATTTGTCTGATGGCTGCAACCTGATCCCTGCTCAGCTGTCTCAACTGCACCTCATTTATTCAAAATTGTGCTTCTTATAGAGGCAAGGAAATAATTATTATACATCGGTTCTGTGTTTGATGAGGGACTTAAGGAAAAAACAATACAAAATAAGTAAAATCATTATTAATGAATTCACACAACTTAACTGTCTGAAACCATGGCATCCATTGGAACCACGAGCCAGAATAGATGAAGGAGGATATGGAAATTTCATTATGGCTCAAAATTGTTTCTCTTGTGCTCTAAATGTATGTTTGAGAATGTTCATAATTCACCCCAGAGGAAGGATGCTATGCAGCACTCATGGGTGGAAACACAGACAGAAGAGTGAACCCATCCCCATTTCAGGTGTTTTATGTATTACTGCACTACTTAGCTTTGTCTCAGGCATATGATTAATTGCCCTGATGATGATCCCATATTGATACAGGATCGAAACGCCGTCGACACACACTCTGACCCGCTAGATTATGTATAAAACTTCCGTTGGCTGCATAAGTGAACTGTTTTCTTATATAAATGACCCTACTATTGTACATGATTATTGGTCACACTTTGCCTTGCCTGTATGTTTTCTAGTTTTGTTTTGTTTTGTTTTTAACACCTGTTTTGGGATTTACTCCGGCGAGGTATATTCCTTGTATGTTTTTTTTGTTTGTTTTGACTCTGGAAATAAATTGAATTCTTTATAGTCATTGTAACAATTCATGAGAATTATTATTTTTCCACAAAATTGCTTACAAACATGTAATGTTTTGGGACCATTGTTCCTTTAATTACGCATTACCCTTGGTTCCTAATGATCCTAGGGTTTCCCTTGTTCTTGAAATTATATATGCGCAATCGTATGATTGCAAGGGTGTTTTTCTAGAATTTTGCTACTATTGGTTAGTAGGTTCCCTATTTGTCCCCCTCCCCGCCAACTTTTTCTTCTCTCATCAGGAGTATGTCAGAGCACCTTTATACACAGCTGATTACATCAAAATTATACTGGAGGGGCCCTCACTCTTTTCAGACACAGCTCAACCAGCTGGCTCAAGTCTCTCAGAGCAACTTGAGAAAAGTAGAAAGAAATATACAAAATTACAATTGATGATTCGTATGTTGACAGAATATTTAAAAGCTGACACAAAACCTAAGGGTATCCAAGTCAGGAAATATACCTGGAGTTTATACTGAGGATAAAAAATATAAACAAGGATTCAGTTATATCGGAACTACTTGTCCCAGGCCCTGGATGGTGCTGGGTATAGATTCTGCCATTGAACATTCAAAAAAAATGCTAGAGGAGTTTATAGATCTACAAAAACAAATTTCAGAATCTAGTGTGATACCAGATGCGAAACATTTGTTAGGAAAAAATTGGCAAGACTATAACTGAATTCCCACGAATAGAACAGGAGAAAAATCAAATAAGGTTAAGAAAGACATACAGAATTACGCGATTGAAAAAACGTACTCTTACCTCAACGAAGATTTTTATAATAAAAGAAATTTTCACAATCCAAATTTCGAACGCCCATAGGGTAGGTTCAATAAACAAAGGAATTTGATAACTTTCACTGACTCCTCTGCGGAATCATCTAATAGCTCAGATTCGGGTGAAGGGACTAGTTCTGCAAGTACAAATCATAAACCCATTTTTTTAGGGGCAGGCCAACCCACACACCCCAGACAAGGGAGAGGACGAGTACAATGGTACTTCAATACACCAGATGAGAGGCAGACACGTCACAAACATTACTTATGGGTGATCCTACTAGCGAAGTTCAAACTACCATTTCCTCGCTCACTAAGAGAGGCCTAGAAGCTGGATACATCATCAAAAATGAGAAATTACCCCCAGGTCCCTCCTGTCCTCGTCCCATTCAGTACAAAGTGGAGATAACCATCTCCCGACAGAAAAAAAGAAGAGAGGAATGCTGGGACCCTAACCCCAGCCCTTCCCACTGGGAGTACATAAGCAGTACGTACCCAGCATTCCGCCTGTTCTTTTTTTCTGTCTGTCGACAGAATTGGAATGTGGTGCAGGTGCTGCTCCTGCTGGGCTGGAGTGGCGTTTCTTCTTCCACACCCCGTCAGGCTGCCTGGCTGTGCGGATGGGGTGTCTGCTGGTCTGCCTCCCGGCCTGCTGGGCTTGCTGGGAGGCTTGGATTATTCCCGGCCGGCTCTTGAATGCCAGCTAGTCCTTTGCGGCTGGTGCGCCGGCCTCCCGTTTTCTTCCTGGTTGCTGGGCGCGTCTTCCTGTGGCCTGGTCGGGTGGAAGACACGCCGCGTTTGCTGGCTCTCTTGACCGCCTGCACGGCGTGGATGGAGTCGGGTCTGCCTGGCGGAGGTGGGGGGGGACCTTGTTCCTGTCTCACACCCTCCCCAGCGTGTACTGCGTAGCGGGGTCTCGTTTTTCTTTCTGCTGCTCCTTGCGGTGTTGGTCTGCATGCCTGGGTCACGGCTTGCCTCCTGCCTATGTGCTGGTGGGGGATCTGGCCTCCGCTGCATGGGGTTTCTCTTCCTTTCACTCGCTGGCAGGCTGGCCTTCTGGTAAGTGGCTTGGAGTTGCCTGGTGATGCTGGGGTTGACCCCAGGGCCTCATGCATGCGTAGCATGCGCTCTGCCCCTGTGCTACTTCCCTGCTACACTGTGTGCTCCTTGGTCTGGTTGTGGAGTTTGGGGTGGGGGCCTTGTTTGCTGTCTGCCAGCCCCCCTCCCCGGTGTGTGCCTCGTTACAATCTTGCATGGCTTCTGGCTGTGGATGGCGTTCTGGGTGCCGGTGCAGTCACAGGGTCTTGTTGTGGGACCTTGGTCCTGTGCCCCTTGGCACGGTGACTGTGCTTGTCTGATGTGTGCTGGTTGGCTTGCACTCCGCTTGCGGCTTGGATTTCGGCTTGGCGGTGTGCCGTGCTTTGGTTTTTGGCTTCCGGGGCATTTTGGGGCCGGCATTCTCGCACTCGGCTTCTTTGCTGGGGGTGCCGGGTGTGGCCCCCCTGGGGGTCATTTGGGCCTGGTTGCGGGGTTGGGTGAGCGGAGTCTGGGTGTCTGTCTGTGCTGGCTTCCACGGCTCCTGTTCCCGCTGTCTCCTTTTTCGTTTTTGCTCCTGGGGTACTCCCCCATGGCCCTGTTCTGGACACGTCCTGGGCCTTGCTTTTGGCGCTGCTGCCTGTGTCCCGGTGCCGTCCTCGGGGCTGGGGCGCCTGGTTGGGTCTCGGTTTTTCGCTCCCCCGTCTCAGTGTTCTGGTCTGGTCTCCTGGCCTGCCCCCTTGGGCGTGTCGGTCTCGGCCAGTGTTCCTGCTTGTGCCGGCTCTGGGTGCCGGGGTCCGCCTCCTCGTGTGGGGCTCTGGTTGGTTTGTTTCTTTGGCCCTTGTTTGGCTTGTTGGGCCCTGGTTCGGTTTGGGGCCTTGTTCCTGTGGGGCGTTTGGTCTCCTGGGTTTCTGGTCTCTGGCTCTTCCCCTGCCCTTTTCGGTTTGGTTGGGGTCTTGCTGTCGGGTCCTCGTGGTTGGTCTTTTGATTCTTCTGCTGTGGGCTTTGTGGGACGGCGTTCCAAGGGTTGTGTTTCTGTTTCCCTGGCTCCTTGTGTGTCTCTTGGCCTGTTCCTGGGCTCTCGCTTTGGCTCCTCCTCCCTGGCTGGGTGCTTGTCGGTTGGCGGTTTCTGGTGGTTAGTGCTGGCCTTTCTTTCCTGGGGCCTGGTCCTCCTCTGTGGGGTTTCGGGGGCTTTTTTGGCCTCTGGGCTCTCTGGGGGCCTGGTTTTTCTGGTTGGGGGGGCTGGTGCCTTGCCGGTGCTTCCCCCTTTCCTGGTTTGGTCTGGGTGGTCCTGCGCTTGGTTGGTTCTTGGGGTTGTGCCCTTGCCCTGTTGCTGTCCGGTGGTGTTGGGTTTGTTCTCTGGTTGGCCCTTTTTTTCCCTTCATGCTTGGTTGTGGCGGGGACTGTGGAGCCTTCCTTTCTTCCCCTTGTCTTTGTGGGGTTGCTCCCTTTGACTGTCGGGGCTTTCCTTCCTTTCTTGCGAGGGGTTTGCTCTGTGTCTGGGTTGCTGCCGGGTTCGGTGTGTCTGCCTGGTGGTGCCTGTGGTTGTCGGCCTTTTTTGTCGGGTGGGCTCCCTTGGGCGTGTCCTGGTGAGGCTTCTTCGTCTCTAGCCCACTGCGTTACGGGGCGTTTCTGGCCTTGGAGCCTGTTTCTCTTCTGGGGATTTTGCCTATGTGGTCCCTTTGGGGTGTTTCCTTTTTGGCTTCCCTTTTTTGGCTTGGTCGCTTTGTTGGTGTCCTCCCCTCTGCTTGCTGGTTTGGTGTTTCCCTTTTGTTGGACTGGGTTCTCTGTTTCCGGTTTTTCGGGTTGACTGCCTCCTGGTTGTTGCTGTTGCCTTCTGTTTTCCTTGGGCCCGGTTTCCGGTCCTTGGTTGTGTCCCTGCTGGCCTGAGCTGGCTTGCTGGGTGGTGGGGCCGCTGGGTCGTTTCTTTTTTGGGTGGCCTCCTCGCCTGTCCTTGGTTGTGGGCGGCTATGTGGGTGTGTTGTTTGGTTTGTTCTCCCCCTTCCTTGTTCTCTCGGGGGGCTCCTGGTGTGTCCTGGCTGCCCTTTGTGGGTTGTCCTCTTCTTACTCTTGGTCATCTCCCATTTGTTTTGTTGGGTGTGTCCATGCTTTGGTGGGGCGCCTTTCGGTCTGGATGCTCTGCCTCTCGTTTCCTGTGTTTCGCTCTTTTGCTTCCCGTGGGTGCTGCCTTGGTGTGGTTTCCTGGGTGTGCTTGAGGGTTTTGGAAGGCCGGGTTTCTGCTTTGGTATTCTCCACTTTGTACTGAATGGAACGAGGACAGGAGGGACCTGGGGGTAATGCTCTTTTACTTACCGGTAATCTTCATTACTCCGGGTTCCGTTGTCCTTGTCCCATTCATACGCTACGCCCTCCGTCCCAGACAGCCGGCCTTCCTGTTGGGGGCTTGGTAGTTCAGGCAGAATGCTGGGTACATACTGCTTATGTACTCCCAGTGGAAGGGGCTGGGGTTAGGGTCCTAGCATTCCTCTCTTCTTTTTTTCTGTCGGGAGATGGTTATCTCCACTTTGTACTGAATGGGACAAGGACAACGGGACCCAGAGTAATGAAGATTACGGTAAGTAATAGAGCATTATTTCTCAATACCAAAAACCCGAGAACACCGGTGATATACACACTTCTAAAAATACACAAAAATCAAACAACTCCCCCCGGGAGGCCGATTATTTCTGGCTGCAGGTCAATTTTCAAACCTCTTGGTCGTTGTATTGATTTTTTCATTAAAGAGTATGTACCAACTATGAGATTCTATGTAAAAGATAGTACCAATATGATAACCCAAATTGAAGATATGACCTTTAATAAGGACACTTGCCTACTGTGTACTTTGGGTATTGAATCCTCATACATAAACATACCCCAAGTAGATGGAATAGAGGTCATTAGACAAATTCTTGAAAGTAAGGAATGCTCACATCCAGTCCTCACTGAATTTATCTTGGAACTATTACACCTAACCCTTAAAAAAAACTTTTTTCTATTTGAAGGACAATTCTACCAACAAATCAAAGGTATTTCAATGGGAGCAGTTTATGCCCCAAATTTAGCAATTCTTTTCAAGGACAATATTGAGACTACTACCATCTTGACTGACAGGAACACATTTAATGATAACATACTTATGTGGAAGAGATATATAGTCGATATTTTTCTCATCTGGGAAGGGTCTGAGACTGATCTCACTACATTCATTTCCAGATTAAACACTAATTACAAAGGACTAACATTCACATTCCATTTCAGTAGACACAAGATCTCATTTTGGGATTTGGTAATAAAAGACAATGAGGGGGAATTATACACTATTTTGTACCGTAAACCGAATGAACAAACCACACTTTTAGCGTACTCTGGCCATCATCCTAGAGTGTTGGGGGACTCCCTTCCATATTACCAGCTCCTGAGGATTCGCAGAATTGATTTTTTAAGCAAGATTTCTTTAAAGTAGCAGAGGTACTAAAAAGCAAACTTCTGGTCAGAGGTTATCCATGTAAGCTCATCACAAGATCCATCAAGAGGGCCTGGTATTGTCCATGGGAGGCATGACTCTCGCCTAAAACTAAGAATAATATGAATAGAATGGTATGTGTCACCACATTGTCTCCAATTTCAAATCAACTGAAAAAGATTATTACACGCCACTGGGATACCTTGAAAACAGGGGAACTTTCAATTGAACGCCTCCTGTTTGCCTTTAAAAAAGTAAGAATATAAAGACCATTTGGTCAGGGCTTACCTCCTCGTCCTATTGCCCACTGGCTACTACATGATTTTTGAAGCCCCACACCCCTTGTGGGCATTATAAATGTGCGACTGCAGCGTATGTGATTACACTATTGAATCCAAAGAATTTGTACATAATTATGTAAGAAATGTCTTAACAGAATTCTCCACTTGTAACACTCAGAACATAATATATGTAATCACCTGCCCATGTAACATGATCTATGTTGCCCAAACTACGCAAAAAATAAGAATAAGAATTTGCCAATACAGGAGTCGCATCAGGTGTAAGGTCATGAATGCGCCTCTGGTGGAACATTTTGAGACATTGGGACATAATGAGAATGATATCAAATGGCAGGTCATTGAGGTCATAAAGACACCATCACGTCGAGGTGACATTTCAACAATCCTCAACAGAACAGAACTAAAATGGATTTTGAAAATGGATAGCTTCCAAAATGGCTTGAACAGAATGGAGGATTGGACCACGTTGATTTCATTCTTCTTGTATTCATGTACTCTTAAACGTATGGTAGCCTTTTTGTTTACTCCTTAGACTTTATCAATCACTGGGTGCATACCCACTATGTCATAGGTTGGTGATTCAGCTGGAGGAGACTCTATTTTCAATATAATGATACATTCATTTTATGACCTTCACAGTATGGTCTGGGTGCTTCCCATTGCAATATATATTTTCCATGTCCTGATTCACAATTTATATTTTTCCTTGTCTTGCCATTCTCCCCTTACATTGTAATCAGGCTTAACCTGTACTCTGTATTAACAGGTCAAGACAATGGGCATTGTCCTACAAGTATTGGTTCTTATGATTATTACATGTTATGTATTTATGACAAATGTATACTAACTAATTTTGTGCATTCACTGACTTTCTTTGTATTCTCCTATTTAGCTGTCTGATGATCTATTTCCCTCATTTCTTGCACTAACGATTCACAATAATTTTCCTGTCTGTGCCCTAAAGTATTTATTTGTGTGTTATTGTTGTTTAAAAAAAACAAATTATGCTTTGATAACACCTGCTTCTGTATTTCTCTCACTATGACTCCTCTCTCAGAACATACGGCCCACTCTCATCTTCTAAGATGGCCCCTGTGCTAACATGCCCTTACAACCGATCTCACAGTCCTATTTCTATTCCTCCCAGCCAATTTGTGTACAATTACATGCCTTACTTCTATGGCAGCACCACTTTCTTGCGGATGCGCATCTAATCCATTCCTGCGATGCCCATACGGTAAGATTCTCACTCTTGGAGTTATTGACGATTTTAATGTTTGTGCCCACTGCGGTTCACGGAACCCCTGCGCATAGACTATATACGCTCCAGCAGCGTGCCTCATAACGCACTACCTTTGGGGTAGATATACATTTCTCCAGGTGGGTGCCGTTCATTATATGTTTTTATGCCCCTGCTGTGTTTTGGCGCTAGTGAACCTAGACATGAATTTTACTCCCTCTTTGGTGGCCCCTTGACTGGGCATTTCTGGTGGACATTCCTCACCTTGGCATAAACATTATGTTCCTTGCACCAATGAACTATGGTTTTAATAATTATTAACTACTTTTTTAGGCTTGATATTGTGACCCTCTTTGAAACATGACTGGAGTCCTCAATAGACTGTGTATTGGAACAAGGGACTAGCTTATCTCTAATTGAAGTAGGTATTTTTTTAATTCCCTGCATGTGATCCTCTACAATCAGTACTCTCACTTACCATAGTGGTTTATTCTATAGCATTGGCTGTCAACAACTTAGCCAGATTGGGTTTTCATGGATCTACACGACATCAGGTCAGCATAAAGGTTCTCTCAACAGTTGGTTGCCATGCATGGGTCCTGCTAACATTAGTTGCATGGCCACCCACGCTTCACAAGCCTGACACACAAATTGTTCGGTTCACACCTCCCATGTATATTGGTATTAATGGTTGAATGTAGCCTTGCATCATCATGCACGTGCCAAAGACGGTTTCGACTGATCATTATTCTTGTAATGAATTTCCATTAGTTCATTATTCTCCTTTCTTTCTCCTTCCCCCTTTTTTCTTACATTTCATGTGTTTTATGTATTACTGTACTATATAGCTTTGTCTCAGGCATATGATTAATTGTCCTGATGATGATCCCAGAATTGATACGGGATCGAAACGCAATCCACACACACTCTGACCCACTAGATTATGCATAAAACTTTAGTTTGGGTGCAGAAAGTAAACTGTTTTCTTATATAAGTGACCCTACTATTGTATGTGATTATTGGTCACACTTTGTCTTGCCCGTATGTTTTCTATATTTTGTTTGTTTTGCTTTTAACACCTATTTTTGGATTTACTTCAACTGAGGTATATTCCTTATATGTTCTTTTGTTTGTTTTGACTCTGGAAATAAATTGAATTCTTTACAATCATTGGAGCAATTAATGGGAATTATTATTTTTCCAGGAATATTGCTTACAAAAATGTAATGCTTAGGGACCATTGTTCCTTTAATTGCGCATTACCCTTGGTCCCTCATGATCCTATGGTTTCCCATGTTCTTGAAACTAGTTTATGAAAGTGGACATTTCTCTGCACTTGCAGCTCTGTGTGTCTGACAGCCTGTCTCCAATACACGTCTGGGATGGGTGACAGCTACACTTTATGCATTCCCTATAGGCAGCCACAACACAGGAAGGCTAGGTGGATCTGAGTATCCATCTACATACATCTGCATTCTGATGACCTTCCTGGGCAGGTTGAAAGGGAGGGGCTAACACTTCACTTGAATAGGCAATGTCCTGTCCCCACACAAAGGACTGATTACCCCCCACAGATAGCCTGGCAGACAGGACTGGATTGAAAGGGATGTTTGTGCACTTCAGAGAGCTGCTTTGAAGTCACCCCACATCAAAGGCACGTTTGGGTACAAATTCTGGGTCTCTGACCCCTAGAATCAGACACTTCTGGATCTTGAACTGAACCTCTGTCAGAAGGACTGCTGTGCTGCTTCCAGAACTCATCTTTGGACTGCAGACTTGGAAGGCTTGCTTTTCTCTTGTGTTGCCCTGCTGCCTGCTGCTCTCTGACTCTGCTGAAGGAGAGCTGGACTCTGCCTTCACTCCAAGTGATTTCCAAGGGCTTCTTGGCTTGCCTCCTGTTGCTAGAGACTCAGGGATATCAAAGTCTCTACCTCTGCTCTTGTGCCTGGCTAACTGAAAGTGGCCCAGATACCTGCAACATGGATTTCGACGCATCTCCTGTCTGTTGGTAGCAAAACCGGTGCATCGACCTGGTTGCGGGAGAAAAATCAGCGCATCGCATCGGAACTAGCGCTTTCACTCCAGAGATCGACGCATCGGACAGCATATTTTCGCCGCTGCAGCTTGGTAAGATCGACATATCCCCTCAGCTGCATGGTAGAAACCGGCACATCGCTGGACGCCTCTCGACTCCGGCACCCGTCCTCGCAACTGAAGCATCGCCCTCACTGCATGGAGAAGATCAACGCATCTCGTTGGTTGCGACCAGGAAAGGTACTTTGTCCACCGGGGCCAGCATGCGTCCTATAGCCAGCATGCGCTTCCACAAGGTCAGCCCGAATTTTGACTTTGCCCCAGTCCAGCGGGACCTAAAGTAACCTTTTTAGCGTTACTTGCTTCTCAGAGAGTTACTGCATTTATTCTTTTAAAATTCAATATCTCATCTTCTATACATTGGAATTTTGTCGTTTCGGTCTTGTTTAGTTCATAATATAATAATCTATTTTTATAAACCTATATGGAGTATTTTTTTGTGTTGTATTCATTGTGTTACTGTGTGTGTGAGTTGCACAAATACTTTACCCATTACCTCTTTAGATACGCCTGACTGCTCTGTGCCAAGCTACCAGAGGGTGAGCACAGGTTATCTTTTAGTGTGTACTTAGCTTACCCTGACTAGAGTGGTGGTTCCTGCCTGGCCTGGCTGCATAACTCAGCCACCCAGGAATCCCATCTCTAACAAGAGATATTAAAGGAGAGCCAGAGCACATTTGATTGGAAAGACCCTAGTGAGAGCAGTGAAGGTTAAGATTATCATAATGATCACCTCTAGTATGGTAACAATATGGGATTTGACTTTTGCACTGTGATATTTAATCTTTGAATCTGCATTTATTACTACATTTGCTGTAAAACAACATGTATTATTGGATCACAATTATGTTAACCGGTATAAATACATATGTTCCATGAGTGATCAGAAGGTTAAGATTGTTGGATCGAGGAGATGGACTGATTGCATGAGATGTGTATAAGGGATTATATATTAGCACATACTAGCAAATAAGTATAAATTAGAGTCATTAAGAGAAGAAAAGCCCCGAGTTGGAGCCATGAGCTGTATAATGTAACGGCACGAGATTACTTTTGGGGTTGCTGTAGAGAGTAATAATGATTATGGGGTAAGCACTGTGGACAGGGATGTCAAACACAGCTGTATCACATAGAGTGAGCACAGAGGCGCTAGGGTAAGATACGGTCTCTGCTACATTTTTGTGCTGTCTGTTGTCTTCAATAGTTGAAGAGCTGAAGCAACGCTATTTTACCACATTTACAGTGGTAAATGATTGCTTGTCACAGGGACTTTCAAGGCATGTGGTGCTTTTGGCTTCAAAGGCACCAGCATTAGTTGACATTACTGAAAAAAACAACAGACCATAACAAGAGCATACAGAAAGCAACATAGCAACACAATTGAAACATAGTGCACATCACAAAAAAGTCAAAACAAAACACAATACCACAATGACAGTACAACACACCAAAATCACATTGTAATAATGCAACACGAACACAAAGCGGAACAAAAACAACAGAACACATCACCACCACAACCATAAGCCACACAAAAATATGCACAAACTTTCTTGTCACACATTACCACCTCCAGAATCCTGTTTTCACAATATGAGGGTAAAGGTTGTTGAGAGCAAGTGCTGCTTTAACTTACCGGCAAGACATGAAACAGCACAAGTTAAACATTTTGTGATCCAGCCATTAGTGACCACGGAGAGTGCTCTTGTTTTCAGACTTCTTTAAGAGTGTATAGAGATAGCTAACGTTAGTGGCTGTCACGGTTCCAGGTTTGAATGATGGTATGCCAATCAGAAATTCGAAACTAAGGTGTATAATGTAATTAGACTTCACAGGTAGAAAGCATACTCAGTACACAACATTTGGCCAAGTATTTATATTTTCTGTCAAAACCATTCCAAGCAAGGGGATAACACTGCAGTATATGTGTAGTATGCTGTATTCAACTGTCTTCGGAAAACCAACATATTAGTGTGTTGTCTGTAAACAAGAGTAAACAGAATGAAGCCACATCTAGGTCATACCTCGCGGATTTTCTCGATAGCTGTGCTGAAAATGTAGACAATGACACACCACTCTTGTGCCGTGGGGCGGGGCTCCATCTTTACAAGCACTGTGTATGTAAACAGCATGAGGAATACCAGGTACGCCATCTGTGAAACACACAAAACATGTCACATGTACATGGCATGGCAGGAGTATTTCACTCTGCATGTTTTTCTTTAATTAATCCTGCCAGTGAGTCGCGGACACATATTGCATTATTTCACAGAGTAGCCGAGTCAAGAGGCCGGGTCATAGAACATTGCTGACTGGCGCATTTACGTGTACTTGGTGACAGGGACGGCTTTAGCGCTGGTGGAGATCGGGTGCGACAATCTTTTTTGGCGCCCCCCTCGGATTCCCTCACTGCCACCCAGCAAAAGTGCCTCTCCTCTCTTCATAGCCCCCCTCTCACGCACATTTCCTTTGTTTTAAAGCGCTGGTAAAGGCTGAATTATAGCGCTCAAGAGATTCTTCCACTTCTTTACGTCTTGGGTGCCAAAAGCATCATATCTAGACCGGCCCTAGTCAGGCACAATGAATTACCCACCAACACTTTATAAGGAAAGATAATAATGAAACTTGAACTACGTAGATCTGATATAACATATATAGAAGAAAACATTCCGAGGGCTTAAAACGAACCCATCAAATTCAAAATAACACTATTTCGTGACAAAACCTATCCACAAAAATGGGTGCCCTTCTGCACAGCTGGAAGGGCATCCAGCGTTTGTAAAATCAGGTTTACTGTACCTTTAGAAAATACCACCACATCCTTGTGCACTTTGTTCTCTAGGTACACGTGGACCACAATGTGCCAAAGATGGTTATGTGTAGGCTGTCCGGTTTTAGGTTTAAACCTATAACTGATAAAACCCCAGAGGAAGGGAAATAGCCCTCACCAGTATAAACAAATAAACACTGACAAAAACCCTGCACAAGCACAAACTAAATGCCATTCAAAGAAAGGAAAGGAGAGTGAAAGAGTCATTTTTATTTCTTCCTGAAGGAGCCAATCCAATGTAACTTTGTTATATTAGGTAGCAGTAAGAAAGACTGGGCTAACATTATTCTGCTTGAGTTTTGTTGTTTAGGGATGTCACTAAAATATTGTTTCTTCTTCCTTTTTCAGTTTTGTGGTCTTTGGTCTAAAGATACAGGGGTTAGAAGCATGTTTTAGGTGTTGTTTATTTATTTTATAAACTGTAGAGAATCGGGAAATATCAAAATCATATTTGATTTTTGGCTACGATTGAGTCTTTCACTGATAGGAAAAATGTAGGTTTCATAAGAATCTTTCCCAATATGTACCATCACATTTACCCACAGAGAATGGGTAAAAACCCTTTATACATCAGCCCCCTTTTCTAGTGAGTCATTATTGATAGTAGGTGAAACACCCCAGGCTTTAAACATTCAATGCAAGGTATAATGACAGGTATATGTGAAAAGAGTGCAGTCACAAAGCATCTGGATACTGGTGAAAACATGACACCAGACTTTTGGAAAACATGGAACGCAGTGTCACTTGGAATGCTCCTGCAAAAAGTTCTTACCAAGTTCATAAAAGATTGGAGTGATTTTGTTTGTATTTGCAGTGATTCAACCACGTATATGAAAAAGTTGTGTGACGACCTGTCAAAATCGATACCTGAGCTGAAGGGCTTCCCTGTAAGAGATCCTTGCCAATTGTTAGATGGTATGCTGAAAGCATCTTTACAATCTTCAGAGTTAATGTAGAATGCCACTTTTTAGTGCATTTTGGTGCACTGTTTTGTTATGCACGGAAACTAAAACGCAAATATTTCTCATTTTTTGCTTTGTGTGGCATCGAAGAAAGAGTCATCCCAACTGTGTCATTTAGCTGGTGGTTCTCAGTCCTAGAGGCCATGAATGCTACATTATCCATGTGGCAACCGTTTACAGAACCTTTGCTGAGTGATGATGCCAAAGGCAAGAAATGTGAGGATCTTTGATCACATATTGAAAGTGATTTGAAAAAAAGTACACTCTACTGCATTCTTAGATTTTTACAGGAAAGCATGACTGCTGTAGTGCCCATAATAAAAAAAACTAGAGTCTGAAAACACCCTTGTCTACCAAGTGCTCAGCATAATTGGTTTAGATGTGAAACATCTCCTTGAGAGTAGGCTGGGCGACACTTTTAGTGACTTTGGCACTGCAACATATTCCATGTTAGAGTGCTTGCCACTTGGTAAGCAAAGAAATGTTGAGGAGCAATTCAGCAGCTTTTATTTTACAATGTATGAGAAATAGCCCTTCACCAACCATGGCATTTGAAGTCAATGAAGCCTCACTGTGGTACTCTGCACAAGTTATAGACCCCTTCCGTAAAGGGAAATTTTCTCCGGAGTTTCAAAAAGTGCTGCCTCATTTTTGACTGCTTCAATAACTCCGAGGGCATATGCGCCCAGTTCAACGCATATGTTGCAGAACCTGTTGCAGAGAATCACAATCTTCAGGTGCACCAGTATTGGCATGGAAAGCTATGTCAGTGGCCAGAGTTAGCAAATTGTATACTGGCTATTTTGGCATTGCCTGTCTCAAGTGCCAATGTTGATAGGGCCTTTTCACAGATAAAAGTTTGCATGGGAAGGAAAGAGCGAGCGAGCATGACCAAAACCTCACTGAAGAAGTATTGTATGGTGTACTACGATAAGTTTGATTTGTAAAAATGTATTTGGACCTCATTTACACTGCACATACACTGTCTATATACCATGCACCGTCAGTGCAGAAAGCAAGCAATAATAAAAGCAAAATGTTCCATAAACACCGGAAAAACACTGTTTCTGTTGTTTTTAATGGCGCAAAAATGTGTAAACACTGATAACCACTGTTTTTTTAAGGTATTGAAATCACTTGAAAACACTGAAAAAACCCCACCAGAATTTACCAAAAATAGAAACTGAAAACAGGAAAGCCTAGTTATGTGGGATGTAAACATTTCAGAAGTATGTGCAATAAAACCTGTCCTCTGAGAAGAAGTGAGGGTTGTGAGTATCACACATCAGCATGGGACGGAGACGTTGAGTTTTAGAAGTGAAAGCAACTCACGGTGTGGAACCAGAACTTCACGATGGGGGCGTTGTAAAATTCATAGGCCTTCCTGGAGAGCGGAAGGCTTCCATGCCCGCTACCAGGGCTGCGGTTCTGACTTTCAGCCAATGTTTCACATCCTTTTTCTTCATCATAACCCTGTGAAAAAAAGTGTTTTAAACGTTTATTAAATACAAATCTTGGCACGCAGGGATGGGAGGATAGTGTTGTACTCGGAACCATTTACTTCAGACATACAGGGCCCAACAAGCTAGGCTGCCCGCGATTAAGTATTAACTGCTGCGCCACAGTGGCCATTCTACTCACGGCCTGATTAATCTATTGTAGTTAGTGCTACTTAATTATTGCAACAAGAAGCCCTCGGAATATTGCCATGGGCAGAATGCTACTGGTAAGAGATGCCACGAGATGCAACGAAATGCCACCGGCTGTTATTACAGACAAACCGCCAACAACAGCAAAGTTTTTTTCCAAGGACCACAGTTTGGGCGTTCACAGCATCGCTGCTCAGTAACACAGCACGAGGACAGAGAATCTTCTGCTCGTGAAGACTCCTGCCACCTAAGACCTCATGAAAACAACCCACTGTCGGTGGTGGTCATTCACACGGACTGCCATCAAGGGTTTTGTCTCATGTGTGCGTGTGTGAGGTGGGTGGCATGTCAATCATAACTGGGCCACATTTACCTGACATGTCCATTGTTACTACCAACATGTCACTGGAGTGCTGATTATTGATAATAGGGAGAAAGAAGGGTCTTCTCTCTCCCCATTGCTGATTATTGCCCTGTAATATTTTGCCATAACATCGAGTTTTTTATATCAACCTGCACCAATTTCAAGTGCAGAATATTGACTACCACAAAGGTCCTGATTACATGTTAGGTGGAATTCCATGTGTAAATTTCCAGCAGTGGAATTACTGTTAACAGTGACTGTCACACGGTGTATCATATGTCATACTAGACATAGTAGTTTTGGAACTTCAATGGTGAAATACTACAAGTTACACATTATCTTTTGTTTCAGATATGCAGTGCGGTTGAGCCCAGCTAAAAGGACAGGCAGAGTGAATATATCCAGTGCCTGCAGGTGAGTGTGGTTGTCTGAACATTATGTTACAATGTTTAAGTGGAAGTAGGCTGCCCTCTTCATCCTTTAATATTTATTTTATATCTAGAAGTGAATGAATGAGTGAGAGAGCTTGTAAAACGCAAACTATTGCTGTTGGGTGCTAAAATGAATGAGCTTTAAAACCCTCCTAAAGTTGGAGTGATCCTGTGTAGCACACACTTAAAAAAGGAAGGGGTTCCAAAGAAAAATGTGAGGAGAGAAAAAGAGCATCCGCCAGATCTGGATTTCACAAAGCAAGGAATTACCAATAGGGCCAGAAACTCCCACTGAAGTGGATGCTGAGGAAGAGAAGGGGTGGAGGAGGTGAGAATGGTTGTAAGAGGCGATATTAAGTCCTAATATCTTCTGGAGAACCTGATTTCGTAGGGAAGGGTGCAGAAATCAATCGGAGAGATTTCAAAAACAGGGAAGTAGAAGATGAATAGCCTCCTGCTATTGTGTATGACCTTGACCTTACTATAAAAAAGTGCTAGATTACTGCATATCCGTCGCAAGGAGGTAACAATAATTTTCACACTCTCTGGATTGGCCAGTTTATAGTTTAAATATTTTTATTTCCACCTAGAATTCCACATACTCTTGCCTACAACTACTGGCCGGTGGGATGATAGGAATGCAATCCAAGAGGTAGATTGCAAAGAAAGAAAAAGGGTTTTAACAACACAATGAACCAACAAACCCAAATAACCCTCCTTCCTCACCCCTCCCTCTTCTGGTATCTATAACTGAATAGAATCATTTGCACCATGAAACATGCTAATGTGTGATGTAATGTGCAGATGAATTAGGGCTTCAGACCTCTCTCATGATGTGGAATTAGGAAGTTGTGCAGACTACCTACTATGTAGGTGGGTGTTGTGTAAGATGGAATATCCTTAGGTAAGTGGGACACGAGAGGTTTCTAAATAACTGAGTTAAAAAAGCAATACAATAGCCCCATGTTGTCTCAAAATTGGTCTCCTTTCCTTCTATGCCGGTGGAAAGCTTCTCCATGCCCAGGAGTTCCCACAGTGTACTCAGCCAGACTCCAAATTCTGTGGCTTTCTCCCTCCCTCATAGAGCAGTAATTGCTTGCTTGGCTGCACATTAGGCCAGAGTAACTGCTTTGCCTCTCATTGACCGCAGTGGATACGTTTTCCTAAAAAGAAGGCCCAGAAGCATGTAAGCTGGGATGTCAGTAGAGAGCGTGGTGCTTATTCAAGTTAGCACCTCCTACCAATACCATTTTAGTTTGGGTCACTGTCGTAACAAATGGGTCACTGTTCCTGTTTCTCTGTGATCTCTCCAGCAGAGGAGGGCTTCGCGGGCACCAACTAGGCACACATGCTGGAGAGTAATACCAGTGTAGTGTAGTTTTTACCAGTACCTCATTACTGTAGCTATTCGTCACAGGAGTGTGGGTTCTATAAATGATATTGGTTCATTTTTCACTTGTGAGGGAGCGCTCCAATTCGGCCTCATTTGTGCTAAGGATTTCCCTAGGGATAGACCTTCTGAAGGAGTTTATAAATATCTGACAGCATAAGCTTGTCGTCTCATTTTTTAATGATTCATTTTTGAAAGGGCATGAATGGTTGACTGGCATGAATCTTGATGGAGAGATGTCGAAAGTTTGCCAGCCTTAATCCCTCTTTTATATTACCATTGGCACAGGCATGGGAGAGTGTATTCCTTTCTACCCATATCAAGGACTGCTGCCTAGCCAGTGAGAGTTCACAGCAGACTTTGCGGGATCCAGATAATTTATGGCTGTCCTCCAAATCCTTACTCTCACTTTCTAGCACCAACTTTTTATCCTGTCTCTCCGTGCTATGTTAGGCCGCTAAAGAAATCAATTCTCCCAGGAAGACTTCCGTGAGGATGTCCCAGAGGACTGAGATCTGGATCGCCAACCCCTCATTGTCCTGTAAGAAATGAATGATTCCCTGCTCGATAGTGGTGAGTGTAAGTTCGCTTTTCATTAGGTTATCGTTTAGTCTCCATGTGCGATTAGTAGCAGATGTGCCGTGGTCCTGCAGTGTAATCATAATAGGCAAGTGGTCAAATAGGGCTGAATCTCCAATGTCTATGTGTTGTGTTTTCTCAAGCACAGGAAATGTGCCCGTAAAATAGTCAAGTCTGATATAGGTCTGGTGCGAGGTTAGAAGAATGTGTAGTTCCAACTTGTAGAACTCTGGACACACCAAATATCTGCCATACCCAGGTCTCTCATCCGCTCTAGCCCACCTCTGAATAAGGACCACGTTCGGCCCACCCTATGAGCATATCGGCCCAAGGTTGAGGGTCCATAACTGTATTCACGTCCCTTCCACTAGGAGTTTAGAATCTGGTGAGGTCATTATCTGTGAGAATGACTCCCTAAGAAATCTCTCCTTGTTATTATTAGGATCATAGATGGAGCCAAAAGTGAAAGGGTGATTATCTAGGATGACCCGTAGCAGACTCCCAGCAGACTCCTGGGTATTTCAGTGTTGGTGCTCAGGTTGAACATATTTGCCATGAGAATAGGTACCCTCTTCTTATTAGGGCCTGTGGAAATAAGTTATCTAGGAACCAGCGAGATCTAAGACGACCCCAATTTCATTTTAGGAAGTGAGTCTCCTATAGGAGGTATATGTTCTAGTTGGTCAGCATACTGAGTAGAGAGAGTCTCTTTCAGCTTTCTTCTTTGAGGTTGGTCGAGACCCAATAGAACTGAGAGGCATTAGCTTTTTAGGCCACTTCTTTCTAGTAGTTAGTGAAAGAAGTATATCAAACGTTTGCTGAAGACATGAATTAAACTTTGGGTAAGGTTTTCTGGGATGGTACTGAGACAGTAGGAATCTAAAAGTTTGCAGGATTTTCATGAGCCTGGTTAGAACTGAGCTTACTCTATGTTCTGGAAATGTTAGGTTGAGGGGCAAATGCCAAAAATGCCTTTTCTGGCCAGACTGTCCAAAGATAAGGTCAGACAATGATCTATCTAAGGTATGGAGGCAACTTTAAACCATGCAAAAGAGGAAAACATTAGGCCTAAGATGTGAACTGCATCATAAGTAAGACACTAATCCAGCTGGGTAAGTCCAAAAGCTTACATAGAACCCAGGAAGTCATTCCAAACACTGAAATTGTAGAAGACAAAGTTTTGTATTCCCTGATGACAAAGATCGCAACAAGATCAACTAATGTGGCTATTAAAAACTTTGGAGGCAGAAGGCAGACGTTACACTAAGATGAAATACAGTGTAGAATCAGGAGATGGTCAACCCATACCTCATCCAAGTCAGGACAAAGTGAAAAAATATAAATGTGATCTAACAGCCAGGACACTGCCAGCTCCCAACCTGCCCTTTCTATTACAAAAAAGGAAAGAATGGCCTTCAGGAATAGTGGAGGCTGTGTGAGGGCTAGAGGTTTCATGGAGCCAGGTTTCCAAAAAGAAAATAATAAGAGGTGTGAGAGATCAAAGTAAAAAATCTCCCATTGGTGTTTTGCAAGATATTGAACATTAATCAGTTTGGAAGATACATTTGATTTAGAACCTTTATTAGTACATAGGATGATGGAAGAAGTAGCACTATTGATGGTAAGTTCATTAGAGTTCACTCCCTTCAGTCCCTTTCTCACAGAGAGTCTCTCTCCCCTTAAATTCAATCAAGTTACTGGTAAAGCTAGGTGGGATCTAAGGATGATTGATGATAGGTGTGAAAGATAGCAAGCCATACCTTAAATTTAGCAAGGTTTCTTATTAAGTTGCAGTAGAAAAAAATAACCACATTAAAATAGTTGATTTCAATGTTGATATTATTCAATTGTTCACCTATGCAGATGCTACCTTAATCAATATGTAGAATTCTTAACTCTCTATGTTTCCTCCTATGTTTAAAGACACTAGCTTTCGTTGGAGTCCAAATAAAAAATATGTAGGTGTTTGGCATTCCATAGATACCAATTACATTATTAGAAATAATATTTATTTTATTAAAGAAAAATGTAATTATTTAATTAAAACATGGTATCCTATATATCTGATGTGGTGGGGCCTACTCAGGATAAATCAGTGTTTCATGGTTTAACCCCTAGCTTACGTATTTAAGAATTTGCAATTTAGTCTTTCAACATTTTTATGGAAAAGTCAATGCATCAAAGTGTTTGGAAAATTTAAAAAACAAAATTGGAAGGCTGCATATGTTCTCATGATGTTACACTTCATTGCTTTTGTTTCTGTGTCAGGTAAGCTTGCTGTCTATTTAAACAATATTTAAAATATTTCAGTCAAAGATGGGCTTGTCTTGAAAACAAAGTACTGAATGTTTATTTTTTTATCTAAATTACTTAAATGGACAAGTGCAATTCCTTAAACAAGTTCCTATTGATTTAGCATAAATACAATCTGTTTCAAAAATTTGTAGTTGCCCAAAAAATGTATGTGGATAATTGTTCTCCTTCTACGATTTAGTACAATAAGTTGTAAAAAAATAAAGGGTCAATTTTTTGGAAGGTTTAGAATGAAAAACGCCTATCCCAGTCGGCACAATTAATGAATGATAGCAATTTTACTCGTATTTAGAATCTTCATACCTCTTTCAATTTCCCTTAATACATGCCATTTAGAGCTCAGTGGGAAGGGAAAACTGACATAAATCAGCAAATCAATTTTATAGCATTCATTTAGCAAACAAAAGAAATCAACTAATGAGAGTATTCGAACACCTGCAAAAATGCATGCGGTTGCAAACTCAATAATTTCTGAATTGGTGCAAATGGTAGGCTTTAGCAAAAAGGTGAGATGCCATATCTTACTAACCAGAGACAGTTCATCTTTAGTGTTGCTGAGGCTTGAGTCCACATAAAGCCGAGTGAATTGATGGAAGTCCTGTGATTGGGGTATATGAGACATTTCGGCTTTGCTCTTAAATTCCAACATCAGGATGGAGGGTGGAAGAAGAATACAAACAATCACCTTTAAAAAAAAAAAATAACATTTGTTAAGCAAACAGAAGTACAGTGAAGTTCTCCCAAGTTTCCAATACAAAACACCTAGGATGTCCAAAATAGACTCAGACTAAGCAAGGCCAGACTTCTGACCTCCTGGTCAGGGAACCCTGCTCTCTCGTCGTGCAGCTCTGTTGTTGCGCCGCTGCCCCCAGCACCTCTCTGGTTGCAGGTAGGTGTTCGAGGCCCTCCTCCACCCACAGGCTCCTGCCTGCGCCTCATTCCTGGTGGTCCAGTGGGAGAGCCTTGCTCTTCTGCTGGTCCACTCTGCCAGCCTTTCTGTTGTTTTTCTGCTTTTCGTCTATTTGTGCCTGTTCTTTTGTCTATTTGTGCCTTTGTCTGTCTGTTGCCTTTTTGGTCTATTTGTGCCTTTTTGTTCTGTCTGTGCCGCTTCTCGGTTTCTGTTGCTGCTTTCACTGTTGTTTTTCCATATTTTGCCAGTTTTTCGCCCTTCGCTCCCCTTCCCGCCCCTCCTTCCCCGCGGCCCCTGCCGGTTCCTGCTCCTGCCTCCCAGCTGTGCTCCCTTCTCGTCCCCTACTTAATGGTGGCCGCAGCGCGACAGGTTGAGCAAGACCTCTGACCTCCTGGTCAGGGAACTCTGCTCTCCCCTCGCGCAGCTTCATTGTTGCGCCACTGCCCCCAGCACCTCTCTGGTTGCAGGTAGGTGTTCGAGGCCCTCCTCCACCCACAGGCTCCTGTCTGTGCCTCATCCCTGGTGGTCCAGTGGAAGAGCCTTGCTCTTCTGCTGGTCCGCTCTGCCAGCCTTTCTGTTGTTTTTCTGCTTTTTGTTTATTTGTGCCTGTTCTTTTGTCTATTTCTGCCTTTGTCTCTCTGTTGCCTTTTTGGTCTATTTGTGCCTTTTTGTTCTGTCTGTGCCACTTCTCTGTTTCGGTTGCTGCTTTCACTGTTGTTTTTCCATATTTTGACCGTGTTTCGCCTTTTGCTCCCCTTCCCGCCGCTCCCCCCTGCCGGTTCCCGCTCCCGCCTCCCAGCTGCGCTCCCTCCCCCATCCCCTACTTAATGGCGGCCGCGCTACTGGCGCGCCAAAGGCACGCCAAAGGCAAGCCCATCTGCGCCCGTCCGCGACTCGACCGCGAACAATGCCAGGGACCCTGGTTCTCCGACCTCCCACTGCTACGACTCAGCAGCCCTCCACCCACTCAACCCCAGAAGAAACAACAACTGCCAGCAGTCGACGCCAAACACCACCCATGGTCAGTTCTCCTGCCGACACTGCTGCCGCACCTTCACCCACCTCTGGATCCCCACGGATACCGCCCACCCACCGGACGCCAGCACATCCAAACCCCTGAGTTGCATCCTCCTAAACGTACGCTGCCTGCACAGACACGCAGTAAAAACCTGGGACCTCCTCGACACCCTGTCGCCAGATGTCGCCTTCCTCACAGAAACCTGGACCAACGCCACCTCCACCCCTGACATCGCTACCGCCATCCCCGACGGATACAAGATCCAGAGGAAGGACCGCATCAACCACCCGGGAGGAGGACTCGCCATCGCACACAAGAACTCCCTCCGACTCACCACATCCAGCACGAACGACTCCTCGTCCCCCACGGAACATCTCCACTTCCAGATCCAGAATGACCCTACGCAGCACCCTCGCCTACAGACCTCCCGGACCATGATCCACGTTCGCCACAACCATCACTGACCTCATCACGCCCCACGCCATCGCCTCCATGGACTACATACTGCTCGGAGACCTGAACTTCCACCTTGACAACCTCAGCGACCCTCCTGGACAACCTCGCCATCATCGGACTGAAGCAGCTCATCACCACCGCCACCCACAAGGCAGGACACACCCTCGACCCTATCTTCGCAGGAGGAAACAACATCCACTTCAGCCACACTATGCAACCCCTCTGGATGGACAACCACTGCGTACACTTCTTTTTCACTAAACCCACCGCTCACAAACCTACACCACACCCCCCGTGCAGGAATTGGAGCAAGGTCACAGAAGAGCACCTCAACTCCACCCTCAACCACGCTCCCCCTCCCGCCACAACCAACGTCAACTCTGCAGCCAACGAACTACACAGATGGATCACCAACTGCGCAGACAAGCTTGCCCTCCTCCGTAACTTCAACAGACAGCGCCCCATGAAAGCCACCTGGTTCTCCACCGACCTCCAAAAATCCAGACGCATCTGCAGACATCTCGAGAAAGTATGGAGAAACAGCAAAACCCTGGAAGCACGGACCAGCTACAAGAATGCCATGACAGAATACCATCAACGCTTCAGATCCACCAAAAGGAACTTCATCCAGGACAAGATCCTTGCCAACTCCAGCAACTCGAAAGAACTCTTCAGCATCATACAGGAATTCACCAAACCCCCCAGCGAAGCCTCAGAAGTCACGCCCTCCCAGGACCTCTGCAACAAACTCGGCTCCTACTTCCATCTCAAGATCAAGTCCCGCTACGACAACTTCAACGAACAGATACTAGACACCGAAACCACACCTACCTCCAGTAACGCCAGCCAGCCTACCATCTCCGCCTGGACCCCGGTCACCACAGAAGACACTGCCACGACCATGAAGAGCATTCACTCAGGAGACCCCACAGACCCCTGCCCACCACACATCTTCCACAGAGCAGCCGCCACCATAGCACTCGAACTACGACGCACCATCAACTCCACCTTCGAAACCGGCACATTCCCCAATGACTGGAAACGTGCAGAAGTCAAGCCCCTCCCCAAGAAGCCCTCTGCAGACCCAATGGACCTCAAAAACGACAGACCCATCTCTTTCCTCCCCTTCGCAGCCAAAGTAACTGAGAAGATCGTCGACATCCAGCTCACGAACTTCATCGAAGCCAACTCCATCCTCGACTCCTCCCAATCTGAATTCCGCACCAACCACAGCACCAAGACCGCCCTCCTCGCCACCACAGACGACATCTGCACTCTCCTCAACCAGGGCCACACGACGGCTCTCATCCTACTAGACCTCACTGCAGCCTTCGACTCCGTCTACCACCGAACACTCATCGCCAGACTCTATGACGCCGGCATACGCTGAACCGCCCTCGACTGGATCCGCTCTTTTCTCACTGGCCGAACCCAAAGAATCAGACTCCCGCCCTTCCTCTCCAAACCCACTGAGATCAGCTGCGGAGTACCCCAAGGATCTTCGCTCAGCCCAACGCTCTTCAACATCTACATGGCCCCCTTCGTCGCCGTCGGCAGACAGCATGGACTCAGCATAGTATGCAACGCCGACGACACCCAGCTCATCCTCTCCCTCACAAAGGAACCCGACACCACCAAATTCAGCTTCCAGGAAGGAATGAAAGACGTCGCACCCTGGATGAGCAGCAGCTGCCTGAAGCTCAACTCAGAGAAGACAGAAGTCCTCGTCCTCTGACCCACCCCCTCTGCATGGGACAACACCTGGTGGCCCACCGCCCTCGGCAACCCCCCCACACCCACGGACCACAACGTCAGCATCATACTTGGCTCCTCCCTCACCATGACCCGACAGATCAACGTTGTCTCCTCCACGTGCTTCAACACTCTCCATGTCCTCCGCAAGACCTTCAAATGGATCCCCCCTGAATCCAGAAAGACCGTCCCCCATGCACTCATAACCAGCTGATTGGACTATGGGAACGCCCTCTATGCCGGAATCAACAAATCCTTGCTCCGAAAACTCCAGACCATCCAGAACACCGCTGCCAGACTCGTCCTTGGCATCCCACAACATGACCACATCACCCAGCACCTACGAGACCTCCACTGGCTCCCCGTCAAGAAGAGAGTAACCTTCAAGCTACTCACTCACTCCTACAAATCCCTCCACAACACCAGACCCCAATACCTCAACGAAAGAGTCTCCTTCCACGCACCCAAGAGAAGCCTCCGCTCTGCCGACCTCGCCCTTGCCGAAACCCCCCGAGCGGGTGGAAGAGCCTACTCCTATATCGCAGCAAAGACCTGGAATTAACTCCCGCTCAACATCAGACGTTCCCCCACTCTGCATACCTTCAGGAAGAGCCTCAAGACCTGGCTCTTTGGGTGAGTCGGAGCTGCACGACCTCCCCCCCCCCCCAGCGCCTTGAGACCCTCAAGGGTGAGTAGCACGCTTCAGAAATCTCTGATTGATTGATTGAATGCCAGAGCTTTAGAATATCCACATGACACTTGTAGATATAATACTTTTAAATGTGAATCATCTACACAGTCAGTGATTATTCTGAAAATCTGGCATGACTCAAGACCAATGTAATACACCCTTATACATGTTGCTCCTGCATAGCACAAACAACAAATTGCGAAGACGTTTTAGAGTCATTTAAATAAAAACTGCAATTCGAGGCACAACACCATGTCATGATGGCTGGGGTTAGTTTCTGCAAAACAAAATAGCAATGGCCTGAGACCATGTTTTTTTCCCCCATACTGTGGGAGAAATTGTGGATTTTCCAGGGTCCTATTTAGTACAAGCCACCCAGTACTAATTACGCCTGTGTCCCTGTGGGAGCCAGCAAAGCGTTCCCAGAAGCAGAGCCAACTGAGACTCTGCCATTGGAACCAAGAGGCTCCAGCGCCTCTAAATGAGGCAAGAAACAGGAAAGCTGTTGGTCTGGACAGCTGATTTTTGTCAGCTACCCTGTTTCCTCCCAGGTCTAAATAACCTCCTTAGTCTCCTATTTTTAAATAATTTGTTAGGGTTTGTACAGACTCACAGTGTTACATTATGTACTACCTTAAACTAGCTACCACAATACAAAATAATATTCCTTTAGCAACTTTATATTTGTAAAGATAACCAAGAGGTGAACGCCTAGAAATTATTTTTTCCCTTAAACTAGCTTTCAGGAATCTCCCAGGGCTAACTTCAACACTTCCTTGGTTTCCCCTTCATAATTCATGTATTTAGGTGTTCCCTGCTGGCAATTAGTATAATGAGCAGTAGCAGCCCCACCCCCCACCTTTTTCTTGACATGAAGAGTGTCTGTCAGGCAGAGCAAAGGTCAGCCGGACAGATACTCTTCATGTTCAGGCCATGGAAGCCAGGCGCTATAAATGCAGTATATGTGCAGGCGCCTGACTGTCTGAGCTGAACTTTTCTGGGCTAAAAATGTCACAGTCCGGTGGGCATGGCGTCCTCAGCCTGGTAAAGCGCCTCAAGTACATCCCCTCATGATGAAGGGGAGCGTCAATGCAGGGACATCTTAAGGATTTTTGGGGCCCTGGGCCAAACATATTTGGGGGGCCCCTGTTCTGAACAGCTCTGAATTTAGGATCCAGTTTCAGCTCTTTCATTCACTCTTTGGCCAGATCACTGACAGTGCACAGGAACACTGGTCCAAATTCTCAGTATTGTAATATAGCAGCAGCTCAGTAATATAACTGCAAATAATCTCTGTGACACCCTTCTATTTATTGCATATGAGGTCCTGTTATGATCTAAAAGAAACTTTTTTATGAGTGTTGCATGAAACAAACACAACATTTGTCTGCAAAATGCCTATAATAGACTCTCGTACAACATCACCCGCATTAAAAATAAATTAAAGGAAAACAATATTTAAAACAATCTGTTTAAGAATTATTCAAGGTCATCAGGACAAGACTCTCTGCAGAATAGAGCTGGCTCTATCAGGGGCCCCATGAAAGGCTGGGGCCCTGGCTCAAAGCCCACTTTGCCCATGCCTTAAAACGTCTCTGCGTCAATGATAGCCTCAGACCTGGGTACCTCAGTTTCAAGTCGTGAAGTGCCCAGGGCCGAGTGTCTATCAGTGACACCGCATCACAGAGTGGGGTGGGGTCAGCAGTCTCACTGACCACATTCCACTCTATGACGAGAAAGGGACTGCCGCCTCTTCTCATTGGCTGACCTAAGATCAGCCAATGAGAGGAGGTGGAGGTCCCAACCATTCTGGACCCCCCCAGGCTTCCCTCCTTGAGTCGCTGCAGCCGGTAAGTTTTGTGTTTTTAAATGTTTGGTGCATGTGTGTACGTATGAATGTATGTGTATTTGTGAGTGTGTGCTGTGAATGGGTGTGTGAATGCGTGTGAATACTTGGGTGTGAGTGAGTGTGCATGTGTGAGGCTCGCACGCCCCCCCCCCGCTCTAATTACTGGTTACCACTGATTATAACGAGCCCCAGGTATTGGCAAGTTGGAACGTGGCATTCTTTTGCGAAATTCTAGAGAACAATGTAAGTGAAAAACTAGATAGAAAACTATTGGGAATATTACAAAAATAGGTCTAAGGTTAGCCCAAACTCTACAACTAAAGCTGAATGGAAATTTACATGTGAAATTGCAAATTTATGCATCAGAAGGTAACCTATTACCCTTTGTATCAAGCTAGACTGCCCAATATAGTGACGGTGTGACCTGTGTCTGTCTATAAAACATCTGTCTAAAGCATCTTGGTACTTTTATTCTATAAACTCTACCCATATTGTCTTAACGCTTCTATAGTATCATGTAGAATGTAATTATCTATTCTTGCTATCTCGATTGCTCGTTGTTGGTGTGAAGAACTGCTTTCTTTTCTTCTTTGACACTCCTTACAAGAGTTTGCTGAATACTGCACCCAAATTCTGTATTATTATGTGCCCATAGAGTTGGAAGAAATTAACATCATTACCTGCAGTATAAGCATTTATGCTTGCAGTGTGTGTTATATGCAATACCGCAGACATTTAAAAAATGCATGTAGAGAAAAAACGCATGCCATCTTTACGGCTTCAGATATTTACTGCATGCATTATATAACACACACAACTATCCAGTTATTCACACCAGCAGGCACAGAAAAAACAAATGTATGGACTGGGGCGTATCGGCACAGGAAGTAGTGCCGGCACCGGAAGTCGTAAGCATAAACTCGTGTGTGGGCTGATGCTGAAAACACTATTAAAACACTTCACAATGCTGTGTCAGGTAATACGTGATGACGTTATTGCTGCCTCTTCTTCCCCAAGGTGCAAGAAGAAATGATTCAACAACTTGAAGAGTAGGGTGCAAGGTAAACTTATGTGGCTGTCGGGAGACCCAGACCCCAGGTGTTAGACCCCCACCACCAAAGGTATCTGAAACTGTGGAGGGAGAAGATGCTGGGAATCCTGGATCTATCAGGGATCAAGGGCATCCAAGAGCAGACTGGTAGATGTGTTCTATGCACTACTGATGGTTACAGAAATGAAATGTAAGGTCACAATCTCTTCATTGTAGATGGTGCTGAGCCAGCCTATATGAACGGATGTATGGCTTTAGTCAGATACATGCAAGCTAATACTCAAGGTCAGTTCCCTGGTTAGGCTTCACTTCTAACCTATAGACGAGAGCCCTTCCAGTTCACTCAGCTCTGGAGAAATAACACTTCCCAGTGTCTAGGCATCAATGGAAGGATAGGCATATTGCCTAAAACCCCTTGATGTCACTGCATCCAATTCAATTATTTATTTACGCTTTGGAACTCGAACGAGATCCACATAAAACAAGACATAGCAGCAAGCATGCAGCACATTAGTACAAATACAATTTAAAAAATGTAAGAGCATTTGTACAAGTAACCTCTTTTTTCAGATAAATAAAGAAGTTCCCCTGCCACCGCAGCTGAATTAGTATTATTCTTTAAAAACATTGTGCTAAGAATAAGGCAACGCAAGAGGAACAGTGCAAGGCAAACAAATGGCACATAAATCCTTAATACACATATTATAACGATATAGCACCATGATATAGTAGCGAGCTTGAATCCAATTAATAAAAGTTCACAAAACCTTTAAAAAATGTAAAAAACATTTGTACAAATAAAAATGTTTGGGTGATAAATGAATTCTCGTGCCACCACAACTGATTTAATAATATTTTCCAATTCTCCAAATTAAGACTCAACAGGGAATGGATACTGTAGTCACGAGGTGAGACAAGCCACTCTCCATCTCACTCAATGGACCAAAGTACAGTAAAGACACAGTCCTGGGCCAGCTACTGCACCTCAAAACCCATGATACATTCTTCAGGCCAGAGCCCACCACTGCAACAACAGTCTGAGGAGCACTAGCGGCTCTAAAAAGGAAGTCAGCCAGTACACTACCGTGAGTGTCTTCCTCAAAAGAAACCCCTCAGAGACACATTTCTGCACTTCCTCTGGGAGGCCAGGGTGCCATGTGCCTATCCCACGGCAGGATGCGTGCCCCCCTCCCCGGGTCAATTAATGTCTTCTATGAGGACCAATTAGGGCATTCCTGAAACAAATCAATGTTCATACCTCTACTGTCCCAAACCAGGCAAATATGAGACACTCTCAAGGACTTTTAGACCTCCCACTGCTCTCAGGGTAAACTGCAAGCACTATTCCTATCTCTTCACCTACCCACGTGGCCGTCAAGGAATACAGTGTTGGCCTGCTGCCCATATCCTCAATGGTGGTGCGCATAATCTGTGCTGTAACTGGGTCTGTTGGCCTGGGTGTCTTGTCACCTGTCTCAGACCCAGCATCATCAGGTCAAATGTGGTAAATCCAGTTTCATCGCTGGGTCTCTCCAACAAAAGCAGGCACCAATTGACACACTGGCCCCATACACTACAGGAAAGGTCTCTCTGCTCTCTCACTTTCCTGAATACTTCTTTATCATGCCCAGTTCTGAAAGGCTCTCGATAGGAGGGGTAATTCCAACTCAAAAGAGCAAACCCATGTTTGTGCTTGGCTCACATTTATAGGTTATGCAATAAAGTGCGATCCCCGAAGTTACATTTGAGCAGGTCACACCTGCCGGAATTTACCAAGTAAAAAAAGCCTGGTAATACCAGGACAAGCATATTTTGGTGCGGTTAGTCCTCATTACTGGGGAATAACTTGTAAGAGGTGTTATTTATGGCACCATAAAAATAAAGTGTATTAGAGCTTCATTATGCATCAGGTGCAATAAACATTGCACTACATACTAGACCACTCATGATGAGTTTGAGTCCCATCCCATTTCTTGACTATTATGCTTTCCCGGTGAAACCGAGCACAAATCTATCAAAATAATCTCCAAAGGCAAGAGATTAACCTGGCTTTTCCAACCAGAGGAATGAAATTATGCATTCTTCAGGCCAACGCAGTTAGAACATAAACACAATATCTCAAATCTCGAAAGTCACAAAATTTCAGTGTTCAAGGACTAATTACATTAATGATACAATTTTGCTCTGGTTTCATGCACCACAGAAAGCCCAATTTCCATTCTCACTTGTTTTATTTAACTGCACATTGAGTCTTCAACAACAGCGGCCAGACTGTCTGTAGCTCACCGAAATGGTGAAACTATAAGAATCATTTTTTATGCAGCAGGTTTCTTAACTGACCCTTCAACAGGCTGCACTCTGTTGATACTACTGACAAACAAGGAGTGAGCTATCGCTGCTATGACCCGTCTTATTGATAGCCTAGTGCCCTGACAGCATTAGGACAGAGCTTCAGCAATAAGGACTAAGCAGAGTGGAAAAAGGCAGGCCTTTTTTAGGTTTCCCCTGCACAGCACTTGCGAATTACTGTGTTCATTCGCTTTTGTGTGGAAATTTAGTTTTTGTTAGCTTTCCCTGGCTGCACGCATTTACGATTCTTCTACTAAAGCTGTTCACACTGTTTAAGCCCCATTTACTGTCAAGATAAGATCTCTTCCCACGGAAAGGGCAGACATCGTCAAACAGTATGCTGGAATGCTTGCTTTTTATTTCTTACCGGTGTAAAGCAGATGCTAGCCTTAGAACGTTTGTGGCATTTCCTATTCGTGCATCAGTACCTTTCTTTGAACTTTGTAGGCATTATCGGGTTGATTTTTTCAACTTAATCTATTTGGTCATTATGATCAAATTCTAAATGTTGTAATAAACATTGCATATTAAAAATAAAGTTAATATACAAGAGCTATGCTATATTTTACTACTAAACAGGCAGCCACAAGTGCAGTTACCTTGCAGTTAAAAGGGACTTGATTTGAATTGTGCAGCAGATGCAGTGGCACCGGGGTCAAAAGCTTTAGGGACCCCACTAAACCCAGATTATTTCTAAAATGTAAAACTAAACAGGCCTTCACAAGTGCAGTTACCTTGCAGACAACAGGGTCATGATTTCAATGGTGCAGCAGGTGAAGTGACACCAGGACCAAAAGCTCTAGGCACTCCTCTAAACACCTAAAATGTCTTTATTTTACTACTAAACAGGCAGTCACAAGTGCAGTTAACTTGCAGAAAACAGGGTTATGATTTGAATAGTGCAGCAGGTGCAGTGGCACCGGGCCCAAAAGTTGTCATAACTCCACTAAACACTAAATATTGCTATATTTTACTACTAAACAGGCAGTCACAAGTGCTGTTCTATTGCAGGCAACAGGGTCATTATTTTAATGGTGCAGCAGATGCAGTGGCACCAGGCCCAAAAGTTATCAGAGCGCCTCTAAACACCTAGGGCCTGATTCACAGAACTAACTTACGTCAAAAACATAAAGTTAGTACTTTTTGGTATTCACAGAATACACTTACTCATTTTGGTATTCACAGAATGAACTTACTCATTTCGGTATTCACAGAAGTTAGTAGTCCTAACTTTAGGACTCCTAAATGCCTTCTGTGAATACCGAAAATCTTAAAGTTAGGATTTTTCTCAGTTTAGGAGTAGTAAAGTTAGGACTTTACTACTCCTAAACTGAGAAAATCCTAACTTTAAGACTTTCGGTATTCACAGAAGGCATTTAGGAGTCCTAAAGTTAGGACTACCAACTTCTGTGAATACCGAAATGAGTACTAACTTTACGTTTTTGACGTAAGTTAGTTCTGTGAATCAGGCCCATTATATTGCTATGTTTTGCAACTAAAGAGGCAGTCACAAATGCAGGTATCTAGCCAGCGCTGGCGTCAGGAATTCAATAGTGCTGCAGGTGCAGTGGCACCGGGACCAAAAGCTCCAGGCACCCCACTAAACACCTAATATTGCTATATTTTATTCCTAAACAGGCAATCACAAGGGCATTTGCCTTGCAGACAACAGGGTCATGATTTGAATGGTGCAGCGGGTGCCGTAGCACCCGGCACAAAAGTTGTCGGAACTCATCTAAACACATAATATTGCTATATTTCACTACTAAACAGGCAGTCACAATTGCAGTTACCTTGCAGTTAAAAGGGACTTGATTTGAATGGTGCAGCAGGTGCAGCAGCACCAGGACCAAAAGTTCTAGGCACCCCACTAAACACCTAATATTGCTATATTTTACTACTAAACAAGCAGTCAGAAGTGCAGCTACCTTGCAGACAACAGTGTCATGATTTGAATAGTGCAGCAGGTGCAGTGGCACCGGGCCCAAAAGATGTCAGGACTCCTCTAAACACCTAATATTGCTACATTTTACTACTATACAGGCAAACACGGCTGCAGTTATCTTGCAGTTAAAAGTGGCTTGATTTGAATGGTGCAGTGGCACCGGGGCCAAATGCTCTAGGGACCCCACCAAACGTAGAATATTGCTAAATTTTACAACTAAATAGGCAGTCACAAGAACAGCAACTAGCAGGCACTAGGGCCATGATTTCAATGGTGCTGCTGGTGCAGTGGCACCAGCCCCAAAAGTTGTCAGAACTCCTCTAAACACAAAATATTGCTATTACATCAATTAATTCTCTTATTTCTCTCCTTCATTTAATTTTTCTAAATGTTGCTATTACGTACCCGCAGTTTACCACTAGTAACAGCACAATATATTCCCTTTTCCTACATAAACAAGTCATAACACTTTAACAGACTTTCTGTAACTTCTATTCTACAACTACTCAGGAAGCCACAACCTACATCAAAAACAGCTTATTATTAATCACATAGGCAAAACCTAATGCATTTACCAATGCTTGTCTTTATCAAGTACTTGGGGTATGGTCTGTCTGGCAGACCTCAGTCTTGAAGAAAATGTAGGCACTATATTTTTACTGGACAATTAACAGATCTGTTCATGCTTAAGGTGAAATACATTCACTCCCACCAGTGAGGATATATCTTGCGGAGGTCAACCCAATTGCCCATACTTAAAGGTTCCTTAGTTTTATTAGGTGTTAGGCAGTACCCAGGCCGGCTTTAGCGCTGGTGATGCCCAGGGAGACAATCTTTTTTGGTGCCCCCCCAAAGGCACCTTCCTCCATGGATTCACTCACTACCACCCTCCAACAGTGTCCCTCATTGCACCATAGCCCCTCTCTCATATGTATTTCATTTATATAGCAATACTAATTCCAGTGTAGGGTGTCAGAGCACTTTATGTCACACATACATTATACAGAGACAATGAATCATACATGTGCAAATCAGTCTATAGGTAATGTTACATAGGACAATGAGGATTGCAAGGTGTAGGAATCACATGTCATCCATACTAGTAGGCAGCATATTTTAAGAGTGTTTAGTCTGGCAAAGAATAAACTCCAGATTTAAGATTGACTTTACTAATAAGAGTGTATTTCTACCCAAACTAATCCTTTTTAGCAACATTAGGATAATGAAACACTGTGGAAAAGCATAAGGTTCCAACACTATGCCTTGTAGTTTGCATGCATCTCTTTGATGACAGTTCATAGGTCACTGTGCTGTATTAATATTGTTACTTATGAACTTCGCGTAGCAAAAGGATCTCTGTGACAAAAGTAGTAACCCACTGATTTATTCACATAAAATACAGTTCTGTGATCTGCATGGTTCTTTGTAGCAGGCATATTAACCCTCTGAACTACTTTTTGATGAGTCAGAACTGCCACTAGACAAGTTGAGTTTGGTGCTCACCTTCTCGGTCTCTTGGTTTAGAGGTCTGTGTTTGAAGACCTACTGTCACCAATACATTAAAATATACACATATATTTGGGTTTGTATTTGATTTATAAGAGGCTTTGGGTCAGTCCTTTGCTCTTGATTGCATGTCTTTCATGTCTGTCTCATTTCCTGCCTCAATTACTTGTTTCTTCAATGACTTTCCTCCCTATTCGCTATTAGTCCCACCTCCTCCAGAGTATTTCTTCTTTACCATGTTTTAAATGCATGACTTGTATCCTTTCACTTGTTACATTTAGCTAACTACTTTTTTGTTTTGCTTCTAGCACTCCATAGGAGTACATGTGTTTTGTTGCTCACTTCACCAATCTCTTTTATGTTGCTTCTCCTTCACACCCGGCGCTCTCCATGTTGCTCTTCCATTTCAGCTCTAATTGCTTACCCCACCCTTCCCAATTTTGTTATTTTTTATAAACCCCCCTCCATTGCTCTCATGCCATTTTCTGTTTGCTGCTGCCTGCACCGTTCCCCCTGCCGCTTCGCTCGTCCACTACTCCTGTGTCCATCCCATTTATTGTTAATTACTTGGTAACGGTTTGTGTGGGCCAAGCAGCTGAAATCTGCTGCTGGGTCACTCATTTAAAAAAAATAGCATTCACCCACCTTCCACCTTTTATTTATGTTTTTTAAATTTAAGTGCGACCATCCTCTTGGAACAGTAAATAAAAAGAGATAAAATGACCACCATGTCATGACGTGTTCACACGCATGAAAATTGGTGCATGTTCACATTCATGTCATCAGGCAGCAGCCACTGTAGAGTCATGAAGCATTTTTGCTTGCCTGATGATGCATGCATGCATATACATTATCCATCTGTTTTTTACCAAAGATCTTCAGCATCAGCAGAAACCACTGTCAAAGGCTATAGGAGTTCAGGTGAGTCTGATTAGCTTTAAAAATGATTGTTACCTAAGCCTTTTTCACAGATTCATCAGCAACTGCTTTAGAAATACATAACCACTACCTGGTAGCTTTGATAACATGGACCATTTTAACACAGCCCCTCAGTTGTTTGAAAGTCACAACAGATAACCAATTACATTGATAGAACAGCTCTCTTCTCACTATTTACATATGACCCTAATTGATACTGCTAAGCATATCCGTTCCTGTGATGCTGTGAGACTGCATGCAATAGACACATATCAGATTAGTATATCTGTGTCAGTGCTATCCATTAGCTGGCCACACAATTGCTCTGTCTTCAGACTCAGGAGTGTTCCCTGGAAATTGGCTAGAAGTTATTGTCAACTGAGCTAACTGTAGATTCAAAGGAAAAGTAATCTTATAATATTTCCTACAGTACCAGCCTGAAGGAGCGAGGATGTTTCCTCCCCACTATGTGTGTAATAGCTAGTTCTGTATTAGGCACAGCTGAACATCCTGGCTCACTTCCAACAGACCAGACCAGAAAGGTATTTCCCAAGTTTTTCAATTGTCATCCCATGGTAAAAAAAAATGAGTATTGATGCAGGTCATATTTGTTTTGGAAAAAACAATTTTACTATTTTTTACAAAATAATGGCTGTTAGAGGACTACACCGATCCTAACAGATCTGGTCCAAGGGAACTATAACATGCATAAATATTACAGACTATCCATGAATATAGGTGGTCAAAAGTGTGCATTTATTACTGGACTGCCACATCACAAGCCACACCACTAAACAGTTCCTGCCAGTGTGTAGTTGACATCGATGCAACTCCAGATTTGGTGGTACATGTATCGGTCTTTTGCTACATTGATTGTAGTACTCACATTGCTCACAATTTCACACAACTGTAATTTAGTCAGCAGCTTTGCAGCTACCTACATACCTACAAATTGCCTACCAGAAGTTCAGGTTGAATTGAGCTGTGTCTAAGTAAAAGGTGTGGTACATATTAAGTGCCATACCCCAATTGTTAGTACCAAGAAGAACTTCAGTGTGAAATAGACCCTCTTACTATCAGATGTGAGATCACTACCTAGCGCCTTTTGAGATGCTCTAATCAGCAAGTGCAAAGCACTGTTGTGAGAAACTGGGTTGTTGGTTCAATTGGGGATGACCCCTGTTCAAGCAACAACCACAATCCCTGTCAGGGTGAACCACAAAAGTCACTAAATTAACCTGTGCTTAACCCTCTGGTAGCTTGCCACAAAAACAGTCAGGCTTAACTTAGAGGCAATGTGTAAAGTATTTAAGTAGCACATATACATTAAAAAGTGAAAACACAACTCAAGAAAAAATCCCATACCAATTCAGAAAAATAGAGTGAATTTTAATAATTTATTTGATACCAGACTGACAAAAATCTAATCAGTAGAACCGGAGTCACACATTTTTAAAGCTTAAAGCTTAAAGCACTGGCTCCCCACCCAGGAGAGAGTCCACTTTAAGGCCTTATGCATTACCCACAAACTGATAGGAGGGAAAGGACCAGAGATTATCTCCTCTATGGTCAAGCCCTATCGAGCTAACAGGCGACTAGGCTCAGATGAGCAACACCTGGCAGTCGTCCCCAGAATTCAGAGAGTCAGAAGTGGTGGTCGGCTATTCTCATATAATGCTGCCAAACTTTGGAACTCCCTTCCTCTTCAGCTACGTAGGGAACCCAATCACCTGGTCTTCCGCAAGCTGCTGAAAACATGGTTCTTCCCTAAGTGATTACCTGAAGCATCAGTTATCCGCCAGCGCTGGGATGCCTACGGGTAGCTATGCGCTCTATAAATGCTGCTTCATTCAAGGTAAAAAATTATCGCCTAAAAGTTTAAGTGCAAACCATGGACATCTAAGACTGGGTGATAGTGTGAGACTGGGTCATAGTCGAAAAATATGGCCAACCGCGATTGAGCGCAGGTCGGATACAAGAAGTCAATTGGGCGCAGTCGGCGCTAACATTCAGACGTTGAAGACATTTTTGAAGAAAATGTTCTGAGAAGGTAAAGTTCAGCGAAGAAAGGCTGCAGGGCATGTCGGAGGAGGGAGTTTTGTCATCGGGGAGCTGCTGGACAAAGTTGCACAGTATATTTCTACATTCGGACTTAGGGCCTGATTTAGATCTTGGAGGATCTGGTCCCACATTCACTTTTCCGTTGGTTTCCCCACTCGCCTACTAGGCGGTCTGCCCGCTCTATTTAGATGTTGGCAGCTCTATGGGCGATAGATAATCCGTCCGAGTCCCGCCGACTCCACCACATTTTTCCACCCACATTGACGACATCATAGGCAAAAGGGGGTGTCGGAGGAAGTTGAGCACATTTTTCTGCCAGGCCAATTACAATGTGCCTTCCCGCCGACGTAAATGTGGCAAGTAAACCTCCACAAAGGAGATGGCGGTTTCGAAGGGATATAAGGTAAAAACGTAACTTTTTTTCTTTTTCCCACTTCCTCTTCACTATGAACCCGATCGAGCAAGTACCCCCTTTTCTGCTGCTACTTGACCACGAAGCACATCAACCCAGTTATCGCCAGAATCGAAGGTAAGCTTCTATTTTACTTGTTTCCGTTTGAATTGTTTGTTTGCATTAACTCTGGACTCATGCGTTTTGAAATCTCACTTTTCAAGAAATAATTTTCCAATGTGAAATGCATATATGTGTAATGTTGTCGTTTAAGAAATTTAAAGAAACTGTATTAAATTAATTCTATTATTGTCAAATTTGGTGCAAGCTTCCTTCATGGTAATAGACACTTACATAAAAAATGACATTAAACAAGATACATAATGTGTTCATACAGGTGTGTTTCCTCATTATTCATAAACTATCAAATTATAAACACATGCATAACACGTTTTATTACTAATTTAAATTTAATATAATTTAGTAATTGCACTAGACAAGGTAAAACTTCCTTTTAAAATATATGTAAAATCAATATTAGTCCTAAACTGAAATCATTTTATTTATTTATTTACATAACATTTCTCCTTGTCTAGTGCATTTTCTGTATTTCATGAATTTTCATTATCTTATTTTTTGTCTGTGAGGTGTAATGCACATGAGTTTATTTATTCACTTTTAAACTTTAAATAAACCACCTGTATTAACAAGTAAAAACTACATTTTCAATTGTTTTTTGGGTGTAAGTGTCTTTTATCATGATGAATGCTTGCACCAAAAATTTTATGTCCATTACAGTCTTTTTTTACTAGTGTATGGACTTTACAAATAAGACATTTAAAATAACTGTTGTATTTCCTGTAATAATTGTAAGTAAAAATTGGAGCTGGAGTGGGTGATGTGTGTGTGTCTGTATGTTTGGTAGTTGCATGTGGGTTTGGTGTATGTTATGTATGTTTGGATGAGTGTTTTTTGGCAGGTGTTTGGCATTCAGGTGTTTGGTTTTGGTTGGTGTTGTTTTCTGTGTAGGTGTACTTTTGTGAGAGTGTGTTCGTTTGGATGAGTGTTCTGTTGAGGTGGTTAGTGTGGATGTTGCGCTTTTGGGTGTGGTTGTGGTGGTGGCTGTGGTGCTTGTGGGTGTGCTGGTGCTTGTGTGTGTGGTGCTTGTGGGTGTGCTGGTGCTTATGGGTGTGGTTGTGATGCCTGTGGGTGTAGTGTCAATAATGTGTGTTTCTTTGTGTTACTTTGTGTGTTTCTGTTTATGTGTGTGTGTGTGATTGTGCTGCTTTTGTCTGTTGGAGTGGGTGCCTGCAAAGAAGTGAGTGTGTCTGCATACACATTTTGCATACATTATACATTTTAAGTCAACAAACTTTGGTATGTGAAACAAATAACATGAATTCAATAACATGACAGGATAATGACAACATACTAAATTAAAATCAAAACCATTTCAAAACATAGCATAACATAGAGATTGATAAATACATAACAATTTAGCATATGTGAAATCTGAAAGAAAAGAGAGAATTACCAAAATAACATTGTGATATTATTTTCACAAAACAGAAACAAGCCATCATGGTATTTGTAGTTATTTCAATTAAACATTGACAACACTTGAAAAATTGTAAGCTAAACATACCTAGTAAAACTATGCAGTAAAAATGAACAGACATTTACATTATGAAAACAAATATATGAATTGTGATATTAGTTGAAAAAACACTTACAAGGACCATAACATAATGTGAAATGTAATGGAGAGTGACACCTGTAATCTTAAATACTACTAACTACATTCAAACAAACAAACATACAAGGCAAAACCCAAAAATAATAACATGAAGAAAAACACACATATTGACAACACATATTAAGAATTAGTAAAACGTGAGAAACAACAATAATGCTTCATATTTCCTAAATAAAACAAAAAAGTATTCTTTATATATAGGTTTATATGCTTAAAAAGGTGCTAAACTCATTTGCAACAGTTAAATTAAAAGCAAAGATGACATTTAGGTTTAGTGACACATTCAAAAGTATAACTTACCAGCCTCCACTACACCAGGGATTCCTGTTAAGCCTTCAGGATGTAGGATCTGCAAGACCTTCTCCTACCAGGAAAATAGGTTCTCTGGGCCTCCAAGTGACGCTTGGAGGCCAGGGAGCGCACTCTCCCCCGAAGGGTGTTCCAATTCTTCCTAATTTCCTCCTGTGTGCGCAGGTTGCTTGCTACAGCCTTCACTCTGTCAACTATTCTGGCCCACATTAGCCTTTTCTGAGATATAGTTGTATTTTGTACTCAGGCTCCAAAAAACTGTGACTCTACTCTAATAAATTTCATTCACCATGACTGACAATTCTCCATCAGTAAAACAGGGATTTCTCTTCCCTGCCATTATGAAAAAATAAACTTAAATGAATGTAATAACCCACAAGATAATAAATAAAACAAGCATTTGCAATGCAATAGGTCTCGCATTTTCGAAACTTTGACCCATTCGCATTGTAAATGGCAATGCCTTTCATTTATGTGCATTGTGTACTTCTAGTTGCTGCTTGCAGGTTTTCAAAACATAAATAAAAGGCATTGTCATTTACAATGCCAATAGTAAAAAATTTCGCAAATGCGACACCTATTGCATTGCAAATGCTTGTTTACGATGAAATGCCGGTTAACTTTCTATAATAAACACTCTTTACTAGGAACTCATGGCGCTCTATCAGTAACGCTTGGTTTCCCAGACATAATTTGAGGCAGAAAGAACTTAGTTGTTTCTTAACAAGTGGACTATTAATTACAAACTCGCTTCTCTTCTCATGATGTCACATTGCAGGATAACATTATACAAATCAGCCTCACATATTCTCCAAATGCAAACATTTGCTCACCTTACACAGAATGCAGTGATCCTTGTCCCCACTGCTCTGACATGCGGGTTTGGGGGATTCGTGGGGGTGCTTGCAGTGTAAGCCTGATGACCCAAGATAAGGTACAGCTGTCCGGCCAGGCTTCCATGCGTGTCCCACACCGGAAACACGTCAGAAGTTACCGAAATACATAGGAAGCTGGGATTAACGTGCTTGCAGTTTCTTCATTAAAGACACCACTAGTCTCAGTGGATTCACGTGGCCGGGGAGGCATGACCTCAGCTTACATTTTTTTTTAGGAACAGGACATCTGCGCTGGCGACCGCACCAGGGGTACTTGCTTTTTATTCACTATGTCAACAAGTTTATTGTGACCATAGCAAAACAAATTAGTCCAAGGCACGGCCGGCCAAGCATTTTGGTTTTGTTCTGTTCAGTGTTAGGTTGGCGTGAGTAAGCCAAAATACTCTAGGACTATCAAAACACGATGGTGGGGGACCCCTCCACAATGGACTACTGCTGTGTGCCACTGACTTGGAACCAAAACGGCGGATTGTTTCCCGCCTCCCAGTCGAGCGTTAGAAACCCTGTGGTGAAGAATGAAAGGAGCAGCAGAGCCAATGAATGGCCATGACTGCGAACAGATGTTGAAAGGACACAAAAATAGCTGTGCGGGTGCGAGAGAACGAAGAGTTTGGGTTCGCTCCCAGTTCAATGCGTATATCAGTCACAGAAATTAGAAAGGTTAAAATAACCAAAACATCCAGTGAAGTGTTTAATTAAACTTCGTCCGAGATTATTATCTCTGTGTTTACGGAGGGGGCTTCCTCTGGAGAGTTCCAGTGTCTTGTCTGCTTGCCTTTCTAAAGCCAGTCATTTATTGTCCTGACGACCCCTCAGCATAGATGACTGCTGCAGGGGCTGTGTGCGCTGCTCGTTTGTTAAGTTACTGGGCACCCCTGCACGCTTCCAGAACCGTGTTTACACACAGATGCTCACCTGCATGCAGAAGTGGTGCAGACACGTCACGCTCCTGTAAGCAGACGGGTGCTTGCCTTTCCTCAGCATGTGTTGTAGCACAGATGACCACACAGTCTTTTATAAATGAATGCCTAGAGCCGCTGTCAATCCTACACGGTGGGATTTAACTGCGTTACACCAGTGCACTTCAAGTGGTGCACTGTACAACCAGGGCACACCAGTTTAAGCACACCCCGGCTTCCCATCTTTAGGCTGTTCAGTTTTAGGCAATTCATCATACAGCACATACTTTGTAAATGCCGGCGCACCGCGCAGTGCATGCCTGCTCTCCTTAATGCATTCCTTGTGTCTGTCTGTAATGAAACTAGTGCTCATGTAAAGCGCCCTGATACCTTCGGGTCAAGTTTGTGCTATATAAAAGGGCAAAAAAAAAAGGCTACCTCTAGCACGTCCATTTGCACCTGCCACCCAATTTTACACAACTGCTCTGCCGTACTTCGTGCCTGCCCATCAAGCAAGCCGGTTGGCTAACTGCTCATGCAGGGTCTCAGCTCTTCATCTGCGCTTCTATGTCATCTTGTACAAGCTTGCATTACTCTGCGATGCCACAGGCCTTCGGGTCTCTGTACTGCATAACTGCACCCGGCACCGGGTGAGCTCCATGACAGACATAATCTGTTGCGGGGCAGACACGCTGGTCCCATGAACTCATGGGCATGTAGCCGTCGTCCTGCAGCTGCACCGCGGGGTAACAATGCAGGGGCAGAAAGGTGGGCAGGAAGGCAGGCAGTCAGCAGGGCTGTGCCATGGCAATGTAGTTCTCGGTGCAGGCCAGGCACGGGGGTCGTTGTTGGCTGGCGGGAGGCGGTGCAGAGGTGCCGGTCGAGTGTGCCAGCTTCCTCAAACACAGATCTTGGGCTGGCGGGGGCCGGTGAAGCCCTGGGACCCCGTGGCCATATAGATGTAGGCCAGCCCGTCGGTGGGCAGAATGTGGCCGGGTGATGCCAGAGTCTCGCTGCAAAAGGGGCTGGATCCATACTCGGCCGAGATGATGCTTATCTCACTTCATGTCATGGGCACACTATTACACCATATAGGCTTTCATGCAACAACCTAAAGCATTGTGGGTTATGGTGTACTTCCATTCAGCCGATTAGGCTAATTTAATTATAGCAACTATTTTTCTTTTTTTGCAGTTTTTATTTAGCGCGAACTCTACCCGAAGGTAGTGGAGCCTTTAATGAGCACCAGTTACATTTCACAAGAGGACACATACGTTTTCGGTAGGCACGAGATTAAGTGATTTGCCCAGAATCACAGAATGTCAAGCCTACGCCGAGACTCGAACCGTTTCCCACCCAATTCCACAGACGGCAGCTCTGGCCGTAACCAGACTCCCTCTCAAAGATATGTCCTCGAGTAATGGCTGTCTGACTTGTCGTGGTAATAACGCGCTGCATTGTATGCAGGGACTGAGTCAGCACAGTCACTCCACTGAATCACGCTTTTCTTTGATATCAGAGCAGGCCACAGTAATGGCTCTGGAGAGGGGGAGTAGTGTAACCCGAGAGCAGGCAGGGTCTCCAGCGCACCCTACGCTAATCCCTGCAGGATGGCCGTAACTGGGAACAGCTGGGACGCCGGGTTGGAGCTATGGTAACAAGCAGCGGCAGAGGGGCCATTCAAAGTGTATTAAAAAAAAAAGGGAAACAAGTCTCGCCTTGAGGTAGCAACTGGGGACTGCCGGCCTCTGGGCACTGCGAGTCCGGCACCAGGTAGAGCTGACCGGGCCGGTCCGATCACATTACGTGGAACAGTAACCCCATTGCACCATGGGAAAGCGACGCTTATTACACAGTTGCTCTGCGCATGGAGGAGACACACAGAGAGCTCGAACGGGATACATGCAGTGGTCTAAGGCGAGGAAAGGGAAGCCGCACAGAGGTGCGGCATGGAGGGAGATAGCCCCTGGTGGCACTCCCTTCACCCCACGGAAGAATTGGCAGTCCTTGCCTGACAGCTGTTGATCACGCCGCCTGCCTCCTGTGCAGGCACCAGGGTTGTGAGGGGCCAGGGCTGGCACGGAGGTCCAGAGGGCGTGGCCTCTGCCTGCGGGCATGGATTGGGGGTGAAGAGCAGAGAGGGGATAACATTATCTTTTAAAAAAGGGCGTGAGAATCCCCACCCCTGTTTGCCCTCAAGTAGTGCCGAGAGAGCGTACTCACAGTGGGAGCTAACTTAGACAAGCACAAAGGTGACAGGCCCGCTGTAGTGCTTAATTGCACACCCTTTCAGTGAACATGTGCGGCATTGCAGTGAGATGGGCTGAGCGTGAGATCACCGGGAGCCGCTCAACCACCGCGAGCCGCTCAACCACCGTCCAGTGTCCGGCTGCTGCAGCCGCCATGTATTTTACATATTACACACGGCGCTACAATGAAAGTGAAAGCGCGCTATCAAAGTGAAAGTGCGTAAAAGAAAGTTCCCCACAACACAAAAGCGGACGAAGACAGTAGTTAGGTGCCGCTGCTTCCGGACTAAACGGAAGTGCCGCATCGGATCGCAAGCCAACCATAAGCCTGCTAACAAAATAAATGCCAGAGTTAACGAATGGCAAGTGGCAGGAGAAACTACCGGCAATAGGCGGAGTTTCACCCAACAGATACAGATTACTTGATGCCTCGTAGAGGCAGCGCATGAGCTGCCTATGCGAGACCTAAAAAAGACAAAATGAACAAGAAAAAAGAAAACCCCAAAAAAACTGACTGCACTGAAAAAGTGCTCAGGAACAATGTTCCGCTGCTGTGGAATAGCAAAAGGCAAAGGATCATGGTCTGAAATGGAGTGTGTTTTCTAGTGTGCTATGGAGGTGAAAACAATTAGCCAAAACTCATCAGGTGTTTGATGCTAGCATCCAACCAAAAGCCACAGGAATAGTACAATATTGAACGCGTCCCACAACCGAATCCCTCCGTCAGCAATCCGTCGCTAGGACAACGCCAGGACAACTGTGAAATTTAATAGGCTCGGGGCAATCCGGCGACCCTGACGGCGATGGAGTACTGTTAGCCAGCAGAGGAGTCTGCTGGGTCGACAGCGGTGAATCGCTTATGCAAAGGAAAACACTCTGTCAACAAGGACGGATGATAAGCCATCCCACATCTAAATACAAAGGGCACACAACTGTCAACTCGACAGAGTACTTGTAAACTCCACCACGGAGGGACAACGGAGTCCCACCAAGATCTAAATAGGGCCCTTAGTCTCTTTTTGGAAGTCAAAAATCTTCCTCGGGGCAAAGCTGGAGTCTGTAGCTGATGAGAGTTCCAGTAGGCTGGATACCTCTTCGCCAAGAGACCGCTGAACAGGATTTGCTGCAGCAGATAAGAACGTAGCGGGAGCTACCACAAAGTCAGGCCAGCCGTTGATGCACCTCGGGCGAATGAACAACCAGATTGGTCCCGGTCAACAGCATGCAGGGCTCTGAGAGTCCTTCCAAAGGTCCAGAACGTGAACTGAAGGGTGGGTCTGAGAGTCCTATCTGTATACCTAGTGCCTTGTTTGAAGTAGCAGAAGTTTCTAGAAGCTTTCCTTTGAAGTGCTTTTAATTTCCTGAGTCCCCTGCCCTGGCTCCAAGCTGGCTGCAGGAACAATGCAGTGGTGACAATTCATTTGAGTGAAGGCAGAGCACAGCCTATTCAGTTGCAAGTGGGACTTTGCCCAGCTCCGCACCTCCATCCTGCCAGCAGATGGCCCATCCAAGCACACCTAGTCCATCTATTGTCTGACTGTCTGGGAGGATTTAACAAAGTCCAACTGCCAACTACACCCAGTAATGTGACCTAGGACAAGCTATAGGCACTAACTAGCAAAGGGAAGGAAAATGACAACTTTATAAAAGTGTCATTTTGAAAATGGTTACTTAAAATCCAACTTTACTGTTAAAGAAGATTTTTAATTACACCTTCATAGATACAAAACACAAAATGCTTACTTGCCCCCAATCAAAAGTTAGCACTTATTGAATTTAATAAGGAAACCCAATGTTATCCTATGGGACAGATAGGGGTTTTTCACTATCAGGACATGAAAAACTTAAAATTACATGTCCAACCTTTTTATTACAATGCACCCTGCTATATGGGCTACCTAGGGCCTATCTTAGGGGTGACTTATTTGCAATAAAAGTGAAATTTAAGTCTTGGCAAGGGGGTTATATTGCCAAGTCGAAATGGCAGTTTAAAACTTCATTCAGGCTGCAATAGCAGGCCTGTGACATGTTGTAAGGGGCTACCTATCTAGGTGGGTGACACAATAACTATAGCACGGCCACTAGTCACATTTAATATACAGGCCATGAGTTTAAGGTATACCACTCTACAAGGGATTTATAAGTAAACTAAATATGCTAATTAGGTGTAATCCAATATCTGTGAGTGAGAGCCCTTTTATAACCTAACTTGGCTTTTCTACCAGGGTGACGGAACTGGCCATCTTCCATTGTTCCTGCTAGTAGATGGCACCTTATATTTTTTTGATTAGGATTCTATTATAGGGAGATGATAAAGGTCTGCTAATAATTTTCCTTATACCCCTTTTTCATGATAGCAGACATTTACTCAGTCATGGCTGGACCAACTCCCTTTCCATGATGGGAAGAGGAACAAACCCCCGCCAAATTTTGTTGGGGTGCTGAGGAAGGGCTTTCGAAACAGAGAAATGTTTTCCCAACAGAGAAAAAGAGGTGCAATGGTACAGCGGGCTCTACTCCCTCTGTGCATAATTTTACACTATGCACTTTACGCACAACCATTGCCAGTAGTGCACTTTCCAGGCGTTCTACTTGGAATGTTTGTTAATAAGTAAAGTAGAAGATCTGCACTCATGTAGACGTACTTCTACAAGGGCAGATTTACAACTTTGCTTGTGAATTACACACTGAGTATTCACCTCCATCATTGTTTCACTTACTAAATGATTAAAAGGTTTTGGCAAATGTATTCACCTTGATATTATAAAGGTACCAAACAAGAACCATTCTAACACATAGTTCACTCTAACACTGATGGAAATAAAACAAGATCACAGATAAGACAGGAAAGGGATTAAACTCACCAATGCGACCTATCTAAGAATTTTGAGACCATATAACATTCAAAATCATTTTTCTAACAAAGCATATTAGTCACAGACTAATGCATTTTATCTCAGAAGAAAATTTCATACAATAGCACCCTTTATTAAAAACAATTGTTTCAATGTATGCCAATACTGATTAAAAAAATTAATCAGTTCTCTACGGATTTGTTTTGACTTGGCTTCTGAAGATCAGCTCATTAGTTTGGTGAAACAAAGCACTTTCTCCGTCTCTTTACTAGACCCCACTCTGGCCACTATTTTCAATTGCCTTACTTTCTTGTCTGTCAATTCACTCCATCTTGGAGACCTACTGCACTTTTCATTTCAGTCAGGCTCTGTTTCAGTATTCCTAAAGAAGTTGTCATAGCACATTTGCTCAAAATACACTAGACAGTCCTTAAAGATCTCTCAACTTATTTTCTCATTTCAAACCTATCATACATTATAAATGCCTTGAGCTGGCCAGGGTAATGAATGGGAATGAGAAAGAATTCTACCTACTGATAGGAACTGAGATGGTGACGTTTTGATATTGAATGATCATCAATCGATATTAAATGCAGGTGATTTGATATGTTGATTCTACTTGACCTAAGAATGACATTTGATATGGCGGTTCATGAAATTGTGCTGTGAAAATTGAAAGATCTTGTGCTCACTTGGATACCCTCTTTTTTCCTTTTCTCAATGACAGAGAACACATGGTGGTAATGCTCTCTTCATTTCCTTTTGTTGTTTAGTGGGACAGGATTTCTTACATTAAGCACAGAGTCCCTTTTCATTCCCGTTCACCCTTTCTCTTTTGTGAAATTGATCAAATGATTTGGGGTAAATCAACATTTACAAACAGGGCTTTCATTGAAGTTGGAAACATTGGTAGTTGAAACGAAAACAACACAGCCCATCTTTGCTCTGCTAATACAGTGCTGCTACAGAAATTAAAAGCAGAGATGTGGAGGACCGTCATTAATCATGGAAATAACTCTGGGGAATGTTGAATTTCCACTGTCTTTTAGCACCTAGAGGCCATTTGTGGTGAACATCTCTAATTTGTAAGATGCTTTTATTACCTTGACAGTTAATGCTCTATTCTGCCAGACCTCAAATGTCCAATTAAATGAGCTGATTAAATACATAGTGTAAAGAAGACCATATTTATCAATAGAATTATTTATGTAGAACTGAATAACAAATAAATCAGATTTTAATTGACTCATGACTATAAAAACATGCTACTAAAACGTTAAAGTAGCCTTAAAGCATTCTGCTCCAACCTTACATCAAACAATATAGCATGAATTACTAACACCCTAGAGATGCAAACATTATATAATTCATGACTGTAAGCTGGGAAACATTTGCCACCTCAATGATTTGAGTGGCAATAGCATCTTAAACAACAACATTATCCACATCTTTCAATGATGTCACTCTGGAAACTTCATAGATAGAAGCATCATAATTCAAGCATGTTCATCTTAAATTCCACAGCAGAGACATTAATGTACTCTGTCAGCCTTCAGCCCTTACATTGCATCAAAGGCCACACTCAGTTGCTCATCTTCTAAAAGCAAAATCACATATTGTGAAGCAAAATAAAGAACGTAATAAATCCAAACTCACGTGTAGTTCAATGGATATTTCCATTCCCATTCAATGTATAGTGTTTGCGAGTCACATATTAATGCATTGCTAAAAATTTGCAACATTTCATGACATTTTCAGAAAGAGGTTATAGTTTCAAACCACTCAGGAAAATAATTGTTACTGTGTTTTAATGGTTATTTTACTATGTTGAAAACTAAAAAACTAATATATATTTTCGGAGAGATATTGGATCATAAAACAATTCTTCGCAATATGCTGGCTCATGTCTATTATCAGTGACAAAAGTAGTCACGCAAAAGAAATTACCCAGGGCAAACCCCTTAAATTAAGACTAGTATTCTGTGTGGACTTTTAAAAGTCACGTATAAATCAGTATCTATATGAAATACAAAGGACAGGTTTTGCAATACAATCTTGGAAGCACCATGGAGTAAACAATGTTGTGTTTGGTAATAATAGCACTTGGAGATATATTTATTTGGAATTGATCACTCACAGGCCAATGTTTAGTGAAGGATTCAATGCAGCACAAAGACGTACCTTAAGCCAGGACTTCTTCCGCATTTTAAGGCGCCCCATCCACATATCGGTGAGCAACATTTGTGTGCATGTGTGAGACACAAAGGGCCTTAGTGCTGAAGAAACAGCTAGCTTCAGACAGGTTGAATTACTCCAGTTTTTTAGTTCATATGTTAGGAGCTTCATAGCCATCTGCTCGTTTTGTTTGAATGCCTTGTCTAAGAGGTCCAGAGCAAGCTGACCAAATTCCCTATAAAAAGAAAACAAAATGGCAGACATCATTAATATTAATTGAACTCATCTCTCATCAGACAATTTGAAAGTATAGATGTTCTGGTACAGACCAGATCTACAGTGTGGTGAATTATATTTCTAATGCTCTCATTTGAAACAGTGTTCTTCCAAAAGAGTTGAAATATTACGGGATAGTTTAGGCATGTCTAAATAGGAAGACCTCAATATTTTTCAATAATTACCCCATACATCTGACTACTGATAGTATATTTTGACCTTAAATGTGATTTGATAGTTGGGTTGGAGAGTAGGCAAGGTGCTGGACCTGTGGATAACATCACATCTTTGAATGCTCTGAATATTTCTTTCAGTAAGTTGACCAGTGAATGATACATAATTAACAGGGCATGGGTGACAATGAATATTCCACCCTACAACAGCAGAATCACAGGTATTTGCATCAATACTGGGAAAGGAAGATGTCTGGCCTCATCATCTTGCTCCATTTATTTGCGGGCTTTTATACCATTCGCTGTAAGAAACCTGCCTTTTCTGCATGGCTCCCCCAGACTGTTGCCCTTTTTACAGACCCTCTTTTTGTAGGACTTAAAACTCTGTGCACTGTGACGTCTGCTAAACAGGGGTAAAGTGCCTATGCTTCCCCTTTAAACATAGTTAAAATTCCTTATACCCTAGTTGACAAATTAAACTTACCCTTAGGCACCTAGTATATAGTGTAGAAAATGTACCCAGGGCCTAAATGTTAAATGCCACCTGTAGACTGCAGCAACTATTGTACCTTCTACAGAGTGGGCATGTAAAAATGGATACAAGCCTACTATTGTAACCTGATTGCTGCAGTATAAAACCTCCAATGAGACTGGTCAAAATAACCCTTTTTGACAGGCAAAGACCTCCCTTTTAAAAATAAATAAATCATCCCTATGCAGGGCTTGTAGCCCACAAGGTAGGGTACGTGGCTTTTACAAATCAAACATGTAGAAAAATAATGTAACCCTCCCCCTACAGTGACAAGGCTCGAAAAACTTTTTTTAGTGTGGCAGGACAGGCTGTTTTATGGGGAACATATTAAAATATTAATATAGCTATCTCAGGTTTGGAACCATCTAGGAAAATAATAAAACCACTATTATTAATAGTTATTAAAAGTCAAATTCAATGGTGAAGTCAGATTTTTGAGAAGTATTAATGTATTAATAAGTATTGAAATAGCAGTAACTGTGCGCTTTACCCTGCATGACTCTCCAGGAGGCTAATTTGCTTTAGCTCTCCAGCAGATCCACAGCCTGTACTTAGCCCTTAATAAGGTGTGTAATTCCTCCCAGGGCCACACAATAGACCACTTTGATTGATAGGTCACCTGAATGGGTAGGGATGTCTTCTATGAGCTCAGTTGGAATTCAGCATGGGGGCTGCTTCCCCTTCTATTAGCAGAACAGTATAAATTCCTACCTGAAAGGCCTGTATGAGGCATGTGCAAAATGTTTTCACCCTTGAGAGCGATCAAACAGGACTAGATCACAATTCTCGTGTATCCCCTGCCTGGCTGCTGAATGACCCTACATAACTCATTTATGTATGTTGGGCAGCTACATTTGTGGGATTTTCTCAAAGATGGATGAACGAAAATTAATCATAAACGAAGAAGGCATTGAAATAGGCCTACCCCTAGGCAATTTCAAAATATGTTATATATTCAGTCAGCCTTCTTTCAATTTTCTTAAATAAATATCCCTGTGTGAATTTCTATTCAAATCACTACTTTTGGAACTCCTCCTAGAATTGTCCTCTCTCCTCTGACCATTCTGCTCTAAATTTGGCAGAATCAAAGAGTGCACTTTGAGTCTGTACGTTGCATTTTGAATAATTTTTGGGAAAACATGGTGCAGATTGTTAAAGGATAGCACAAACATTATTAAAAAGAAAAAGCATTCCCTATATCATATTTTCACAACATTAACTATATAGGCAAAAACCCCACAAAATCTATAATTCATAGAACTGATATCATATCTGTGATTTCTTACCTGTGAATTAAAGGTGAATGAGTGGTACACAGTTCTGTGGCTCACTTTGTTAACATACATGTATTGTGTAAGCGAACAATGTTACATGAATTTTAATTCCTTTTATAAAAATATTTTTTCTTTGTACAACTACTCATTTTCTCCTTGCTTCTCACTTTTCTTCCTTCTCCAGCGATAAACGAGTATCACAGATGTTTATTCTATTCTGCTTGTTTATATACAATATTATATTATTTGCAAAAAATGTAATCTTATGTTACTCATTACACTTGGTTAAAGTAGCATTCATTAACTGAATTCGCATAAAGACATTCCTATTTGAATATTAGCTTCATTTAGTAGTGTTGATATTTTGCAAAATAGTACTACTGCAAGTCATCACTTAACTGACAGTTGTGAAAAATGCATTTTATTGGACAGAGAGAAAAATTTCTAACCATTATAAGATCTTTATTAACTGAAGTGAAGGGAGAACTCCTACTTTGAGTACTTCTTCAACTCTTCAGAAGTGTCATCCACCATGTTACTCTGCTTTGCTTCATGTGCCATCGCCCGGTACAGTTTGCATGCCACCACTGCCTTGACCATAGCCTCCTCTCCATGCTGCCAGAAGAACATTGCCATCTTCTGCCTTTTCATCAATACTGCCCATACCAATAGGTCATTGTAAGGGTAGATAAACCCTGCAGGCTCATTGTCCTCAGAGAAATTTAATTCCTCTTTTGACTTCTTCCTGGACTTGTGCAGACCAGTGCTCTTTTCCTGCAAAAAAACGCAATGTGCATTAGAAAGTTCAAACTAAGTGCAAACTTACAAAAAATCTTAAAAGCATTGTTTTTTTAAACAGCCTTTTCAATCTAGGACTCGCATGAAATCTGTTCCAACAAATATTAGTGTAAGTGTTGATGAATAAAACACTTTTGAGATCTCCATACACAGGGATCTGGATTCTGCCCTGTACACACAAATGAAACGGTCTTCATTCATGTATCCACCTTCACCTTTGCTCATCACAACTAATTATCTTCCATTCTTATCATCCTTGACCTATCTGCTGCCTTCAATACCAGAGTCATCTTAGTACAACTTAATAAAGCAGTGACAGCTCTAAACTGCTTCTACTATGACCTCTCCAGAAGCTCATTCTCAGTCTTCTGGTGCTCCAATCAGTCTAGGTTTAGGCATTCCTTGTGAGGTTGCTCCCCAAGGTTCTGTATTTGGTCCCATGCTATACTCCCACTATGTTTCTTGCCTGAGTAAAATCAACTACTGATTTGGCTTTTTCTATTGCTAATGTGCAGATAACATTTGCATATTCACAAAATGGGGGCAAAATATCTTTGATATCCTTAAAGCTCTTTATCACAACAACTCACTTCATTCTCATTTTCAATTCATGTAAAACGGAAATCTTCTATTCCCCTGCCTCCAACAACGTCCCTCCCTCTACTACTCTGATTTAATACTCCCTGACTCCTCACTTGCTATGCCAGTGCCAGATTCTTGGACTCCTTGCTGATTCCCAAATAAGACTGGACTCCTTATTTCATTGACTGTCACCAGCCCAATATCAGCAGCATTATATGTGAAAACACAGGCCCACCTTTCTTTCCGCACTGGAGGAAAGTGCACTTGTGGTGAGTAATCTAAACTACAGCTACAGCTTGCTCATGGACCTCATCAAATAAACCGTCATTCCAATGAACACGTTTCTCATATTTGCAACTCAACAGTTTGTTACACTTCTCCTCTTACTTGCTCAAAAAAGGCTGGCACTCAGCTCGCAGCTGATCCCAACACAAACTACTGACACTGGTCTTTAAAACTATTAGTGACATGGCCCCCTGTAAGTCGCCAATATCCCACATCCCACGTTTGTAAACAGCTTTATAAAGACATCATATAAATCTAACATCCTATACATATGGACTAAACATTAGGTCCTCCTGATCCTCAAATTTGATAGCCATGCTTTAAATTATGTAGCAATACATACATATATATATATAATTTTTCAGATATTTTAGAATGAAAGTATGATATATAACTATTTATATATTTATATATTTATTCTAATTTACCATATGAATTGTTCTAAACTATATGAACTTTTCAGTGATCATTACCATGAGGATATTTATCCCTGTATATCCCAACCTATAATATTTTTATGTATAGTTGCAACCTCGATTTCCTATGTACGCAATGTTTATTATTATCAGGTGACGCAATTTTCACTTTTGATACATTGTATACCAACAGGTTCCATTTAAACCCATATTAGGACAGTTTCAATATATTTATTTTGAGACAGAAACCATAAATAAGGGCACCAGTATTACCTTTTGAAAGACAGACTACTTTTTGATCAATTTCCATAGTATTTTATCTATGTTTACACATCACATGACACATGGGGTGACTCACAGCATTTTAAAACAATGAGTGAAACGGCGTTTCTGTATGTGAACAAGGACAATGTGTTGTCCGAAACGCGTCGTATTTTGGCTTCATCAATAAAGACCTGAAAATTGCCACTCATTCTGGAGTCCGTGTCTCTCTCTCATCATCGGATGATTTTCGAGGAGATTGCTTTGCTATTTCGATATATATATATATATATATATATATATATATATATATATATATATATATATATATATATATATATTCCAACCACTTCCGACTTTCTATAAGAATCGGACACCGACACAGGAGTTAGCTTTGCCATTCAGCTTTCAGGTTTATTTTTCCTTTCGCTCTGACGCGTTTCGGCACACCTGCCTTGTTCACATGGGCAATCACATAAAACACAATGTTTTTGAACAGAGGATTTCTGGTCACATGATCTTTTTTAAAATAGATATGGAAGAAAGACTTTGATTCAGCATTTGGGAAGATACAACAATTAAGAAAACACCAATTCAATCCAATGTGTTGAACATAGTTACAAATTTCCATCACACTACTTAATATTTATCATTTCATCATTAAAACTGCACTTGTAAAATTGATTAAATTCTCAATTTATTATCTAGTACCATGGACTCCCTTTATACTATCATCACTACTTCAATGCATTAAAAATTCATGCATAAGTAAAAAAGTCATTGTAAAATCACTATTCTTCTCCTTTAATAAAATCTCTTTGAAGATATATTCTATTTGTATTTCCATGGAAAAACATTTTTTCTCAAACAAGTGCATCATGTTACTGTTGTCAATCTTTTCATTCACTATGGTCTCACATTATTTAATTATTAGTTTGTATTCTTAACCCATAAAATTTACACAGAAAATATAACGGGCCAGTGCCCTTGTTTGGAATCCAATTTCATCTCATGAATTCTGCAATGACATCGAGAAACGTCCTTCATGAGTCATCTTGATTTCTGCCAATAAACCAAATACATTCTTTTTTTTAGTACATATTGGAAACATTCTTTGAATAGAAAAGGATACATTTTATAAAAAAGTTTCTATAAAAGTTATTTAAAATTTCAATAAATTTCAGTTAATTTTAAGGCCTCACAACAGAACTCTCTACTCTTTATTCTAATAAAGTGCAAAAAAGGTTCTAAAGTGCTTATGTTGTTCTCATTGTGTGCAAATATCGCAATTGAAATAAATAAAGTGCAAGTGCTTCACAGTACTATTGACTCAATGTGCAACATATTGCAAAAAAAGTGCAAATGCTTTACAGTATTCTTATACATTTCTTTCTCCTATTGTTAATATGTCGGCCCTTTACTTTTCTAAACAAATTCTCATTGGCAAATCAGACATACAAGCCTTCTTAACATGGACTCCAAAACTATTTAATAACTGTTAGTGTAATGCATAGTCTTCTTCCTTCCTCTGTTAGTTAAAATCAGAATTTTTAAAATCATTGAAATTAAATACCAAATTACACCAAATGTACATGTAAATCTTCTTCAGCGTTTAATCCATGAGGATTCTTAATATTAAACAGGAGTATATATTTTGACTCTAGTTGGCGTAATTTTCTCTCTCTGTCGCCACCTCTCAAGTTTTTATGAACTTGATCTATAGCAAAATAGACAAGTTCATTGGTGTTACCTTTGTGCACTTCATTAATGTGACGTGCTATCACATAATTTTTGTCGTTATTCTTTATTGCCCTTAAATGTTGTAGGATACGGACATGAACCATATGTATCGTACTACCAATGTACATTTTTGGACACGAACACCTCAATATATAAACAACAAATTCACTTTTGCAATTCAGTGGACTTCTGATCTTCCAAGGACTACTGAGTAGAGGTGATGTAACCTGTTGTTCATTTTTTCCAAATCTACATGCCTTGCACTTATAGCATTTATGGAAGCCAGGGCTGACCTTTAGCCAACCTCCTCCTTTCTTGATCTCCGGGTTTGTCTTAAATAAGTCATCCCTCATCGATTTGGCTTTATTAAATGTCACCATCGGTCTTCGTGACACTTTTCCTTGCAATATCGGATCCTGCTTCACTAGGTACCAATGTCTACACAGGCTATCTCTCACTTTAGCCTGGTAGGCATTATATCCCGTGATCATCCTAATCTGATCCTGAGTGTTCTTCTTCTTATCTCTGACCTTATTTGTGTCTGGTTTCAACAGTACATCTCTCTCTATGATGTCTACCTTTTTCTTAGCCTGATTTAGTGTCTCATACCTGTATCCTCTTTGTAAAAACCTCTTAGTTAAAGCATTTTGAGCTTCTCCCAGAGCACCAGGTTCGCTGCAATTTCTTTTCATTCTTAAATTTTCAGCATACGGGATGCTCATTTTTAATCTTGGAGGGTGAAAGCTGGCTGCGTGCAGAATCGTATTGCCTGCAGTCGGCTTCCTGTATGTACGTGTTTGAATAGCTCCTTGTGCAATATATACTTCAAGGTCTAAGTATGTCACACTTGTCTCACTAATATGCTCTGTGAATTTTAGATTGAGATTGTTAATGTTAATACTGTCTATAAACATCTGAGCTGACTCTTTGGATCCATTCCACAGAATAAAAAGATCATCGATAAATCTGATCCATTTAATTATGTGGTCCTTCCATTCCCTGCCATACTCAGCTCTGAGCACCTGCTCCTCCCACCAGCCCATATGCAAATTAGCATAGCTGGTGGCGAAGCAGAGTGCCCATCGCCGATGCCCTGCAGTTGCTTGTAGGTGTCCCCTCCAAACAAAAAATGATTATTATTTAGACACAGTCTGCACATCTCAATCAACATATTCGTGTGTTGGTATAAATTGTTGGTCTCATATTCAGAAAATGCCTAATTGCCTGTAGACCATCTTCATGGGCAATACTTGTATATAGACTAACGACGTCTAACGTAATCAAAAGGTAAGTGTCTTCCCATTTTACATTTGTGATTTTATTCAGAAAATCTCTTGAGTCCTGAATATAAGCAGGTAGCGCTTTTACATATGTTTGTAAAAATGAATCTAGGTACCTAGAAGTTGGTTCAAATAAACTGCCTATGGCAGAGATAATCGGCCGCCCTGGAGGTTTCTCTTTATGCTTGTGGATCTTTGGGATTAAGTATAATGTAGGCAATACAGGATTTTCTACCTTTAAAAAGGAGTATTCCGATTGGCTAATTAAACCTAGCCCTCGCCATCTTGCTAGATCCTTCCAATATTTTTGTTTTATTTCAGACAGGTTACTTTGTGGAACCTTCAGATAACAATCTTTATCTCGAAGCTGCATCATAGCCTCACAATTGTATGCTTCTAAGGGCCACAGGACAAGGTTCCCACCCTTGTCCGCCTGCCTTACCACTATGTCCTGTCTGCTCTGTATTTTAGTTATTACGGCCTGATATTCCTTTTCAAACTTTGTTTCATTCTTTAGAAATTCCTTACTGGAGGTAATAGATAACTTTTTCAAATCCTTTATCACAAGGTCCGAAAACATGTCAATTGCGTCTTTCGGTGTATTGGGTGTGAATGTCGACTTTGGTCTAAATGCAGTAGCTGAACTATCAAACACATCTAAACAAAATAACTCATTAGTTTGACTAATAGACCCCACTAAAGTGGACCCCTCACCCTCTCTAATCCACTGTTGACAATCAAACAATACCTCCATGTCTCCAACTTCCAGATTTCCTGGAATCGCCAGACAGCACGACCTCAACATAATCTCCTACGCCGACGACACTCAACTGATCCTCTCCCTCACCAAGGACCCCCTCGCCGCCAAATCCAACCTCCATGAAGGAATGAAGGCCGTCGCCGATTGGATGAAGATCAGCCGACTAAAACTGAACACGGAGAAGACAGAGGTCCTCATCCTCGGCTCCAACCCCTCAGCCTGGGACGACTCCTGGTGGCCAACGACGCTGGGAGCAGCCCCGACACCCACCGACCATGCACGCAACCTGGGAGTCATCCTCGACTCAACGCTCTCCATGGCCAAGCAAGTCAACGCAGTCTCATCCTCCTGCTTCAACACCCTCCGCATGCTTCGCAAGATCTACAGGTGGATCCCGACAGACACAAGAAGAACAGTCACCCAGGCCCTTGTCAGCAGCAGACTTGACTATGGGAACGCCCTCTACGCGGGAGCCCCGGCCAAGCTCATCAAGCGACTGCAACGTATACAAAACGCCTCCGCACGCCTGATCCTCGATGTACCACGCCACAGCCACATCACCCCCCACCTGAGGAACCTGCACTGGCTCCCCGTCGACAGGAGAATCTCCTTCAAACTCCTCATCCACACACACAAGGCACTCCACAAGACTGGCCCAGCCTACCTCAACAGACGACTCCTCTTCTACGTCCCTAGCCGCCAACTCCGCTCCGCCGACCTCTCCCTCGCCACCGTCCCTCGCATTCGAAGAACCACCACCGGCGGCAGATCCTTCTCCCACCTCGCCGCCAAGACCTGGAACACCCTTCCACTAAGCCTACGACAGACCCAAGACCTGCTGACCTTCAGGAGGCTACTCAAGACCTGGTTGTTCGACCAGTAGCAGCACCCCCCCCCCTTTTTTTCCCCAGCGCCTTGAGACCCTCGCGGGTAAGTAGTGCGCTTTACAAATTCTGTGATTGATTGATTGATTGATTGATTGATCTTCACTTATTGCTATAGTACTCTCCTTTTGACTAGTGGTTTTCATGCTGAAAAATTTCTTAAGTTTTAACTTCCGTATGTATTTAAAGAAATCAATACGCGTTTGCGTGTAGTTAAAATTAGTGCGTTTGCAAAACGAAAGTCCCAATGATAGTATTTTTGTTTCATCATCTGTCAATGTCAAGTCCGTGAGATTTATCACAGTTATTGTTACTGCTTCTTCCAACCCCTGCGTTGATAGGACTCTTCTTTCTCCCAGACCGCAGTTCCATGCCCACCCCATCTGTTTTTTCATTTCCTTTTCTTTGATTTTGAGGGTTCGGCCTTGTACTTTGAGTCTGGTCCTGATATAAAAAAAACGAACTCTTCTATAATGGATGGCGGATCAATTAGGGTTACAGCACTTTGGGTTCCATCTTCTGAGGCAGTGTCAATTTCAGAGCTTGCTGCTGAACTTATTTCAGATGTGTCTCCTCGGTTGGCTAGTGCCTTATTGCTAGCTGTTTGCTTCCCACTAGCGCCACTTGCTTTGGAGAGCCTTTGTTTGCGAATATTGTCAAAACGACGGGCAAATGTATAAATTTGTCCTCGCATGTAGTCCAGCCGATCACGCTGGAATTTCGTCGCTTTACGTTCAGTAATTGTTTGCTCATATTTAATAAGACGAGTACTCAGATCCGATTGAAACTTCTTCATTGCTTCATCACCCAAGGCTTTATTAAGGTCCGTTTCTATTATAGCAATTTCTCCCAGAATTTTATCCCGGTCTTTGGACGCATACTTAATCAGTATCTTCATCATATTTTCAGAAGACGACGCATTGTTCGCCGCCCATTCACCGAGCATTTCCGGGTCTGGGTTTTCGTATGTGGGGGCCGTCAGTACCCGTAAACCTCGGGGAATCCTCCCTACATCGACGTATTTGCTCAGCGACTTGACCTCCCACCATTTAGAGATTTCGTTACGCCGTAGCTTTTCAAATTTTCGTTTCAGCACTTGCACATCATTTTCCGATTCTTTCACTGTAGAGTCCACTCCACGTTTTGGCTCTTCCACTTCCGCACTCCGCTCACTGAATACAGAGTCAGCGGTTTCTTCACGCTGCTTCATTAAGGTATCCATTTCAATTTTATCTCTCAACCACAGGAGCGACTGCTCTTCACATCAATTTCTAGCTTGACACAACCATAAGCTTGCTTAGCACACTCCGCCGGGTTATACTTTCCCGGACTCCTCTCCCCGCTGCCTCTAAATCGCAGACCGTTACCTTCCGTGTCGGGTTCCTTTGGCGTTCGGCTTCCGTTGAAGCTTGCAGCCAGCGGTATCGTCACTCGGCACACTGGTCAACATCTTCAAGTTTAGGCGGGGGGGCTGCCTCGTAGTGTTACAAACAAGCAAATCCAACTTTGCCAGAATTAAACTTTCCATGCACAAACTATTCAAAATGTAGCACCTTTTTATAAAGTTTCATGGAGATATGTCAAATGGGGCCAAAGTTATTAGCAAAACAAAACCCAACACAAAAAATGCATTTCCTATGGGATAGCTGACCTAATTATATACATATATTACTCAGTAACAGCCACCACTGAGTAGCTATAATTAGGTCAGCTGTCCCATAGGAATGCGTTTTTGTGTTGGGTTTTGTTTGCTGATAACTTGGCCCCATTTGACAAATCTCCGTGAAACTTTATAAAAAGGTGCTACCTTTTGACTAGTTTGTGCATGAAAAGTTTCATGGAGATCCGTCAAGCGGGGGATGAGAAAAAAGGGGCGTCCCAAAGCACAAAATCCCCATGCATTCTTCATAGACTTCTTTAAGAAGCACTACAGCAAAAACTGCTCAACGGAAGTACACCAAATTTGGCAGGAAGCTAGATCTTGGTCAGCAGATTGTGTTTTTTTGTGATTTGGTGTAAATCCATTCAGTCATTTTTGTGAAATTAAGGTTTGAAAATAATTGTATACTGGGGTCCACGAGAGGTTCGAGAAAGTCTTGTGGGAGTGCTAATTTAAAATTAGAGTGCTCTGATTGGCCCAGGGTGCTTTTTTTCCCTCGGGCCATCTTGCTCTGGCAAGATTCAGACTCCTGAAGGAGCAAGCACTCCGATTTACTGCCACCAAAATGATAAAAATGTTGCTGGCAGTCATTACAGGACTCGGAGACTTGGGGCCTAATTAGAATGGCGGCAAACGAGCGTCCGACCGCAATCGCAGCGGGTTGGAACCCGACTGACATCCTGTCAGCCATTCCTCCCATTAAAAAGCAACTACTGCATATGTGAATATTCAGTCTTAACCTTGACAAATGTCAATTTGTAAATTGAGAACACCCATAATATTCTTGTATTTTCGCTTTAGAAATTCCTTCCCTCCTATTTAATCTCCCTAATTTGCTTTTGTAAACGGGGAAGAGGGCCATGTAGCATGCATGTGACTTAATGTAGGCCAGAGTATAATGATGTCTCATCATACATATCCCCTTAGAAAAGTTAGGTTCTGACAGGGTCATAGTATCAGTACTTCAAGCTGCACTAACTCCAGACTTAATTTCTAACCAAGCTCTACAGGTCTGCATGACAGGTAGGAAATTCAACTTGGCTTCAAAGTCTCCAAAAACACTAGGGCAGTTTCCCACTTGATCAGGACCAACATCTGAGAAAAACAACATTAAAACTCAGCTACTTCTAGATCCTACATAACTGGAACTATATCCTGCAATAACTTAAGAAAACAGGACTTCACTTAGGCTCTTAATGCTGGAGGTGTAAAAAGGGACGCTTGAACAGCCGTGAGGGGAACGGCTTTACACCGCAGTAGCATACGCCGTGAGGGGAACGGCCAACAAACTTCATCCCCCAGCAGCCTTGATGGTCTCTTGACGCTGCATTTGCGCCCGGAGGTGCTACAAAAGCAGCGGTCATCTCCCGCAGCGCGGGACGCTTGAACAGCCGTGAGGGGAACGGCTTTACACCACAGTAGCATACGCCGTGAGGGGAACGGCCAACAAACTTCATCCCCCAGCAGCCTTGATGGTCTCTTGACGCTGCATTTGCGCCCGGAGGTGCTACAAAAGCAGCGGTCATCTCTCGCAGTGCAGGACGCGCGCGGGCGAAGCCCGGGCCAAGGGCGGGCCCGTCCTGCGCCCGTCAGCGACAGGAAGAGGCAGGGCAGGGCCACCCCCCCTGGTTGCCTTGAGGGGAGGCAGTTACATTAGCGGGTAAGACGAAGACTAACTACCCCGTCTATACAATTGACTGAAACCACAGACGCTTTATACAAGGTACACCTGGATACACAAGTCACTAAAATGGTGCTGGGAAAGGACTAATAATTGTTAAAGAGGCTTGCATTGTTTTAACAGATATAGAGAGCTGGTTTTCCTGTTTGATCTTAGTAATCCAGCCTTTTGTGTGTTAACAAATCCATTCATTCATTTAGCTTTTGCCCTAAGAACTGATTAGCTAGTGGGGTTCCCCGACCTATAGCCTACTTAAATAAAGCTGACACAAGTTGGTTGGGGTTGCTAAGTTGGGGGAAACACCGGGTCAACTTGCAACCCTTTCCCGCATCTACACCTTGGTTCGTGTGGTGTCAGCTATCGGATGTTAAGAATTCTTAAGACTGTTGTTGAGACAAAGTTAGGATTCTCCTGGGGTGTGCGAGTGAAAAAGGATTTATAATGGGGAAGAGGATAGGTGCAGTGAGAGCTAAAACTCCCATAGCATCCTCACTGCCACAAACTTCTATAGATAAAATGTTACAGAGGGCCATAGGGGTGGTGAACACTGAAATCGAGCTAACTGAAAGGCGGCTTTCACTCACCCCTGATCTATTTATCCCGCTTCCTGAAACAACCACGTTGATAGGTACACCACAAATACATCGAGATGTCCAGACCCTGTCATCTCCCCCAGTGGTTGCACCTAAGAGAGCAGCGCGCAAAAGTAAAAACACTATCAGTATATCCAGAAATACTAAGCGCAAAACAACCATAGCGGCTGGCTCTAAAAAGAAGCAATTCCATGAGGAATATATTGACAACCAGGAGGGGGGTGACGAGTTGGTATCGTCTTCTGACGGACCTAATGCAGTTGATCCAGCCAAACCTTGTCCAGACTGGGCTGTGAATCTGGTGGTAGATCTACAGAATAATTTAAGGGCTATTATTAAAGACGAGTTAGCCCCCCTTATTGGCCGTCTGGTCAATCTGGAGAAAGTGATGGTGGTAGGGGAAGTAAGATCAAATGATACACCAAATCCCCCTGCCAACAAGCAAGGAAAGGGGATCAACAGAGGGTGCCAGACGGACAGTGTAGGTTTACAACTGCCACTAGGGGAGTTGTTGTTAGGGAAGGAGGTCCCTTCTACTAGTTATGACTTAGGCCACCAGAATATACACAGGGAGAAGAGAAGTGGGAATGTTAGGGAAGAGAATGGAGCTAAAAACAGATCTGTCCCTTACATCCAACATGATGTTCCTAGCCCCTCTGAACAAGCCTTGAATAGAAATGGGAGTAGGCATTTAATACAAAAATCAGGAGAAGAGTTGTACTCAAAACCAGACTTCAATTTGCCCAGTATAAATCTTCCCCCAGCATGTGCTCCGTACGTAGCAATCCTGACAGGCGTCCCGCCAATTGAACCCAACGCAAAAGAATCACACCTTGAGTTGAGGAACAAATGTCTGTTTTGGCTCGCCAGGCATAAGCATTATGATTATGCAAGAGCTGGTGAGATCATTACGGTTAGAAGAGTTGGGTGGGTAGGGAATTGCCGGAAAAGTGAACCAGGGGAATGCATAGTCATTAATTTTAATAACCCTGATATTGTTGCAAACTTGTTTAAAATCTCTTCCAATAGCCATATTGTTTATTCAGGAATGAACTTGCGTCGCTTAGAATTTTTTTATCCACAACAGTATTCAGGTCAAAGGAGATATACATCACCTTTAATACCATCTAAGGGTCCGGGATCGTTACTGGAGGGTAGATGGGCTGCACCCAACAGGTTTCATCTATTTGAAGTACCAGTACAAAATAGATTTGATGTCCTGGAGGAGGTAGACTGACTGGGGGAGGGGCCTACTCAGATAGGGAACATTGAAATGGTAGGGCGAGCCTCCATGGGCAGAGTTGGGTGCATTCCCAATCAAACTCCAATTGGTGGTAGACCAGGATGCCCGCAGCAGTATGACCCGTCAGGAGCAACGAGTCAACTACTTGAGGCCCCCAATAGCACCTCTCCTGTTTCAATGGACAACGCAAATAGTGTAGATGAAACCAGTAAGGTGGCGGATGGACAGTGTAAGGCCCGCATAGATGATTCCCCAGTCCCAAGTGACAGGGACATCATGGGTATGAGCGCAGATCCAGGGCAAGGTAAAGGGTTGAAGATCTTAGTATGGAATTTGGCAGGCCTTAAAAATAAACTTCCTGCCCCGAATGAGAGTGCCTTTATAGACAAATACGATATCTGCTTCTTTCAAGAGACCTGGGTGACAGAGGACCTGCAGAGGGTGGGTTATGCTACATTTAACAATCTGGCAACCAAGGGAGCAGGGGGAGACCATCAGGCGGATCATCCATCTGGGTGGGTACCCACCTGGGTTGTAGAAGCAGACTTGTTGTTAACTCCTTCGAGGGACATACAGTGTGTACTCCTTACCTTCCCCTCCAAGACAAAAATTGCCTTAATTAATATATACTCCCGGCCGGTCAACAATAGCCAAGAGTCGGCTACTATCGACCATTTAGGTCAGTTTATTCCGACGTTGGATCCAGGAATTTGGTTGAATGTGGGGGGCGATTTTAATTGCCACTTTGAACCACTTACTGATCCCAATTACTCCGATCCCTCGGAAGAAGATCTCTGCTGGTGCATCCCGGACCCCCAGATTACCCCCATTAAAGTGTGGTCACCCTTGGCACTGCAGCTCAACGCATTTACTTTGGCGTTATCTCTAAGGGCATGCAATGGGCGGACTAAATCTGATAGGCCGGGGCAGGCCACATTTAATAGACCAGGTCATACCTCGTTACTTGATTACATCATGGTAGAAGCAAGACTTTGGGACAAGGTTCTTGATTTTTATATCACGCAGAGGCAGGACAGTGACCACAATGCCCTGAGTCTGATTCTAAAACCCTGGGATCTGGGTATTGGTAATTCAGTTCATGGCCCTACTAATGCGACTAGCGCATTAGTCATTTCAAATAACAGAAGGAAAGTTAGATGGGCCTTTATTCAGGACTGCCCCCAAAAGCTGGCTAAAGTATACCAGATAGCAATTCCATCGCTAAATAAGATGTGGGAGCTTGTGCAGGCACAAGACCCTATTCAGGAACCGGAGGAGGCAGGGAAAATTCATGCAGAATTAACCCTTAAATTGGCAGGGGTTTTTTTCCCTGCCGAGAGCCATAGAGAAAGCACCTGCAATAGATGCCCCTGGTTTAATGGTGACTGCCGTAAGGCAAAACACGACCTTCTGGTGGCAGTGAAAGAGAAGGATGCATCGCAAATAAAATTAGCGAGGGCCAACTATAAAAGGTCCATTCAGCAGGCCAACAATAAGTATGAAGCGGAGAGGTGGGAAAGTCTTAGATCAACCCTAAAAGAGAAAGACATGAAATCTTTTTGGGCTATAGTGACTTCGGGCGACAGGGAGGGGAGACCAGCCATTGAGCCCAATATAGCACCGGAAGCGTGGGAATCACACTTTGGGTCACTGTATGCATTAAGGGATGAAGGTAACGACACTAGTGATAATAATAGAAACGTCCCAGAGATTCCATGGGCAGGGGACTTGGAGATTAGTTTGCTAGAAGTGGGTAACGCCATTAACAAACTCCACTATAACAAAGCGCATGGTTTAGATAAATTACCAGGGGATCTTTTCCGAGAAGAGCCCAAGATCTGGGCCCCATACTTTTGTGCTTTATTTAATGCTGATGCCAAGGGTATGGATCCCCTGGACACATGGCGTGGGGCAGAGATTGTGCCAATATTTAAAAAAGGATGCCCCCTTATGCCCTCCAACTATAGGCCAATTAGTCTCATCGACATTTCTCAAAAACTTTTTGGCCGGGTGCTTCTAGACCGTCTCATGGACTGGATGGAGCAAGAACAAATACTAAGTCCATACCAGGCCGGCTTCAGATCAAAGATGTCAACCGTAGACCAGATATTCAGATTACAGCTATTATTCTGGAAAACGGTTATGGTAGAGGGTGGCAGCCTCTACTTGATATTTGTTGATCTGAAGTCGGCTTTTGATATGGTTCCCAGGGCGAAGCTCTGGAGGGTTTTGAGAGACTGTGGGATTCCCGTACAGCTCCTTGCAATTATTGAGAAGCTCCATACAGACAATTTTGCGCAAGTCCGCTGCGGTAAACTTGGAGAGCTCTCCTCCCGTTTCCCTGTCCTCAATGGAGTTCGACAGGGATGCGTTCTTGCCCCTACCTTATTCTGTCTTTTTATCAATGGGCTCATTGATTTTTTAAAGAATATTAAGGATACAGATGCCCCAAAGCTAGCTTCAGGGAAGATCCCCGCACTGATGTTCGCTGATGATACCCTGCTACTTTCAAAAACACCAATGGGTATCCAGCGGACATTAGATGGTTTTGCTGATTTCTGCAAGTTAAGAGGGTTGGAGATAAACTTGGCAAAGACCAAGTTTATGGTTTTCAACCCTCCCAAACTGAAACGACGAAACCCTACACTATATGGCACCCCCCTGGAGAGAGTGCAGACATTTGACCATCTGGGGGTCACTCTAACAGAGCATTTCAATTGGGAGCCGCAGTTGGCTAAAGCAAGGCTCAGGCTAACGCAGACAGCGGGAGGTATATTGAAGTTACACAGAACCTCTGCCCTTAAACCTATTGCGCCCGCGCTAGAAATCTACACTGCTCAAGCAAGGGGGGCCGCATTATATGGGGTGGAGCTATGGGGTCATCGCTCTGCCATCAACTTACAGAAGGTAGAGAATAACTTTATAAGGCAGTTGATAGGTTTACCACGCAGTACTCCCCTCATCCCTATCCGTATGGATTTGGGTATTAGGCCTCTTGACGAAGAGATAGCACTGAGACCACTTACGTTTTGGCGGCGGATATGGGTGACTCCCGAGCTGTCTGACTACAGGGACGAGCTGAGTGAGATACTATCCCACTGCCCCACTCAGAAAATCCCATGGTTCTGTCATATTAAGGATTTAGCAATGACATTAAACAAACCAGATCTGTGGAAATCTCCCGCAACGTCATGTGCCACGACCTCCAGGTTGGAACTTGTTAGACACTACAGAGCAGTAAAATTAACGTTACTACAAGAAAGTTCCTCACACGGCCGATTAACAGTAGAGTTCCTGCTAGTAAAAGATGTGTATAGCAAGGAACATTTTCTGGATTTTATCCAACCCCCATTGGCAAGGAAATTATATATTCAATTTAGATTAGGGACTCTCCCTCTTCTAGCATATGCAAGTAAATGGGCTAAGGAACAAAAGAGGGAATGCCCTGTATGCAACTTTAAGGAGGAATCTGAATTGCATGTTTTATTTTTCTGTCCTGTCTACCGAATGCAGCGCAGGCGTTGGTTAATTCAACTATGTAAAAATTTGGGTTTTGCGCGCTGCACTGAGGCATACAGAGTTTTAAAGTATGACACCTGTTTACCAACTGTATTTGCTGTATCCTGTTTTTAAATAGCATGTGGTATACCAGGCGAGCTGCTCAAAAAAAATTAATCGCATTGGGGAACCCAAATATCCAGTATTAAACATGGCAGTCTGATACTGTTTTTTATGGTAGTATAGTCCATAGTTTTATAATAATGGATTGTTCTTATTTAGTTTTTAACTTATTACATCTTGGAATGTGTTTTAGGTCTCTGTACAATGAAATTATATGTGACCATTGTCGTAAATCAGATATTCACAGACCTCGGATGGCTCTTTTTAAATATCTTAAAACCATATATTGTATATATGTTTTAAATTATGTGTACTTTTATGGCCTAGTGCCGAAATAAAGTTATTACTGGACTGGATAGCTGTGACATTCTATGTTCTGTCCTACTGCTGAATCTAAAGTAATTTTGATCAGAAATATAGGACAAATAGATAAAGATTAAGAGGTATACCAAACTTGCAACCCCTCGGGTGATCCCTCAGACGAAGTTCACAGCCAATTTAAAGAGATGGATGAATATCATTAGCTGTAGCCAAATGATGAATACTGAAAAATGAGATAACTGCAGACATTCCAACTTCAATGGATGCAAATGGTGCCAATACAAAAGGCTTAAAGGCTACATTCAGGAGGTTGTTGGGCCTTGTGCTAATAAGTTCAACTGCCCACTGTCAAAGGACTGAAAGTGACAAAGAAGAAACTACAACAAAGGCACCTAGTAGTGATATGGACATAGACTCTCAATGTATAATGGAATATTGTATTATCTAGTCGTGTGATTATTAGGTTTCCTTGTCACCTACATACCTTTCTCTCTGTTCTCCTTCTCTATCCTATGCAACAAAAGAAGAATACTAATAATATTACTACTAATAATAATACCTTAATAATAATTACTATGTATTTTTACTACTTTTACTAATAGTAATAATATGCATATTATTATTCATTATAATACCTTCCAGTCCCCTACCACATGAATATCGTCCTTCTTAAGCTTATGGTAATTCTCTCCTTACCACCTTTCTGAACAGTCTTAAAAAGACGCATAATGAATCTGAAACCCTGCATATGTGGACTAAACATCACATCCTCTTGACTCTCAAATTAGACGATCATACTTTAAAATGAGTAAATAATCATAATAAAGATAATAATATTTTTCTGATGACTGTCTCTACTAAGGGACACCCCTTTTAATTATCAACAAGCACCTTGGGACTTTTTAATGCGTAGACACCTATTAGCAGTAATGTTATTGATAGTGATATGCATCATATACTTATCCTGTCTGGATTTATGCTTCTTTTTTTATTAGGTATCATCGAACAATAAAAAAGCTAAATCCAAAAATAATTGAAGCATGCAATGTCTTAGAAGTCACTGTGTTACTAAATCCAAACAAAACATGTTTTCTATGCAAGCTCCAATCATAGGTTTTGGTGCCAAATGTACAAGTACAGCAAATGGAGAATAAGCTCTTGGACCCTAAAGTGCTTTATATTGACCAAGTGAAAATATTGATGATGTGGGTTTGTATTTGTTTATAAGCAATCATACCTTATCCTTCTCTTTCACAACCTGCACCTGTGGCATTTCTTTGCACATTTTTGGTTTACATGTACGATTGTTGTATAAGTGAATTTATATACCCTTCTCTTTGTGTCTAGGTCTATTTTTTGTTCTGATATTTAATACATTTGTTTCATTAGTTAATAATTAGCCATGTGGGCAATGTGCTTAGATCAAGACATAAGGGGTATAAAGTCTACTATGTAATTATATTAATACTGCTATTTGACTGTCAGGGCGTGTAAAAAACATTCCCTTCAAGACAGGATTCTAGTTTTTGAAGATTTTAGATCGTGCACCAAAGACAAAGATAGGCTTACAATAAGAGCTCGATGACCACGCTCTGAAAGTGGCTGTGGAATTTCTGTTGTGTTGATTTTATCTATCTATCTATCATCCGCATTTGACACTGTCAATAATTCCAGCCCAATCGGGTGCTCAGCTGAAGAACTAGTTCCGCTCTTATGATATAGATTTCAAATGAGGTTGTTTTCACTTTCCCTTCCCAAAGAACTCCTTTGACTTGTTGTGTACCCCAGGACCCCCAACTATTCCTGCTTTTTTTACATTTATGTTCTGCCTATGGTCTGTTTCGTCAGTTTGTTTATGCTTCCAGCTATACTGATTACACCAATGGTCTTCTTCTATGGCTCAGAACAAACCAATTACTTGATTGAATGGTTGTGTGGATGGGCAGGCTTCTCCCTGCAGAACATTGAAAACTGATAAATTTGAAGAATGTACGGCATTGCACTCTGATTCCTGGGATATCTACACAATCTCAAACGTGTTCAAAGTAACCAATTGCCCTTCAGACCACGTTGGTTGTTGGTACCTGTTTCTTGCAGTTACCAGTTTGGAGGAAATTATCCTACCTTTGCATCTCAGTTGTCATGAATTTGGTTACGATGAAGGTGTAAACTATGAAAATTTATTTTTCTCCCAGTTCCAAGCATTTAAACTGCAGCTGTCTAGATCCTCACAGGTGGGGCAGATTCAACAATATATCTCACTGTTTGCTAAGACTGTCCTGGCTCCTACAGAGATCACTTAAAAAAATGTGCATCAGAGATTCCAAAATCAAGGCATACCTTTCTTCTAGGAAATACTAAAACTCTCAATTTGGAAAACAACAGGTTTTTCTGTAATACAGATTGACCAAAAAGTAACAGGTAACACGATTCACCAAAGTGAAAGAAACCAATACGATCCAGAGAACAATAGCCCCAAGTAATGAATGCCTATCCTTCCAATGTATGTATACCGACTGGCCTAAATTTTCAACGAAATGTACACCTAATACTGTCCAGTTATCAAATGTTGGAATCCATGCCGGGAGCACGGATCGCTCCAAATGCATAATGTAACCCATGAAAAATTGCCTTGTTTTGCTCTAGTTGACCTACTTAATTCATACAACCCTAACTAAAAAATTACAGGCACAGTCAAGGTTCAATAAGGCAAAAAATTAATCCAGCTTGGGGGACGCTTCAATAGTCAGGGATCTTTCACAGTCCACATATGCAAGATTGTATTTCTGAACCTGAAAACAGAAACACATATGGGTAAATGTAAAACATTTTCCACAATGTACAAAGTTTGGTGAAAGGCCTAGTTTCTGAAGAACCACAAAGGGGGTTATTTGGTGAATAATATCACAATAGGTTTTACAACCCAAACAAAGCATTCTGTAGCCATTTTTGTTGGTTATTGTCCATGATGTAAGATTGTGTAAGAGGACAAACGTTTTTCTTTCCATTGGATGACCAGAAGTTCAGTTAAGACCGATGATGCATGTAAATGAGTGAAAACCTATATACAAATCCAACGGCTTAGATTACAATGTGACAAATCGCATCAACCTTATATGCCTTGGATTGGGAAACGAGGCAGACATTTCAAGTCAACCATTTTCCCTGAAACTTACATAGAACCCCAACCACATACTGTTATAGATCCTAAAAATGTTTAAGGGATATCTATTGATACTTCTCGGAGCATGTGGCTCTTTTACGTTGATATATTATTCATCATCAAGCCCAAGTACTGAGAGACTCAAAATATAGAAAATCAGTTAAAAAAATGTAAAGTCTATCTGTTGCCAATTACAATTCGTATTAGGAGGAGCAGCCATAGGGCTGTGAAAAGTTCCATCCTTACTTCATCTTAGTGAAAACCAGTCTGAGATATTTGAGGGTAGACCTGCATTGAAATATTTTATAATAGTCGTTATGCTTAACTTTAGCACACTGTTGTTCACATCAGATCACTACGAAACATTTCACTATCTCCCTATTCTGCATAGGATCTCATTCACAGTTTCTGTAGCACATCTACAGCCTCTCTAGTCAGAAGCAACTGCTACATACCAAGCATCTAACATATGGGAACAAAGTTGTGGTGATTGCTCTCAAATTTAAAAAAAAGAAAATCCATAATTGATTTTTTCAGTTTTCTGGATACGAGACTCTGAAACTCATGAACCTAAACATTAAAAGAACCTCTCAATAAATTGTGTATTTCTACTTTGAAAAAACTCGTAATTTCTCATTCTTTCCCCTTCTTCCACCCTACCCTGTGAGATTTCTTTACAAGTCCTTTATCAGCATCACCTTCCTCTGCCAGAAGCATAGCTGTCCGTTTTGCTTGTTACACAATAAGTAAAAGTAGTAATTCTATAAGAGACATATCGCCAGTGGAAAATCTACCCTCAATTAAATGGAAACAAACCTTCAACTGCATTACTGACTAATCAAACATTTACTAATTATTTTGATGTACTTTGAGGAAGTAATTAGGTTTGTATGGTTAAGCCAAATGCCAAATATTGTTCTCAAACCTTGCAAAAAGATTGTACAACAGACAACTTGCGTACTCCAAAACCGCATGCCTGTTGTGCCACAATATTTGTTTAATCAAAATATCTCAAATGTAAGAGAGATCAACCGTCCAGGTTAAAATACTAAATTGTTCTTGCATGTATCTATTTAATTTTATATACATTACATTCATGAACAAAGATTTTCAATAAGGAATACTGTACATAATATTGAAGAGGGTACATTAAACTAAGACTAGTGTTTACAAAGAAAGGTTGTAAGAGCGATTTATGTTTTACTGGGCAATGCCATTACACTGTGACAAACATGACACGTATTCAATTACAAAATGCAGGTATTTATGCAAAGGTCTTTGTACGAAATGGGGGAGAAAGTTAGGTGGCCCAGGGGTCTGAAAACTGAAGCGGTGAGTCTTGGCAGCTAACTTGAAGGACGGTGGGGTGTATCGGCACATAGCTTGAATGGGATGATATTCTATTGAAAATGTGCTAGAGATTTGAAGGATCTGAATTTTTAATGGAATTATGTTGATTTGGGAAAGGAAGTGAAGCTTTGCAGAGTGTGCCATTAGTGTGGGACATGACAGAAGAGGATCTGAGAGAAGTGGTAGCTAAAGCTACTGTTTTGAATATTTGGATGAGATGTTTGTAAGGTACCCTTCACTTGTGGACAGCCAGCTGGCATAGTAATGGTAGGCAGAGATAGGTGTGTGTCTAGTAAGACTTAAGAAGTCAATGTTGGGTGGCACAGTTCATAACCTTAGGTACAAAAATGGGACTATGTAACCTTCAGCGAAATTCTATGGCCTTTATTGAGAGTACATCCAAGGAACACCAGACTATGAACTTCAATAGCTGAAGGGGTTGGCCCAAAGATTACTCTCTCTCTGTAATCCTTTTCTATACTTATAAAGAATTGATGGCATTTAGTCTTACAGGCAGCTAACATTGCCTGAAGTCAAATATAACGATAGAGGCAATGGAAGTCCATACCTTGCGCTTGTAAGGTTGTGCTGTCCTGATAAACTGTGAGTGCATGGTATTATCAGGGGATCCAAGTCTGCTGTTCATCTGGCTGTTGAGCTGAAGGTTCCTTTGGGATAAACTGAGTGCCAAACTTGCTGTAGAGTGATTGCCAGCCCCCTAGGTACAAACAGCAAAATGTAAAAATGTGGCTCACTGCTAGAAACTAGTATTTCTGCAAACCTATATCAGTGAGCTAATGCATAGTCATTTAAACCCAGTGTAATGCATGTTTGCAGAAACACACCTGACTTCATTTAGCCATTACAAAATCAGCTGAGAATTTAAACACATCTGATGTGTGTACACTAGATTATGCTTTCAGTCGAGAATGTCTTGTAACATTGTAGTCCAAGCTCCGACCAGGATGATCACAAACCAAGGGTACTTCTAACACATTTCACCCACTATGACATAGCTGCACTTGCTCTCTCTCACAGGCTGTATGATCTTCGAGGCGTCTTGTGTAATCTACAACACTTTCAGCTCCAACAAGCATGAAGAGGCAGAGACATAATAAACATCACTGGATGCAGTCATGCAACCCACAGCTATGTGCTGCTTAGAGTTGAAATCTCTAAGGTTATAAAGGAAGGAGAATGAAAACTAGCCTTCTATGCTTAAAAACTTTGAAATGGCCTACCCACACATCTCCTATTGGCTCTGACCCACTTGCCCTTAAGGTCTTGTGACTTCCCCTTTCAACATCTTCCCCCGACTGAGATCTGTTAACCTCCATTGTGTCTCTCTGGGCCTTCAAGCACCTCTTTCTTCAAACTACTTTCATTCAATACCCCATGATTACCCACAACCATTGCCCCTTAGATTCTTGACTAAATTGTCTCCTGCCTGATGTTTAAGATGCTCACACAGGCTTATTGTATGCTTTGTTTACATACCTATCTAATAATCTTTTAAGGGGTGGCCTATAGACATAGGCATGGCACCAATGACTTCACCTGAATGCCATCTCTAAAGCCAAGAAAGCGCTTCATAAATAGGAGTGTTTTTTTAATCACACACAGATACAAGGGTCAGGAGTCAGGAGATGACCACAAACCTACCTTGCGTTTCCTGTAGAGGCTGTTATACAAAACGCGAAAATGTTTCCGAGTGTAACTGCTTCGGTATGCTCCACCAATGAGATACTCAATTATTAAACCAACATCTATTAGCGATATCTTGTAGTCTGATGGAAGTGTGCTCTGCAATTGAAAAGTGAGCAATATGTTTAATAACCAGGTAGTTTTAGCATTAGAAAACCTGTTGGCTTTGTTTATGATTCCCAATGTCTGTTCCTCGCTCGCCCATTGTGCACATCACAACACATAACACACCTCAATCTTCAGCTCTTGGCAAATGACATTCACCTTTGCACAAGCATGCTCTTTACAATGCCTTCTCACTTCCCCCTACCGAATGTGCTAACAGCCTCAGAAACTGCGCGGCTAATGCTTGTATCAGTCTTAAATAAAGCTGCTATTATATTTTCTAGCCAGGGGCGGCTACTCCGCTAAGGCGGAGGAGTGTCGGCCCACTCAGAGCAGGAAAAATACAATTATAATAACATCGTTATTATCATTTTATTTTTTGTAGGTTCGGGGCTGGCTTAGGGCGGGGCGGGTGGGTGGTACAGCGGGAGGAGTGGTTTGCACACTACAAGTACGCATGATGGTTTGTCCAGCCGCCTTGGGCCGGCCAAACAGTCATGCGCCCTTTGCATGTTCCTCACCATGCTCGTGAGGAACATGCACAGGCTCCCATTCTCCATCTGAGCCATGGCACTCAGACCAACCACAATGCTGCATTGCAGCATTGTGATTGGCTTAAGGGAGCCTGGGTGCTTCCTGCTTCCGGGACTAGCTGGAGAAGGAGACACGGTGGTGGAGAGATGATCACTGTGGCTGTGAGGAGGTAAGTCGTTTTTTTTTGCATTTTGTCTCGTCACACTCCAATCCCTGTCCCTCCACCCCGTTCCCTGACAGCCACTACTGATTCTAGCATCACCTCCCATGCTCAATAAACAAACACAACCAACCGACTACTTCCTTCCCTAAATTTTCAGAACGCTGTGTCCCAGATCTACCTCAAATCAGTGCCAACGGATGTCTTCTCAGTCAAGTAGCAAATACCACTATTGTGCATTGTTATCTACAAAATGTTTCAAAATGTATTTGTCACCCCAAACCGTTAATGATACCACCAGTTTTGCAAAAGCACACACACTGTCCACATTGGTCAACGATAATTATCCTGTTTTGCCATCACATGCGGATAGTTGATCAAGGGTCATAGCACCCAAGATGATAGCATAAAATATATCTCTAATACAAAGAAACGAAGCTACGTGTGCCATAACTGAAGAAGAGTGTCTGGATTCTAGTTACCATCAACATCCAGCTTACATTTCTTGTTCTCATTAAGTTAAATCGATAAAAGGCTATGTTTCCAGATCCACAAGGAGAAAAAACGAAGCCTCAAACCCAGTAACTATGGTCCCACATTAAACACATTTTCACAGCTCCACAATATAGTAACCTCTATTTGCTGCCAATGTATTTGTGCAAATAAGGCACTGGTGCTGAAATGAAACTATTGCCAGTGGAGGTGAAAGTATGCATGCTGGTTAAGGGACGAGAGAAAAAAAGAATAAACTCGGGGGAGTGGGGAGTGGTATACCCGACCAAGATGGCGGACGCACTTTCAGTGTGTTCCTGGTCATCCCTGCCATCCTGCATTATCCAGACTGCTGTGTGCTGCCTGGGCACTGGAGATCCATATGGAGATCCTGGAGGCTAGCTGGATGGAGATCAAGCTGCCTTGCATATGCCTGGAGATTCAGTCAGACTCTCAAAGATCTGGAGGCCTAACTCTGTCCAGGCCCACAGCCTCAAAGCCTGCAAGTGTGGAGCGACGAGGTGCCCGGGGTGCCGAGATGGAACAACGCCAAGACCAAGAGAGTGGTCCCCTTCCTCTGCTGTGGCAGGACAGAGGAATCCGTTGTCGGGGACTTGTGTGGCCCGGACTACCTGGGGATCGCGTCTGCAAGGAGAACTCGGAGCAGTCAGGAGAGGCCCTGACCCCACCACCCTAGAGACAGAGGTGAGAGCGGCCAACAGTGGCAGGCATGCAGGTGGACATGGGACCAAGTTGGCTATTGACTGGGGACTACGCAGGCGGCCGGTTGCTATCCGGGCAAATCCGGTTGCAGACCATCCATACCTGAGATCATGGCCTGACATAGGGCCAGCTGCATGTAAGAAACTGGGTTGGTGGTTGACTGGGGTCTGAGCCCTGATCAAGCTGCAACCACTTATCCTTGTCAGGGTGAGCACAAACAAACCCCAAATAAAGCAGTGCTGAACTTCCTGGTAGCTTGGCACAGGGCAGCCAGGCTTAATTCAGAGGCAATGTGTAAGTATTTGTACAGCACTTCAAACAGTAATAAAGTGAAAAACACCACTCAATAAGGATCCCATGCCAAGTTAGAAAAGTTGAGTTACTTTTAATAAATAAAACAAGTCCAAAATGACAAAAATCCAATCACTAGAACGGGAGATAGGGCAATTTTAAAGATTTCAGTAAAAATAGTGCCAAAAATAAAAAGGCGCCAACTGTGGATGTCTGGTCATGCCAAACCGGCACAAAGGCACAAGTTCAGGCTGACGGCAATGGAGCGCAGACTGGGCACAGGGGCTCAGTTAGGCCTGCTGAACAGAGTACCTTAAATCCTGGTATGCAGCACACTGCAAGGATCCATGTCAAAGCTGCGTCATGCAGCCAAAGTGGTGCATTGGTTCCGAGGTAAGACGAAGCTGCGATGCAAGGTCCTGCATCATCATCGAGGATCCCGTCATCAAAAGCTTGCGATGCGAAGTCCAGCATCGAAGATCCGTTGTGCATTTGGGGAGGTGGTTCCGTTCCGATGAGCTGCAATGCTGTGATGCAGAGTCCGGCATCGTCATCAAGACTGACGTCGATGAGGGATGTGAGGGCCTGTGCTAAGAATGTGTCACCCAGCAGCGGTTCTGAAGAGGCTGTGGGCTGAGGCAATGTGGGTCTTCGCAACGGGTCTAATCCATGCAGCAGGGGCGATGTTTCGGTTCTGCTACGGGTTGCGCCGCGCAGCCTGAGGAGATGCATCAGTTCCACTGGGTCCACAGAGGCTGACAGAGCATCTTAGGCCCACTTCCAAGGGTCCATGACTGGAGTGGCACCAGTTGGCACAGTAGCCTCACAGATGGCAGAGTCCAGGTGCTGGGTTATTGGTTGCTGGAGCCTTCTGTCCCTGAGGCTTACATCAGGAGGCCAGCCACCTAGCCCTTGCATGCACTTTGGGGTCCTGGGTTCAACAGATGCTGGTCCAGTCCTTCTCACCCAGGCAAGACGGCAGCAGGCAGCAGGTAAACACCGCAGAGCAGCAGTCCTTCAGAGCAGCAGTCCAGCAGAGTGATAGTCCTTACAGCAGTCCTTCTTCCTAGCAAAGTATCCACAGGTTCAGAAGTGTACTGAAGAGTTGATGTCTGAGGTCCAATATTTATACCCAGTTGTGCCTTTGAAGTGGAGAGAAGCTTCTAGAGACATGCCTTTGAAGTGCCTTCCTTGTCCTGGCTCCAGACTATCTACGGGGGCATACCACAAATGGAAAGGTGCTCCCTGGGAAGAAAGATCCATTGCAACGTTTACAAAAATTCTGTTTTATTCCTTCTCTGCTTTAAATCCATATATGTACAGACAACATGCAGCCAACGCGTTTCATTCAAAACATCTCTTATGAACTGCGTCAGGGCTCATATATGTTGATTTCAAATAGTCACGTCCCTTTTTGCGGTGATAAACTCATATGTCAGAAACATAGGTGTGAATTTCATAATGAGTTACATCCCTCTTATGCATGGGTGGTATTACGTCAAAATATATTTCCAGAGTATTGTCCGTTAATGCGATAATGGGGGTAAAATAACCCCAGATCTGATACTTTGATACGTATCTCAGCCATCCCCACAGAGTCCAACAAACAAACACTGACGGGGGTATGCAGCCATTTCTGCTGTGGAGGTAGGACACAGTCTATTCAAGTGTGTGTGGGGCTGTGGTCAGCTCCTCCCTCCCATCTTGCCAGTGATGGACCATCCAGGCACACCTACGCTCCCTATTGTGAGTGGCTGTTTAGGAGGAATACTCAAAGCCCAACTGTCAACTACACCCAGTCAGGTTACCCAGAGACAGGCTGGAGGCACCAAAAGGCTAAGGCAGGAAACTGCCAACTTTCTAAAAGTTTCATTTTCAAAATTGTAATTTAAAATCCAGGCACACCTACGCTCCCTATTGTGTGTGGCTGTTTAGGAGGAATACTCAAAGCCCAACTGTCAACTACACCCAGTCAGGTTACCCAGAGATAGGTTGGAGGCACCAAAAGGCTAAGGCAGGAAACTGCCAACTTTCTTATAGTGTCATTTTCAAAATTGTAATTTAAAATCCGACTTCACCACAAGTTAGGATTTTTCATACTATTCCAAAGTCACCAAACGTGAACTGGTTACCTGTTCCTATTTGGAAATTACAGCTTATTAAATGTAGTGAGGTAACTCCAATGTTATTCCATAGGAGAGGTAGGAGTTTTTCACTACCACGACAGGACATGTAAACCTAAAACCTATGTAAACCTAAAAAGTACATGCCTCACTTTCTAAATACATGGCACCTTGATCTCTGGGCTGTCCAGGGCCTACCCTAGGAGTGACATATATATTTAAGAGTTAAATCTCTTTTATTGATTTTGGTAACACGATATACAACAAACCGCCTACAACCGCTGGCTGGTGGTGATTCAGTTTCTAGCAGACAATGTGTATCATTTAATACTAATAGGAAAAATAGGAAAATAGGAAGAAGAAGCCAGACACAAGAAAGGGAAAAAAGGGGAGGAGGGGAGGGGCAGGCCTGGAGGTAGTATCAGACATCAAAGCATCCAATTCATCCTCTGTGTATTATTGGTCCGCAGCTGGAGTCTGTGCGTTAATCGTAGGATTCTCAGACATTTGGGACAAGACAGTTCTCAGAATTTCTCTGATAAATACTGTATGTAGGGGTGCCACATTTGATCAAAACGAGGCAATTGTTGTGTGGCTATTGCAGTTAACTTCTCCATGCCCAATATGTCCCAGACCTTATGTAACCAATCCAAGTGTGTTGGCACAACTTCTGTTCCCCACCTAGCAAGTAAGATCTGTTTTGCTGCCCCTAGCAGTAAGGTGATCGCTCTGCCTCGAAGTGATTGCAGTGGGTATGTGAGGGGATTGGGAAGGCCTAATAGTATATAGCTCAGGAATTTGGGTATATCCATTTGAAATATGGTGTTGACTGATTCCAAGACCTTGGATCAAAAGGTTTCTAGCTTAGGACATTGCCATAAGATGTGTGTGAGTGTACCCTGTTGCCCACAGTGATGCCAGCATTGCCCATCCCGGAATGGTTCTATGCAGCTATCCTGTCGAGAGTGTGGTACCAGTAGTGGGCAATCTTAAGGAGCATCTCTTTGCTGGTAGTGTTTAGCGCTGAGGAACGCGCCCGGTGGAGTATGTCGTTTCATTCCCTATCCGTGAAAGTAGGTTCGCATTCTCTCTACCAGCGGGCACGGGCCGGTGAGGCAGGGGGATGGATCGGCTTCACTAGAAGGCGTAGATGTCTGAGAGTAGCTTTTTATCTGTAGCTCGTGTGAGGATCCACTTCTCAAATGCTGTCAAGGATCTGCTACCATGAGTGTGGATCCAGGGTTGAGTGACCCCTTTGGGCTACCATCAGATATTGACACTGCGCTGTGTCCGACAAGTTGTAGCAGGACTGCAATGTACAGAAGTCCATAAGCCCATCGGTGTCTAACAAGTCAATCAATCAATCAATCAATCACGGCATTTATAGAGCGCGCTACTCACCCGGGAGGGTCTCAAGGCGCTGGGGGAGGGGGTAAGTTACTGCTCGAACAGCCAGGTCTTGAGCTGCTTCCTGAAGGAGAGATGGTCCTGGGTTCGCCGAAGGTGAGTGGGGAGGAGTTCCAGGTCTTGGCTGCCAGGTAGGAGAAGGATCTTCCTCCGGTGGTGGCTCTGCGGATGCGTGGTACGGTGGCGAGGGCGTGGCTGGTTGATCGTAGCTGGCGGGTGGGCGTGTAGAAGGTCATGCGGTCATTGAGGTACTTGGGGCCCAGGTCGTGGAGGGCCTTGTGTGCGTGGGTGAGGAGTCTGAACGTGATTCTCTTGCTGACGGGGAGCCAGTGCAGGTCTTTCAGGTGTCCGGTGATGTGGCTGTGCCGGGGGATGTCCAGGATGAGTCGTGCGGAGGCGTTCTGGATGCGCTGGAGTCTTTTTGAAGTTTGGCTGTGGTTCCGGCGTAGAGGGTGTTCCCATAGTCCAGTCGGCTGGTGACGAGTGCCTGGGTGACGGTCTTCCTGGTTTCAGTGGGGATCCATCTGAAGATCTTGCGGAGCATGCGCAGGGTGTTGAAGCACGAAGATGAGACGGCGTTGACTTGTCTGGTCATCGACAGGGAGGAGTCCAGGATGAAGCCCAGGTTGCGTGCGTGGTCCGTTGGCTTGGGCGCGGTGCCCAGGGCCGGGGGCTACCAAGAGTCGTCCCAGGCGGAGGGTGATGAGCCCAGGATGAGGACTTCCGTCTTGTCTGAGTTCAGTTTAAGGCGGCTGTTCCTCATCCAGTCGGCGGCGTCTCTCATCCCGTCGTGTAGGTTGGCTCTGGCGGTGGTGGGGTCGTTGGTGAGGGAGAGGATCAGCTGGGTGTCGTCGGCGTAGGAGATGATGTTGAGGTTGTGTTGGCGTGCGATGGCTGCGAGGGGGCTCATGTAGACGTTGAAGAGGGTTGGACTGAGTGAAGATCCTTGTGGAACGCCGCAGATGACTTCGGTGGCCTCGGATCTGAACGGGGGAGAGCGGACTCTCTGGGTTCTTCCGGCGAGGAACGAGATGATCCATTCCAGTGCTTTCTCTCGGATTCCGATGTTGCTGAGGCGCTTCACTAGGGTGCGGTGGCAGACGGTGTCGAACGCCGCGGAGAGGTCCAAGAGGATGAGGGCTGCTGTTTCCCCGTTGTCGGTTAGGGTTCTGATGTCGTCGGTGGCTGCGATAAGGGCGGTCTCGGTGCTGTGGTTGGCCCGAAACCCGGACTGCGAGGGGTCGAGGGATCCATTCGTCTCGAGGAAGGCGGCAAGCTGTCTGTTGACGGTCTTCTCGATGACTTTGGCCGGAAACGGAAGGAGCGAGATGGGACGGTAGTTCTTGAGGTCGGTGGGGTCCGCCGTTGGTTTCTTCAGGAGGGCGGTAAGCTCGGCGTGCTTCCAGCTCTCCGGGAAGGTGGCGGTGTGGAAGGAGGAGTTGATGATGTCCCGGAGATGGGGTGCGATGGTGGCGTCGGCTTTGTTGAAGACGTGGTGTGGGCAGGGGTCGGTTGGTGATCCGGAGTGGATGGAGTTCATCGTGCGGGTGGTGTCTTCGGTGCTGATCGGGGTCCAATTGCAGAGGGTGGTGGTGGCGGGCGTTGGTTCGGCGGTAGGGTGCGTGGTCTGTGCGTCGAAGCTGTTATGTATGTCGGTGATCTTGCGGTGGAAGAACGCGGCGAGTGAGTTGCAGAGGTCTTGCGAGGGGGTGATGTCGTTGTTTCCGGCGCTGGGGTTGGAGAACTCTTTGACGATGCTGAAAAGTTCCTTGCTGTCGTGGGCGTTGTTGTCCAGTCGTTCTTTGAGTGCCGACTTCTTGGTGGCACGGATCATCTGGTGGTGTTTGCGGGTGGCGTGCTTGAGGGCGGTCCTGTTGTCTGTGGTCTGGTCGAGTCGCCAGGCTTTCTCGAGAGTGCGGCAGTTCTTCTTGGATTCCTTGAGTTCGTTGGTGAACCAAGGGGTTTTCTTGCTTCCGGGTCTGCTGGGAGGGTTTTTAGTGGTGCGAGGTCGTCGGCGCAGGCGGTCAGCCACTTGGCGAGGTTGCTGGCTGCTTCGTTTGGGTCCGTTGTGTTGGTGGGTGTGTTCTGGCTGAGGGAGGCGGTGAGCTGCTCGGCGGTGATCTTGCTCCAGCTCCGGCGGGGAGCCTGTTGCGGGTGGTGGTGGGTCGCAGTCTTTCTGAAGCTGAAGTGGACGCAGCTGTGGTCGGTCCAGTGGAGTCCGGTGGCGTGGCTGAAGGAGATGTGCTTGCTGGAAGAGAAGACGGGGTCAAGCGTGTGGCCGGCGTAGTGGGTGGGCGTGTTCACCAGTTGCTTGAGTCCGAGGTTGGCGAGGTTGTCCAGCAGGGCGGTGGTGTTTCTGTCGTTGTTGTTCTCCAGGTGGAAGTTGAGGTCCCCTAGGAGGATGTAGTCGGCGGAGGGCATGGCGTGCGGGCTGATGAAGTCTGCGATGTCTTCGCTGAATAGTGTGCGTGGTCCCGGGGGTCTGTAGATGAGGGTGCCTCGGAGGGTGGTCTTGGGGTCAGTGTGTATCTGGAAGTGTAGGTGTTCGGCGGCGGTGAAGGTCTCGTCGGAGTTAGTCGAGATGCGGATGGTGTTCTTGTGTACGATGGCGATGCCTCCTCCCGTCTGGTTGACGCGGTCCTTCCGGGTGATCTTGTATCCGTCCGGGATGGCTATGGCGATGTCGGGCGCTGAGGAGGCGTTCATCCAGGTTTCGGTGAGGAAGGCGACGTCCGGTGCTGTTGCGTCGAGCAGGTCCCAGAGTTCCACGGCGTGCCTGTGGACGGAGCGGGTGTTCAACAGGATGCATTTCAGGTGGTTGCTGCTGGTGCTCGACTTGGCGGAGGTGGTGCACGTCCGGGGGCAGGTGAATCGGCAGGCTTGGCAGGTGAAGGGTCCGTGGGTGCGTCTCGGTGAGGCTCGGTAGCAGGCAGGGTTCCGGCCGGCATTGAGTGCGGTGAGGGTGGCGGCGTCGTAGGTCCGTCGAGTAGTGTTGCATCGGTGGGATCCAGGGGTCCTGGCGCTAGGCGCGGGCCAGGCGCGGACGGGCGCAGACGGGCTTACCTTCGGCGCTCCGTCGGTGCTCCCACTGCGCGCGGCCGCTGCGCGGTCGCTCAGGGGCGTCATAAGTAAGGAGCCTGGAGGGAGGAGCAGCTGGGTGGCGGGAGCGGGGCGGCGAATGGAATCACGGGGGGCGGGGCCGCAGGGAGGCAGTGGCGGGAAGTCCCAGGAGCAGCGGGCAGCGGGAAAGTCCCAGGAGCAGCGGGAAAGTCCCAGGAGCAGCGGACAGCGGGAAAGTCCCAGGAGCAGCGGGAAAGTCCCAGGAGCAGCGGGCAGCGAGCGAAGGAATCTCCAGGCAGGAGGCGGCAAGGCAGGCAGGAGCGGCAGCAGTGAGTGGGGCGACCAAGCCCTGTGGAGGGCTGAGCGGTCACACTCTGTGGTCCCCTACGGTCCCCTTAAGTAAGGAGCCGGGAGGGAGGAGCAGCTGGGTGGCGGGAGCGGGCGGCGAATGGAATCACGGGGGGCGGGGCCGCAGGGAGGCAGTGGCGGGAAGTCCCAGGAGCAGCGGGCAGCGGGAAAGTCCCAGGAGCAGCGGGAAAGTCCCAGGAGCAGCGGGCAGCGGGAAAGTCCCAGGAGCAGCGGGAAAGTCCCAGGAGCAGCGGGCAGCGAGCGAAGGAATCTCCAGGCAGGAGGCGGCAAGGCAGGCAGGAGCGGCAGCAGTGAGTGGGGCGACCAAGCCCTGTGGAGGGCTGAGCGGTCCCCTATACACTTGCAGTTGGCCTCTTGCCAGGGCCTAAACGCTCCCCCTGTAAGTGCTGGTGGAAAGTCTGGATTGCCTATCACGGGTGTTTGTGGCGAAATTGGAGTGGAGAGCCCATGTCGTTGCTGTACCCTGTCCCACACCCCGACCATGGCCCGCATGACTGGGGAGACGTACACACCCATCAGCCTATGTGCTCTTGGCAGCCATGGTATCTTCCAAATATGGGTGGCTGCAATAGCCTGGTCGATGAAACACCAGTATTTTTCAGTGAGTGCACGTGACCATTCCACCATGTAGCGGAGCTGCGCTGCCTGATAGTAACAACACAGATTCGGGACACCCAGACCCCCCGCGGAGAGGGGGAGGTAGGCTCAGGCCTTGGCTATCTGCGCTCGCCTGCCTTCCCAGAAGAAGTCCCACATGAGTGATTGTATCCTGTCTAGGACACGCGGAGGGGGCTGGAGGGGCAATGTTTGCATGGTGTATAGGAGCTCGGGAAGGAGTGTCATTTTGATTGCTGCAAGTCGTCCCAGCCATGAAAGTTTATGTGCCTTCCATTTGGCAAGATCGTTCCTCACAAGCGTTAGGAGGGTCCTATAATTGTAGGCGGGGAAGCTGTAAGTGTAGAGTGTCCCCGTAGACCTAGGTATGACATGCTGCCCTCTGCCCATTGGTATGGGTGTTTGCCCTGCAGCCGAGAGCGCTCTGTCTCAGGAATGGTCATGCCAAGAAGCAGGGATTTCTGAGGGTTAATTTAAATCCAGAAACCGCTCAAAACGCGTCCATCTCATTCAAAACGGCCTCCAGTGAGGTATCCGGGTCAGTAAGCGACAAGCGCACATCATCCACATATAGCATTATCTTATGCTCCCTGCACCCCATTGTAACCCCCAAAATAAGCCGATTGGACCTTATTCTTTCCGCAAATGGCTGCATGTAGAGCACGAAGAGTAATGGAGACAGGGGGCAACCTTGTTTGGTCCCTTCTCTTATAGGGAAAGTGGATGACTTTATTCCGTTCACCTGTATATTTGCTTGGGGGGCAGTGCAGCATGAATGGATCCAGCCACGGAGTCTTGGCCCAAAGCCCAAAAGCTCTAACACCTGATATAGACAAGGCCAGTGTACGTGGTTGAATGCTTTCTCAGCGTCGATGGTTAGCGCTAGATCTGGGGACTGCATATGTTGTATTTTATCTAAGAGATGGCACAATCTTTTAGTGTTATCGCTACAGCCTCTCTTCAAAACAAAACTGGCCTGATCTGGGTCAACCAATCCCTGCACATAGGGGGCAAACCTGTGTGCTAGAATGCTAGTGAAACTTTTTGCATCAACATTTAAGAGTGAGATTGGGCGGTACAATGCGCAGTCCCTGGGGTCTTTCCCTGGATTCAGGATCACTATGATAGTTGCTTGGAGCATCGACTCTGGCAGCCCTCCTTCCCCCTTCAGTGAGCTGTATACCCTCTAAGAGCCAAAGAGCTTGTAGAGCTCAGCCCCATAGCCACCTGGGCCCGGTGCTTTGTTAGGTTTTAATCTCTAAATTGCAAGGAGGACCTCCTGTGCACTTATGTCCTTCTCTAGTGTCTCGAAGGTGGACTTGTTCGTTGCCGGCGGAAACACCGGCGCCAAGTAGGCCTCTATATCCGCATCACAGAGCGGCTCGGTCTGATAGAGATTCTGGTAAAAAGCCCGAAATGCATTGGCTATATCTACGTCCAAGGAGCAGAGGGAGCCATCCACACTCTGTACCTCAGGAACCCTCCAATCTGTTTCCTGCGCTCAAAGGCGGTGTGCCAAAATGAGCTCTGTCTTATTTCCCCCAGCATAGTATGTCTGGCGTGTTCTAAGGAGGGCGTACTCAGCTCGTCCCATGTCTATTGCCCGCAATTGTTTCCTTGTCGCGGTTAGTTGACGACGAATTGCCACCAAACCCGACCGGACATGTGCCGATTCCATTAATTCACACAGACGCGTATATGGTGGCAATGCCTAATTACGAATGCACATCTATCTACAAGGTCATTCGGATAACCGTATGAACAACTGCACAGTGTAGTGTGGTGCTCTCCCGGGTATAATCATCCTGCCACCAAGGGGAGACACACTCTAGAGAGAAACTTCTCTATAGAGATACAAATAAGTACACATATGCCGAGGCACACAAAGATCAGTCCATCCTGTTTATAAGGCAGTAAACATATCAGTAATCACAGGAAGTCCATTCCAAGTTTTCTTTTCTCTTTATTTTCTGATTTTCTTCTTCTCAATGTAGTACAAAAACACTGGCAGCCGACACGTGTTTCATCCTATGGACTTTTTCAAGGCTGCAAACAATTTGATTATATTTAGAACCATATATATTCAATATGTATTTGACCAAAATCAAAGGTTAGGCCCAGAACTGGCCGGTAACATGTGCAACCAACACTATCAGCCCATCAGTGCGCCATAAAAAAGATTTAAATCTTGGTAAAAACACCACCAGATAGAAACCAGTCACCCGATGTACGATGTTACAGGTACCAGAGGAGGGTGTGCTCCCCAAAGTTGAAATTCAAGGCAAGGAAAGGAGTGAGGAGGATTGGAAAGTGTGCAGGTCCCATGTGGTTGTCAGTGAGCACCATCCATTAACTCAATGTGACGGGTGTCTCACCATAATGCTTTCACAACAGTGCAGGCTGAGCGATCAATCAATCATGGGAACTCTTTCTTACCCGAAGAGGTATGGAAGAAAGACCTGCAGATCTGGACATAGCAAGCCGGCAATTATAACGAATACGTAGCTCCATATGAAAGAAGCTTACAATAAATCTGTAAGACAGACGATGTAAAAAAGAAAACATAATTATATGCGGTAAGGGGGAGAATAACCTTATATAGTTAATAGTGACACGCAAAAAAAACATAAAAGCCACCACTATACTCATTTGCCAGAAACAGGCAGTGTCTAGGGGAAATAAGATAATCCCCAAAGAAAAACATTGTATCCCCACGCTACAGCAGCAGAACCTCCCCACTGGGGGGCCATGTAGAAATGTAATTCTACCCACTTGATCGAGAAACCTAGCGTAACTAGTCTGGATGTCCTCTACTGGAAGCAGGACTTTTCACCGTATACCCTGCCTGTGCATTAACTTAATATGAGAGTACTATAGCACAATGTACTCAAAAAAGTGGTCGGACTGCAAGGTAAATTCAAGTTATAGTCTGCGGTCAAAGCGATGGCTCTAAAATGCCTGTATGGGGAAGATGAGAAAGAAAAAAGAGCATGCCAATTAAATAGGCCGCTCAAGGCCAATAACTCCCTACTGGTGTAAACATACTCCATAAACCAACCTGTGCGTGCTCAAACGGAGCCTCCGTATGTAAGGAAAGTGAGCACTGCATGTTCGTATCACCCGGCATAAAGATCGTGCAAATGATCCTGAATAGCTCTAGTGTGACTACATGAAAAGATAAAAAGGAGAAAGAGCATGCCAATGAATGGCCAGCCTGAGGCCAATCCCTCACTAATGGTGTAGACATTAACCATCAACCAACCTGTGCGTGATCAGCGGAGCCAAAAGTGTCCCTCCGTATATGAGAAGAATGAGCACTGTGTGCTCGTTTCACCCGGCATACAAGTAATGCCAAAGGTCCCGGAATGCGCAGAAAGGGGTAATGACAAAAGCGGTCAGCCCGTATGGTATCAAGGCAAACGACCGATGGGTGGCCTTGATAAGCCTACATGGGGAATATAAAGAAGAAAAACAGGAAAATCATTGTATACACGCAACAACATATTCGCATAGACGATGGCCGACAAGCCCAACAATGGTGAGCAGGCGACCCGTAAACTGACCTGAGAATACGAAGTCGACGGACCGCAACGTGCGTGAGCACAGAAAGCTCTAACCGCCCGGAATAAACCGGCAAGCATCCCAAAGGGAGACATAGAGGTGGGACTCAAATCCGACGAGACCTGCTAAGCCTAGAACAAATGGGCGCCATCTTGGAGTGAGGTCCAGGCATGAATGCACACATAGTGGAAGCATGCGGAGAGAGCAGAGCGGAGTACTTTGAAGCCAGGACATATAAGAAAATATAGTTTAAGCAAATGCACTTGGTAGACCCGTGTCACGGTCATGTGTCACCTAATCCAGTATATTTCACAGTTAAACACAGCATACAATGCATATTTATGATGGATGGGAAGACCTATTGCGCTCGGAAGGATGGGCGCCATCTTAGAGTGTAGTCCAGGCATGCTAACTCGCATTGGGAGACATCCAGTGAAGGCTATACAGAGTATTGTGACAATGGTGCATTTTAAAAAAAAGTGGTTACCGCAAGTGCGCTTGATTAAAACATGTGAGTGTCATGCGTCGCCTACTAAAGTGTGTATTCACAGTGTTACACAGCATAGAATGCACATTCACGATGACAGTGGAGAGTTCAAAGATACATTGATATGTCAGATACAGTACCAGCTAAAGATGTACTCATTTTCTAAAAAGAGTATGTGCCGATTCCATATCCTTAACCTGGGCCTCCAACTTGCTGCGTCTTTTCTCCCTTTATTCTCTGTTAAATCCTGCTGATATACCCAGAAAATGCCCTCTTCGTACCACCTTCAAGGTTTCCCAAAGCGTATGAATGGACATCTCGGGGAGATCATTAAGTTCTAAGAAGAGTGTAGTGCTGCCTGAGTGTCAGCTCTTATTTTATCGTAGGTCAGGAGATTGGTGTTTAGCCACCAATGAAGAGGGGCGGGAGTCTGTCCCTCATGATTAAACCGCAGAATTAGGGGGGAGTGATCTGAGAGTGAGGCTGCCCCAATTTCCACAGAGAGCGTGTCTCGGGTGACCCCGGGTGTAGTGAGTAATTAGTCTATGCGGGCATACGTCTGATGTGATGCAGAGAAGAATGTGTAATCCACTGCCATAGGGTGTATGCATCTCCATATATGCATGAAGCCTGCTTCGCTCAACCATTGTCTGGTGCCCTGTGTCAGTCCCCCAACTTGTCCCACCCTCGGAGCTAATCTATCTCGATGAGCGTCTATAGATATGTTAAAATCTCCTCCCACTAATATTTCCTTGTCGGAGAGGTGAGCAGCTGGCCCAGTGTTTCCCTAAGGAATGCTTCCTGCCTCTAGTTCGGCGCATATGTTGTGGCAATTGTGAGCCTGGTACCTCATATACAGGCACATGCATCAAGCATGCCATTTGCGATTCCTTATTAGCGGAAAATAAGGATTCGCTAATAAGGAAGCGCAAATACCTATGCATGTAGGAATCGCTGAGAAAATAGCGATTCCTACAAATTCCTTATTTGCGACTCGCAAATTGCGAGTCGCAATTAAGGAATGGCTCCCCATTCATTCCTATGGGCCTACAGGCCCATAGGAATGAATGGAAGATTACATGCGCAATTTGCGAGTACCAATAGGTACTCGCAAATTGCGCATGCATTTCAAGGGTGCAAGGGTGTCAAAATGACACCCTGTTGCACCCTGAAATAGTGATGTGCACCCATGTTGCGCACACACATGCCCCAAGGGCATGTGTGTGCGCAACATGAAACTTTGAAAAATGCACTAAAGTGCATTTTTCAAAGATTTTGCAAGTTACCATCAAGTTCAACTTCATGGTAATTTGCGCCCCCTATCAGCGAAATCGCTATTCTAAAGTGGTTCTTGCATTGCATTTAAGGAATCGCAAATTGCGATTCCTTAAATGCTGTCACAATTGAGAAATCGCAAATAATTGAGAATTCTCAGATTGCGAGTGCCTTGAACCTTGATGCATCGCAAATGCCCTTTTTGCAGGAGCAAACGGCCCATTTTTGCAAATCGCACCGTTTGCGCTCGCAAAAATGGTTGATGCATGTGCCTGATTATGACTTGCAGCTCCAACATCCTACCCGGAATTTCCATGAGAACCCGCTCCACCTTCCCAGCAAAGTGAGTCGCGAATAAAATCGCTACTCACCCTTTTTGGAAGCCCCTGAGGAGAAGTACTGCCTATCAAACCAGGGGGAACGCAATCTCCGCCAGTCATCCTGGAGAAGGTGGGTTTCCTGTAGCAGGCATACATCACATTTTGAATCCTTAAGCAGGGCCAATACAGCCAGCCTCTTGGCAGGGGCGTTGAGGCCTGGGACATTGAGGCTAAGCAGGGACACTACCATAAGGACCTATTCAAAGCAGCCTCTGTTCCTTTCGCAGCTATCCACGGCCATCAGACCCCCCCATGTGTGGATTAGGGCTAAGGAAAGACCTTCTAAAAAGGAAAGAATGGGATAAAGAGAGAGAGATACAAAGTTGAAATGATAATAGTAACACAAGAAACTTCCCCCACCGGAGGGCACTCAAAGAACAGTAACAGGTAGGGTCCATGTCGTCGGCAAACGCAGTCACCAATGAACATCAAACAAGATGGAGCTCCGCCAGACTCGTCGCTCTTGCCAGGTGGAGCAGGCGAATGTCTTGTCTATCCATAAGTGGTGTCAGCCAGCCGAGCGGAGAAAGCCATAACAGTCAGCGGGATTCCGTTCCCCCTGCCCACCGACCGTGATTTTCACCTCATCTTTTCAACTGTCTTTCTGCTGAGGCAGCCTCGAGCGTTCCTCCCGGCTGTCAGTCTCGTTGGGTTTGCTCACAATTTTCTTTCATCGTTGCGTGGAGCGGCGGAAGCCCTGATTTCCTTTCTCCGATCCTCGAGCAGGTGACCCCGACAGTCCCTCTTCTCCAAGCTTTGGGATGTCTGGCAAACTACGAGCTTCATCCAAAGTGCGGATCATTCGAACCTCATCTTGCCAGACAAACTGGAGACAGAAGGGATGGCCCCATTTATACCGAATTTTCTGGAGCTGCAGGAAGTCATGAGAGGTTTAAGGGTTCTACATCATTGAAGCGTGGTTGGCGAAAGGTCCTGATACAACGAGATCCGCAGGCCCTTGAATTTGATGTTTCCTGCTGCCGTCATGATTACCTCCTTTTGCCGGTAGTATTGGAGACAGGTGAGTATATTTTGTGGTTGGCCCGGTCCTGCTGCTGGCCTACCCGCTCGATGGGTACAGTCGAGGATAATGTCCTGCTCCTGCAGTGTTGGTGTGACGTGTTTGAAGAGGCAAACAACAAAGTCCTCCAGGTTACCAGTGACTGCCTGTGAAGGAACTTCCTTAATTCGGATATTAGAGCATCTGGATCTGTTCTCCAAATCCTCTAGCTGATAACGTAGTTTTGAGTTTTTCTCATGCAGCTTCAGCAGTTCATGGGATTGGCCCTCCAGTTCCTCTTCTCTGGCATCTTGACTCTGCTCCAACAAGGTCATCCTTTGATCCAGCACTTCAACATCTTGACGGATCCCTTTATTATCAGAAGCTATGTCTTGTTTGAGTTCAGCAAAGTCTCCACGGAGGGACTCGAAGAGCTGCTCAAGGAATAATTTAGTAATGGGGGAGTCGTCCCCTCCCCGGCGCTTTGCGCCGGGCCATCTCCACTGCTGCTTTCAAATCACCCATTCCCAGGGTCACCTCTATTCTTTTTGTGGCAGACTTGGTGAAGATTTCCTTCACCTACATGTCCTTCTTCGCGGTCCGGTGAGTCGACATACTTTGTGTCGCTAAGCTGGCGCCGGATTCCCTCGCTCCCTCGCTGTACAGCTGTGAGCAGCGCCCTCACCCGGGTCCACCGTCAACTCCACAGAGGGCGAGCCTGAGCGTCGTTTAAGGGGCCTCAATGCACCACACTAAGCCTAGGTGCCAATATGAAGAAACCCCCGGGGACGGGACGGTCCACTTCCCTATGGACCACAGAAGGTCGCCGTTGTGCACCCTCGTCCCCTCCTGGCCTCACTTCTGGTGGAGGCAGTATCTAGGGGCCTCCGGCAACCATGCCCCGGGCCGCTGTTACAACTGTTGAAGGCATCCACAGGCCCACCATCCAGGCCCAGAGTACGGCACTGTCGTGATGTGAGCGTCAGCACGGGCCGGCCCTCCACCAGGCTTCAAACGAATATGCAGGTAGGCCCTGCGTCTACCCACGGCCCCTCAATGGGCAACTGGTTCGAATCAATAGGGCGGGCCCAGTCGCGGCTAGTCCTGCAGCCGCCCGGCCCAAGTCCCGCTAAGCCGGGGCTCTTCCTTCAGTTCGCTTGCAAGACCGGCGGCTGGTCCGAGGAGCCGGGGCCTCCACTTCAGCTTCTTTCCTCACCGGCACATGCCCAGGCCTACGGCTCCAGGCTCCCACCTCCCCTGCTCCCTCTGAAGCAGCCCCACTCACGATTGTTGGTATCGGGGGGGACTGGCCACCGTCCGCCTCCCAGCTCAGTCTTGTCGCCCAAGGAGACTTCAGGTCCCACTCACACTTGAGGCTCGGCCTCGCGCCTGAGGCCCGGCCTTGCACCTCCTCACTGTCTTCTCCTCTGCACTGGGGGTCCCCCAACCGCCGTCTCCAAATCCCCAGGGGCCCCGGGCCATGCGACACCTCGGGCCACCGGGAAGTCGCTGCTTGGGTGCCTCCTTCGCTGCACCGGGGATTCATGGCCTGTTCGTCCGGCGGAGCTCCGATGGCTGCGTCCTACTCCGCCACCCTATTGGACACACCCGACAGATATATTTAAAAGGAAGGTTTGGACCTGGCAAAAGGTTTATTTTGCCAGGTTGAAATGATGGTTTAAAACTGCACACACAAAGGCCGCAATGGCAGGACTGAGACATATTTAAAATGCTGCTTAAGTGAGTGGCACAATCAATGCTGCAGGCCCACTAGTAGCATTTAATTTATAGGTCCTGGGCACAGGTAGTGCCACCTAACTAGGGACTTACAAGTAAATTAAATATGCCAATTGGGTACAAGCCAATTATACCATATTTTAAGAAGAGAGCACAAGCACTTTAGCACTGGTTAGCAGTGGTAAAGTGTGCACAATCCTAAAGCCAGCAAAAACAAAGTCAGCAACCAGGATGATTGAAGACAAAATATTAGGAGGAAAGACATGCCAAGGATGCCAGGTCTTACACGCGTCCCCCCCTGCAGCTAAAAGTGGGGAGAGCTACCCAACCCCTTGGGAGGTCTCTTCACTAAAGCGGAAAATCCTGGAGAGACCGTCAGCATTGGCATGGTCTGCTCTAGGATAGTTTTCCACTTTAAAGTCCATTCCCTGTATAGAGAGGGACCACCTCAACAGTTTGGGATTCTCATCCCTCATCTGCATTAGCCATCTAAGGGTCTGTGTTCTGTCTAAACCCAGAAGTGAGCACCAAACAGGTATGGTCTCTGGTTCTTCAGTGGCCAGACCACGGCAAAGGTTTCCCTTCTTATTCCATTCCACCTCTGTTCCTGTGAAAGTAACCTCATACTGATGAAGGCTGCAGGTTGATCAAGGCCCTCTTCATTCAGCTGTGAGAGCACAGTCTGAACAATGAATTCTTTAGAGAAGTCAGAGGCCATGAGCACGGGTGCTGTGCACATGGCCTTCTTCAGGGTGTCAAAAGCGTTCTGGCATGCTTCCATCCAGATCACGTGGCTGGATGGTTCTTAAAAGTCAGCTCTGTCAACTGCGCCATACCCCTTGACGAATCTCCTGTAATAACTAGTGAGGGCTAAGAAGGCTCTCACGTCTGTCTGTGTCTTGGGGGTTTCCAAGCCAAAATGGTTTCAATCTTGGCCCGGAGGGGTTGCACTTTGCCTCATCTCACTTGGTGTCCCAAGTGGACCACCAAACCCTGCCCTACCTGGCTCTTACTGGCCTTGATAGTTAGGCCTGCTCCCTGCAGAGCCTGAAGCACTTCCATGAGGTGGCACAGGTGGTTCTCCCAGCTAGAACTGAGGACCGTAATGTCATCTAGATAGGCAGCACTGAAGGTCTCCAATCCAACCAGGATCTGGTTGACCAACCTCTGAAAGGCCATTACCCGGAAGTGCCCTATTGAAGTAGAGAACACAGACCTCTCTAATCAACACAGAACCAAAGTTCTGGGTTGGCATCTGGTTGGGCAGCCTTGGGGACCAACACAACTGGGCTGGACCAAGGGCTGTTTGATGACTCAATAACCCTTAACTCTAGCATTTTGGAGACTTCCTCCTTAGTGCAGGCTCTCACCTTATCAGACAGCCTGTATATGTCACTCTTCACAGGTATGTTGTCCCCAGTAGCAGTATCATGGGTAAACCATGTAGTGAGCCTTGGTGAAAGAGAGATGAGTGAGGAAACTGCCCCAACAACTGACTGCAGTCTCTCTGTTGATCTAGGGTCAGGGTAGGGGAGAGGTAAACACCCTTCACTGACCCATCCTGCTCCTTGGAAGAGAGGAGGTCGGGGAAAGTTCACTCTCCTCTTCCACCCCATCATGCGTGCCCAGGAGCATGGTTACTTTAGACCTTTCGAAGTGTGGTTTGAGGCGATTAACTTGCAAAACCCTTAAAGATTTCCTGGGAGGCTTGAGGTCCACCAGGTATGTGGCCTCACTATTGAGCTTTCCACATGATAGGGCCCAGACCAGTGATCTTGCATGGCCCTGGGCTGAACAGGCTCCATCACCCACACTTTTAGGCCAGGCTGAAACTCGACCAGAGTGGCCTTCCGGTTATACCACTATTTCAGGACCTCCTGGCTGGATTCTAGATTTTCCTAGGCTTTTGTCCAGAAGCGCTTCATCTGAGTAAGAAGTGCCAGCATGTAGCTGACCACATCCTGGGGGGCCTTCCTGGGAGCTTGCTCCCAGCCCTCCTTCACCAGACTGAGAGGACCTCTCACAGGATGCCTCTAAAGGAGTTTAAAGGGGCTGAAGCCAACCTCCTTCTGTGGTACCGCCCTGTACGCAAACAGGCATGGTAGGCAGACGTCCCACTTACTCCTCAAGAGTTCTGACAGGCCCATGATCACGCCTTTAAGGGTCTTGTTGAACCTTTCAACAAGCCCATTAATTTGGGGATGGTAAGGAGTGGAAGAGGAGAACTTGTCTATACCCCACACTTCTCATGGATAAGGCCATACTTTCCGAGTAGGGTTTCCTTCATGGGGGGGGGATACCTCATCCTGTCTCTCTTATAAAGAGCCAATAGGGTGTCCTTGCTTCGCTAGGGATGTGCTTCCAGAGTCTAATCCCCAACCCACCTCAGGGATCCTATGCATCTCTAAATCCACCTCATATGCTTCAAACCACTTGTTGATGCCATTCCCTACAGCAAAATCAGGCACCAGACCTTTGGGAATATGGACCCTTTTGTCTCCAGAGGGCACTGTAGAAATGCGGCCACCATCACTGCTGGACTCTACCTGCATGGCCTTGTGGTCCAGGCAGGCAGAGTCCAGCAGCGATGGTGGCAGCATTTCAACAGTGCCCCCTGTAGACAAGAGGGTCCATATTCCCAAAGGTATGGTGCCTGACTTTGTTGTAGGGGATGGCATCGACAATTGGTCCAGCTCCTTCAGACTCAGTTCATGAGCTAGTAAACATTTCTATCTCAGCCTTCTTTACCTCCATGGCTAGTTTCCTCTCTTCTATTCTTAACTTGGCCATCTGCAGCTTAAACTCCCTCTCTGCCTTCCTTTCCGACAGCTCCTCTGGGGACAGGTTGTGGGAAGACACACTGCTCCCAGCTCTGGCAGGGAGTTCCAAATCTGGGGTCAAGCTATCCTCCTCAGCTGAATGCTGCATCTCACGGAGGTCCTCTCCACTTCATCATCCCCTCTGTGGTGTCAACCAATGACTATGAGCTTCCGCCCAGGCCCTCAGCACCTTTTGGAGTTTCACCTTCTTGGTGGTGCTCTTGGCTAGAAAGTCTCCTCTCCTTGCAGAACTCCTTCAGCTGGGCCACAGTGTAAGCATCCATGCTGGCCAGCTCGAATTCCATCCTTGCAGGTGTGGTTTTAGACACAACAGTAAGAGGGAGAATTTGGGGAAAAACAAAAAGAAGTCGATCAAGGATGATTTAAACTTAAATTGGTCTTAGAAATGGAATGGCAGTGTGCACAAAATCATTGTATGGCACTGCACAAATGCAAGTCCTAATCCTCACCTCTGATCACCTATTTAAGGAACAGGGTTGTTAGTTGTCTGGGGTGTGAGCCCTGGTCAAGCAGCAACCACATTCCTTGTCAGGGTAAGGCACAAGAAACCCCCAAATTAACCTGTGCTCAACCCCTGGTAGCTTGGAACCGCACTGGTAGCTAGGCATTAAGCAGTCAGGCTTAATTCAGAGGCAATGAGTAAAGAATTTGTGCAGCACTTCAAACAGCAATAAAGTGAAAAACACCACAAAAAAGTATTCCACACCAAGTTAGAATAATTGAGTTATTTTTAATTAATAAAACTACCAAAATGACAAAAATCAAATCAGCAGAGCCAGTGATATGCAATTTTAAAGATTTCAGTAAAAATAGCAACAAAAAGCACATAGCGCCAACTATGGATACCACGTGATGCCGGACCCGGACAAAGTCATAAACTCAGGCCAAATGCAATGGAACCCGGGCTGGCTACAGGGACCCAGTAATGCCCACTGAACAGAGTGTCCTTAAATCCTGGTTTGGAGAGCATTTAGAGGGTCCACATTGAAGATGTGTCACGCAGCCAAAGCAATGCGTCTGTTGCGAGGTGCAGTGAAGCTACGATGCGAGGTACTATGTCATCACCGAGGATCCTGTTGACAAGAGTTTGTGATGCGAAGTCCGGCATTGAGTATGTGTCACGTAGTCGGTGCAATGCATCGGTTCCGAGGAGCTAGGGGGCTGTGATGTTGTCAAGGCTACCGTTGACGAGGGATGCGAGGGCCTTCACCAAGGATGCATCACTCAGCAGTGGTTCCGGTTCTGCTTGGGGTTGCGCAATGCAGCCTGAGGAGATGACGCAGTTCTGCTGGGTCCACAGAGGCTGGCAGAGCACATTAGGCCCACCTTCGCGGGTCCAGGACTGGGGTGGCACCACTTGGCAGGGTAGACTCACAGATGGCAGAGTCCAGGTGCTGGGTTCACAGTTGTGGAAGCCTTCTGTCCCTAAGGCTCAAGTCAGGAGGCCAGCCAATTAGCCCCTAGAGTCAATCTAGGGTCTGGGTTAAAAAGATGCGGGTCCAGTCCTTCTCACCCAGGAAAGAGGTCAGCAGGTCATCACAACAGGGCAGCAGTTCTTCAGCTGAGTGGCAGTCCTTTCAGCAACACTGCAGCCCTTCTTCTTGGAAGAATATACACAAAGCCAGAAGTGTACTGAAGTGTTGGTGTCTGAGGTTAAATATTTATAACAAGTTCTGCCTATAAAGTGGGGAGGGGCTTATAGAGGCATGCCTTTGAAGTGCATAGGTGCCCTACCTTCCTTGCCCTGGCTCCAGTCTATCTATTGGGGCATGCAGCCCTTTTTGTGGAGGCAGGCTACCGCCTATTCAAGTGTGTGTGTGTGACGGTCTGTGCTCAGCTCCTCCCTCCCATCCTGCCAGTGATGGCCCATCCAGGCACACCTAAGCGCCCTACTGCGTGTGATTTTTTAGGAGGAATACACAATGCCCAACTGTCAACTACACCCACTCGAGTGACCCAGAAACAGGCTGCAGGCACCAAGAGGATAAGGCAGGAAAATGCCCAAAAAATTTAAAAGTGGCATTTTCAGAATTGTAATCTGAAATCCGACTTCATTATAAGTTAGAATTTTTCATTACCATTCCAAAGACACCAAACGTGAACTGGTTATCTGTTCCCATTTGGAAATTACAGCTTATTAAATATTGTAAGTTAACTCCAATGTTATCCTATGGGAGAGGTAGGCCTTGCAGTAGTGAAAAACAAATGTAAGAGGTTTTCACTACCAGGATATGTAAAACTAAAAAGTACATGTCCCACTTTTTAAATACGTGGCACCTTGCCCTCTGGGCTGTCTAGGGCCTACCCTAGAGGAAACTTATATGTATTAGAAAGGAAGGTTTGGGCCTGGCAAAAGGTTTATTTTGCCACGTGGAAATGGCAGTTTGAAACTGCACACACAGGCTGCAATGGCAGTCCTGAGACATGTTTAAAGTGCTACTTAAATGGGTGGCACAATCAGTAGCATTTAATTTACAGACCTTGGGCATAGGTAGTGCCACCTTACTAGGGACTTAGAAGTAAATTAAATATGCTAATTGGGTATAAGCCAATTGTACCATGTTTTAAGGGGCGAGCACAAGCACTTTAGCACTGGTTAACAGTGGTAAAGTGCACAGAGTCCTAAGGCAAGCAAAAATAAAGCCAGGTCTAACACTGCTGAAGAGCTACTGGTCTCCCCTGTTGGGAGGATTGGCCCCCCACCATCCCCTTCTGTTGACTTACTTGGGAGGACGGACTGGGGTGGTTTCACACTGACTGTGCCTTTGCGCAGTGGCATACCTGTGCGAGGAGCCCCCGTCACCCGCCTGTTGGTCTGGCCCGGCTCCTATGGGGATGGGGAATCATCAGTGGGGGGAACGCAGATTCCAAGTTCTTTATTCACTTGGCCAGCTGGCCCAGAGCCATCTAAATGCCCAGGAGAACCCAACTTCACCTTGATGTAAATTGACAGACATTCTCAGGTTCTCGTGCTGGCCTCCTTTCCTGGGGCAAGCAGACCAAGTGAGGACCACCTTCAGTGCATCCCCATGGCCCTAATTTCAAGACTGCGTCTGGTGGGTCGCATACACTGCATCATGAGGAAGGACAAAGGGCCGGCGACGCACGCCCAAACTAATATGGACAGATTTACCATTAACCATGCTACGAGTGCCAGACCGAAGGGGGCTGTCTCTTCGCATCAACGCCTGATGGAACCCACTGACCTTGCCTACATTCTTAAGGCCATCCAAGAATCTCGGGTGGCGATAGAAACCAAGATAGGAGAAGTTAAAGTAGACACTCATTCTTCAGGACCTTTGGAATATGTCACACAGATTTACCAAAGCAGAAGATAGAATCTTCACAGTGGTAGAGGACATAACCTCCCTCAAGACCAAAGCAGCCAAGCTGTTGTCCCTCACCTTCACTCTTGAAAATCCACCGAAGACGTGGAAAATAGATCGCAGTGCAACAATCTGCGATTTGTGGGCTTTCTGGAGGGATCAGGTGCCTCTGATCCCACAGACTTCCTGCAAACTGGCTACAGTCATGGCTACCTAAGGGCATCCTTTCGCAGTGGTTTGTGACTAAGAGGGCACACCTATCATTTGCTCCACACTCGCTCCCTGGCGCACTCCCACGTCCACTGCTTTGCAAGATCCTCAACTATAGCGACAGAGACTCCATCCTTCGTGAGGCCCGCAAAGCCGGGACATTAACATTCTAAGTGTCTCGCATTATAATATTCGTGGACAACACCCAAGAAACACAGAGGCAACAATGGTCCTTTGATGAGGTCAAACAAAAACTCATTGCCTTCAACCTTAAATATATACTCATCTTCCTCAACGTGATTCACAATGGCCAACCAGACTTCTTCGACACTCCAGAGTCAGCATGGGAGTAAGCAGCTGAAAGACCATCCTCGAGATGCCCTGAAGTGGATCCCGGGGCTTCCCAGAGATTGAGATCTTCCATGCCCCTTCAACCCCCTGAAACCTAAACAACGCCGGTGCATTAGATCTCATACGACATGCAGACAATCCACAGGCTCCCTGGACTCCTCTGGCACAGTGGCCCGTCCATGTAACAGCCCTATCGCCTTGTGATCGCTAGGCAACTGTTTGACCACAAGGGGGGCTCGACCCATGAGATGACCCCATGAGCAAATCCATTGACAAGCAAGCAAGCGATTCACAAACACCGCCCTTAAGTCATATGCAGATGAGCAGAGCTGGTGCAATCTACAAGGATCCGCTCACTTCAGGGAAGCCACAGTCAGCAACAGCCCGATCACTTTAAATGTTCTACTTTTCAGGTGAATGTTAGCTCTGGGTATTCTAGGGTGACAGAGGCTTCGAGGGAGGAAGTATGCTGGAGAGATGAGGTGTCTGTTCGTAGGGTATTTTGTCATGAACGTCTCGCTGATCTAATGTCCGCCACACACATGACACTCACAACACGATAACCTGTGGCCGCTCCCCCTCAGAGCCTGTTGGTCCTCCTATATCACTGCTGGCTAGCTGCTCAAAGATGGGCACCACAAATCACAACAACAGTGAACCCATGATGACTCATACGGCCTTAATCTGGAACGCTAACAGACTCCTAGACTGAATTAAATGCAAAGCAGTTCTTCGATATGCTAAACACTTCCACCCATCCATCCTGATGCTGCAGAAAACACATCTCATGGGTTTGTACTGCCGCTTCCTGAAAACATTTGGCTACAACAGGATCAACCATGTGCAGTTTGCCGGGGGCTCTAGGGGAGTGGCCATACTCTTACACAAGTCCTTTTTTCTCTCAATCATTCATATGAACACAGACCCCCCCCCTAGGCAGATATGTGGGGTTAGAAGGCCTTCTTGTAGGGCGTCCTTGCAACATCCTGAGTGTAAATGTCTCACCCCACTTGTCCACCCAAATATATGCAGCCCTTACAGATGCACTCTTGGTCCTCCCTGCAAGCACTATTATTATAGGAGATTTTAAGGCTACACTAAACCCCGACATAGATACCACTGGCACTCCTATGTCGCACCGCCTAATACCGGCGAAACAACTTAAAGGCTAGCTGGACTCTCTAGACCTATGTAATATATGGAGAATCTGGCACCCTCGTGACAAAGCTTACATGCACATATAAGCATCACACAAGACGCCCTCACGTATAGACCTTCTTTTAGTCCCCGAGACCGATGCTCTGCATGTCACCCGGGTGGACATTCTCCCCAGGGGTATCATCGCTCACTACCCGGTTGAGCTTTGAATTGGTGATCAGGCACACACTGCACCCTATGTGGTTCTTAATGCCTGGCTCCTCGGAGATGAACGCTGCACAGAACTCCTTGCTGCTGAACTGCAGTTACTGATGGTAACACTGGCTCTGTAGAATCCGTGAGTATGCTCTGGGCTGCCAGAAGGGCTCAATGTGTGGGGCCGCCAAGGTCTCCTAACTGACTGATCTTCCCAAGCATTCTATTAATATAAATAACTAATGGAGAGAAGTCATAAAGAAGGAATACTGAATCTTTAAAGAACAACAAGGGATTCTGCATGGATGCTAGGATAATAGGAGACGTAACAACAATGGTAACAAAAAGTCTAATTTACCTTTGAGGTGTGTCTAAGCGAAGATCAAATTACTATAAATCACCAGAGGACATCAAAGCGGCCTTTTACTGACTGCATGAGGCATGTGAGAAGTTGTGCATCTGTCATTAGGCTCATACATGAATGTTTTTAAACAAAATGTTTTATTGATTTTAACTTGTTCAAAAATACAAAGGTATACATTTCAAGCAATGGATTGGTGAGGAAAGCTAGTGAGAGTCAATACAAATCAACACATTATCTCACTGTGATGCTAAAGATTACTATGCATAAGAAGTAGCCGGAGAGACCAGTGCTTTAGGCGTCTGGTTATTCATCAAGTGCCTGCTCATGCACAGCGGCCATGTGAGAGGGGAAAGCCTTGACAAAAGTCAGTAGCTCCGCACCTTGTTATCACAGGCTTATTGGTAAATGTCAATGCTTGTTCTTCTTCCTTTGTTAAGTATTAAATGTGGATAGTCCAATCAAGCACGTGACAAGGGGTACTGTGCATGAAAGTTAACATTAATGTTTAAAAGAGAATTTATGGTTTCTTTGCAGGCTGTTACATACACGTTCTGCTATCAGGATAGGTTGAGTAGCTCTAACAAATACACTGAGACATATCTTTACTCAGCTCAATTGATTGATGGCTTGCTTGCACGAGAATCAAGTATAACCCCTAAAGAAGCTATTCATGCTTTGCAAACACACAAAAACAATTGCAAGCATTCATCCCATCACCTTTTGTGTGTTTGGTATGCCCCTATAAGTGGCAATGGTATGCCCAGATGTGGATTCAGTGCTCACTGTGCCACTGGCACCAAGCAACACCTGGCTGAAGACCCCAAATCAGGGCGAAACCAGTCTTGTGTTGCTTGTTTTTTGGTTCAGAGAGGAGGACCTGCCTGGCAGATCAGACTGGACTGTTCCGATTGGAGCAGTGTCAAGAGTGAGTTGCATATAGCTGGGTACAAACTGAGGTGGTGTAGTGGTCAAAAGAATGATGGTTAAGAATGCTACCCAAGCGATTGCCATTAGGTAGAGAAATTGCAAGCATTCCTCCCATCATCTTTTGTATTTTGGATGTGGGCCATCTGCCAAAAAGCACACACACACCCTGCACCTAGAAAGGACATTTTGGAGTGGCCAACCATCTACCTAAACTGCTCTGTTATTCCTACAAGTCTCTTTGGACCAGATGTACTAAGGTAAGTGTTTGCGATGGCCAAATAGCGAATTTGTGTGATTTGGTATTTGGTAATCGCAAACAGCAATGTACAAATGTGTGTTTAACACATTTTACGAATCCCAGTGGCTCGCAAATAGCCTACCTCATTAATATTCAAGAGTTAGGTCTCGGTATGCGACCCATGGGAAATTGAAAAAAATCACAGGGATGGTGGCCTGCTGGGGGCAGTAGACCTCTATGTCTGTGACTGCTTTTAAATAAAGCATCTTTTTAAATGCAGCCTGTTTTCCTTAAAGGAAAACGGGATGCATTTCAAAAAGAAAAATGAAAAGTTTTCTTTTAATTTTTTGAGAGTAGGCAGGGGTTTGTGGGACCACCTGCCTGCTCTTAAAAATGTTTTCCCACACATTCGCAAAGGGGGGGGGGCCTTGGTGACCCATTCCCATTTGCGAATGGATTACCACCTATTTGAAGTAGGTAGTAAAATGTGAATGCTTTGCAATCGCATTTCGGTTGCAAAACATTCACACAAACCACTGTGATTCGGTATTAGGAAGGGACGCCCTAAACACGCCCCTTCCTAATACTGAATCGCAAAATCAATTTGCGATTCGGTAATAGGTTACCAAATCGTAAATTGGGCCTTTGTACATTTAAGAATGCCTTTTTTCGTCCACAAACGGCCCGATTCTATGAATCAGGCCATTTGCGAATGGGAAACAGCTTTGTACATGTGGCCGTTTATATCTATTTATTTGGAGCGAACATGCATGGGCAAAAGATCTGGGTTTATTAATAATATGTGCAGCATTTCACAATAGAGCAAGACATAGGGAAGGGAGCCAGGACAGGCCGGACTGCTCCGATTGAGGTAGAGTCAAGAGTGTTTTCCATATAGCTGGGTACAAACTGAGGTGGTTTGGTGGTCAAAAGTACAATAGTTTGGAATGCTACTCAAGCGATTGCCATTAGTTAGACAAATTGCAAGGATTCCTCCCATCATCTTTTGTGTGTTGGATGTGGGTCATCTGCTAAAAAGCAGTGGATCCCCTCAACTTTATTTAGAGAGCATTGACATCAGTTTTTACTTGTAAGGCACATAGTGCAGAGGCAATTTGCTCAATTCTGCACACATTGAAGATGAGCCCCTGTGCAATTTGCAGGTGGCTTTGTTGAACACACTAGAGTACATGGTCCTGTTTCAAGATGCCACTATAAGAATCAGTACAAGGCAGTGTTGAAGGATTAAGGTGTACCCAGAAGTTGTGATTTATCTTCTTTATGAGTTAAATGGATTGGCCTGATGGCCCTCCTACCCCCAACACACATGATGATTCAGAGCAGGTTTCTAGATGTGAACCACAACATAGTGTTCCTCAATTTAAAACAGTTTAAATCATAGCTAAACTCTCATAAAAAAATCAAGATATTAACTTGCAGACTGCTCTTGCTAAACAATTCTGCGAATCGGGCTATTTGCGAATTAAAAAAAGCTTTGTACATCTGGCCCTTTATTTCTGTTTGTTTGGAGCTTGACATAGTTCTTCATTGGCAGTGCATATTTCAGATCACTCTACATAGGCAATAGAACGTTTGCCCACATAATGTGGCATGCTTCATTCTTAGGTTATTGTACACCCTGGTGCCCTTCTTCTGGAAGGTGGGAGAAGTTTCTGGAAAGGTTGTTTGAAGTGTATAGAATTTCCTGAGTCCCTTGCTCTTGCTCCAAGCTGACTGCAGTGACAATACAGGGTTGTTAAGCCTTTTGTGTGTAGACAGGACACAACCTATTCAGGTGCAAGATGGGCTGTGCTCAGCTCCGCCCCCCATTCTGCCAGTTGATGGCCCATTGAGGCACACCTAATTCCACTATTGTGTGACTGTCTGGGAGGAATTCAGAAAGTCTGTCATCTACACCCAGTCACATGGCCAAAGACGGCTGCAGGCACAAAGGGCTAAGGGCAGGTAAATGCCAAACTTCTAAAAGGGGACATTTTCAAAATTGAAATGGAAAATCTAACTTTACCATTAAAGAAGGTTTATCATTACAATTCCATTAGTACCAAAGATGATATATCTTCCTCCTCTCAATTATCAATTACAGCTTATTAAATGTAATAAGGAATCCACAATGTTATCCTATGGAAGGGATAGGCCTCATAGTAGTGAAAAACGAATTTGGGAGTTTTTCACTACCAGAGCATGTGCAATTTAAAAGTATATGTCCAACCTTTTAATTACACAGCACTCTGCACTATGGGCTACCTAGGGCCTACCTTAGGGGTGACTTATATGCAATAAAAGGGGAGTTTAAGGCTTGGCAAGGGGGTTTAAATGGCAAATGGACATGGCAGAGTGACACTGCATTCGGGCTGCAATGGTAGGCCGGGGACATGTTTTAAGGTGCTACTTAAGTAGGCGGCACAATAAGGGCAGCAGGCCCACTGGTGGCATTTAATTTACAGGCTTTAGGTATATGATATACTACTCTACAAGGGACTTATAAGTAAATGAAACATGCCAATTAGTTATATGCCAATCAAATCATGTGTAGGGGAGTGAGCACAAGCACTTTAGCACTCGTTTGCAGTGGTAAAGATTGCACAGAGTCCTATGGTCAACAAAAACAACTTCAGCAAAAAAGTGGAGAGAAAAAGGCAAATAGTTTGGGATGACCCTGCATACAGGATCAGGTTTAACAGCCCTCTGCAATTTGCATCAGTTGCAATCACACAAGGTGCATTCAGATCAAAATTCTTAAAAGAAGCCATATTTGTTATACATTCCTACACACAGTACCAAAATCAAAATCACATTCTTTTGTCTGTCCAAATTTACGCTTATTTTTCAACACTTGTCTGACGCTATACGTTTTAGCTGCAAAATTCGGAATTTATTTGAAGCAAAATTCTGCAAGCCCTTTACAACTTGCATCAGTTGTAATCACGCAAGGTGCTTTCGGATCAAAACTCCTAAATAAAGCCACCTTTGTTATATTCCTTTACACTGCAAAAATCCAAATCACATTCTTTTGTCCATTCAAATTTACACTTATTTGTCAACAATTGTCTGATTTTATACGTTTTAACTGCAACATTTGGAATGTATTTAGAGCTAAATTCTCCAAGCCCAATAAATGATCAAACTTCATCTGTACAACTGTATCGCATCAACCAAGGATATTCAAATTTGTCCCTTCCGAAAAACAGGATACTATCCTGGAAAAATGTCACACCTTTAATTTTTTCAAAAAGATGATTCATCAATCACTGAAAAAACACTGCAGCGGATGCCAAACCAAAAGGCATACATTTAAATTGATAACACCCACTAGGAGTAGTAAATGCAGCTGTCATCTGACAAGGAAATTTGGTGGTATGCTGCAGACAAATCAATAGTGGAGAACCATTTAGCATCTTTCAACATAGGCAAAATTTTGTTTATCCTAGGAAATGGAAATTGGTCCACTAAAATGTTACTATTTAAATGGCACAAATCAACACAAATTCTTAAATTGCCATTACTACGGCATGCCACAACTAAAGGTGAAATCAATGCAGAAGCTCCATTAAGCTCAATTATATCTGCGGTTACTAACTTCTGTAATTCATTCTCTAAAACAAAGTTCCTGGCTTTGTGTATTTTAGACACAGTGTCCTCTTTTAATCTAATCTTATGTCCAAATCCACATAAATTCTCAAATAGTTTTTATTAAAAACACTTCCTCAACATCAAATCACCCACTCTTACACCTTCATCTACCACCAATACCTACTCTCTGCTTGGATCCAAAATGATATGTAATTTTTTCTGATCACGTCAACCCAGAACAGATGGACCTTTTTTAGCCACATACAATTTACCATACGCATGTTCAAATTTAAACCAACGAAATCCAATTATATCAATCATCTCACCACTGTACCCTTCAGGTTGTCGATCAGTGGCAAATAGTTTTGTTCCAACCTTCCCCACAAAATCATTTCTCCAAACATCCTCATTAATAATGGTTAATAGGGGTCCAGAATCAGAAAAAAAATTGAGACTCACACCTCCAAACTTCAGCCAACATTCTGGCTTGTTTTAAATAAAAAAACAGCCATCATTAATATTCAAAACAAGTTTTTCCATAATTTTAAAAACACCTTCTCTATCTTCCACCTCCCCCTCAACAGAATCACAATCACAGCCATCATGCTCACTCACACACTTGTTACTCTTAGATGTCTTTCTACAAACTTTAGCGTAATGGCTCACAACACCACAGCCACTACATTTAACCTTTCTTGCTGAACATGATTTTGAAAATGCCAAATGGTCCAAATGACCACACCTATAACACCTAGTTGGCTCCCTAAATGAATTTAAACTTTTTGATCTACTTCCCTCCTTCCATTTCTTAGTACTACTACCTATTTTAGATACAACATCCAATTCCTTTGTTTCAGGCTTCAAGGTGCTTGCAAACCTACTGGATTTTTCTGCTTTGCGAACAACAGCAAGCACATCATTTAAAACTGCACCCCCATTCACCCCCAAACGTTCTTTGATGGCATGGTTGCAAGCATGCGTGAACACTTGATTACAAATTAAATCCTCCTGTAACACACCAAATGCGCAATCCATAGCCAATTTCATCAATATACTCATATTTATGTTGCTTTCTCTGAAAGAACTTTAGGGGCAAAATACATATTCAGATTCTCTTGAGCAACATTAAAATCATTAACGTCACCACTTTCAAGAATAGTTTTATGCATATGGTTAAAGGTTTTTAAACCCTGGGGCTCTAAGGAATGCAATGCAATTTGTTTCTTCTGCTCAGAGGACATTTTTCCATCCACATCTGCTGTTTCAATGTAATTCCAAAAATACGTTTTCCACTCATTCCAGCGTAAAGAAGGTTCTGATCATCATGGCCAAAAGGCTTGTGGAGGACACAAAGAGAACGTATGTTGGCTCATTTATGAAACAATGGGGAATTGTTCAGTGTCCTTGCTTCACCAGTAATTACTGGATTAGTTTACTGTCCTAACTTCACCACACAAAGCAATAGTATAAATCCAGTAAAAATCCACAGATAATTAAAAGGTCTCCAAAATGTGGGGAGCGATGTGTGAAGAGAGTGGCCAGAAGGGACTTCATTTCCCAGAGTGCTAAGGGCCTGGAGGCAGCCCGGTCCCTGTCGCTGCCGTTGGGCATTGCATCAGCGCTATAAAGTGCCTCACGAGGACCTGAAGCGCCAGGAAGAGGCAGGGCAGGGCCACGCCCCTTGGCCCCTCTATTTATCCAACAGCACGGCCTGTGTAGTTCCAGCCAGTTCAAATACGAAGGTACTGTTTTTCCCACAATTTTATTTTCATTATCCCGCCTGTGTACTAAGTATATTGGTCTGTTGAGGTGGACATGGGGAAGCAGAGAGCAGCAAAGCCTGGAGCCAGAGTTCTACCGGGTGCTACCCTGGATGGGTTTATTAAGAGAGCAGTTGAGTTAGTTAGCAAAGAAATTGACCTGGTGGACCATTGACTTTCTTTGCCCCATTCGATACCGGGCCTACAGCTTGCGAGCCCAGGTCCCTGACTAGTCCAGTGCTAGACTTCTCATTGGGAGCTGAAGCACCCAGCCTTAATTTGAGAACCAAGACTAGCCAGCCCCAAGGTGTGAGTGTGGTTGCAACCAAGCAAACGGAAGAGGAAACAGCGCACTTAGCCCCCTGTGGACCATGGAAGCCTCACAACAGAAAAAGGAATAGGGAGCAAAAGGAAAAGAATGGATGTGATCCCTAAAGCCAAGAGACCATGTCCCACGAGCCTAATTGATAAGGAAAGGTCTAGAGCCCATCTACAAGTGCCTGGAGGTGACTGAGTCTGCAATAAGGAGCATAAAGGATGCAGTGATCATCAAACATGACATGCCTGAACCACCCAAACTGCTACTCGTCAACAAGGTTAAATCTTCCAAGGAGGGGCCTGTGTGCCAGCAGTCGCCTCACAGTCTACGACCACCTGCCACCTGCCACTAATACAAACCCCATCCAGTGTGAAAGTTTAAGTCGAACATTGTTGATCTGGACAACTGGTAGGTGCTGAAGAGGGGATGGAGAGGCAGGAAAAGTATCTTGTGTATCCAGGGCTCCAGTGCATGGGGGTGTGCCAGCCTCATTGAACCTGCCCCCTGATGCTTGCTCCTATGTTGCTATATTGTCCAATGTGCCTTGTCCAGTGGAGGGAGTAGAGAAAACTTTAGTACAACTAAGGAATAAAACATTGGTTGTGTACCCATGATGGTTTCTCCTACCGAGATGCTTGGCACATATTGATGGCTAGAAGAGTCACATGGGTGGGGCCTCTATCAAAGTTATAAAGGGGTGACTGTGTTGCTGAAAATTTCAGGGACCTAGCCCTTGTCCTCCACCTACTCAACCATTATCCTGACCAGAATCAGGCAGGACCCAGTATCCTTCTCCAACCCCCTGGGTATTTTCTATTGGCACCTGAGGGGCAGGAGTGGGCCCTCTCTCTAACTTTTACCATACTTTTTTAGTTTATCTAACCAAGGTGGATTGACTCATTCCAAATTCAGAAGAGCCCTACTTGCATTGGGACTAGCGTTGAGATGGTGAGTCCAGTTTGGGTAAGTGAAAGTGGTGGGACAGAGAGCTCTAGGCCTCTACAGGAGGTCGCCCAATCCCAGCCAGAGGCAACAAGAACTGTAGATTTTTTGACTGTTCTAAGACAAAATACCCTACCTGCACTCCTTGGAACCCCAGAATATCTGTAGGAGGATGGTTTTGAGGCCCTCCTTGCACAATCCGCCCCACTCATCACCACAGATGCTCCAGTTAAGCTGGAATATTGCAGGAATTTGGAGCAAATTAGGGGGTACCGACTGGGGCAGTTTTGTTGATAATCATGATGATATATGCCTGTTCCAGGAAACATGGGCATTAGCGCAAGTAAACAGGTGTGGTTATAAAAGTTATAATGTCCCAGCAATCAAGTCTAGTGCAGGCGCCCCTCAGGTGGCTTACTAGTTTTGGCCAGTGCCACTCTATCCTATTCAATCACACCCCTTCACTTGGATTCCCCTGATATCTTAGGATTGATTTTCTCAAGGAGGAACTTATAAACCCTCTTGATTATCAATATTTAAAACAGGAGCAGCAGTTATAGACAAGAATCTAGAATGTTGCAATTACTATATAGAGTTTTAGGGGAGTATGCAAGTAGCCACCATATGCTTGTAGCAGGGAACTTTAACCACACCTTTGAGTCAAACAGCATGGCTAGCAACCTATCTAGAGATGAGAACTTGATGTGGGGTATTTCAGACATTGCCCCTTCCAAAAAGAGGTTTCAGTCAAGAGCAGCTTTGTAGATTGTGGACCTCACCATTACCCATGGCATTCGGGCTTGCAACAGTTTCTCCCCATCAGACAAATTCCTTGACCCAACCTTCAGATGAAGCTCCAATCACAGCACAATTTACCACAACCCCTTGTTATTAAAGTTGAGAGTATCAATGACTGTCCCATGCCCTGCACCTCCAGATCAGGTCCATAGGAAGCTTGTAGCCACAAACAATAGGAGGAACCTAAGATAGGAATCAGTAGCTTCCTCTCCGGAGGGTCTCAGGGCCATCTACACAATTTTGGCCACTCATATGGAAAGCATACGTGTTAACTGGGGGGATGTGATCCTTGCCGAACACCGAATTGGTGGTCTCTAAGCTGAGGACCGTCTTAACTAGAGAGGTTGGGGGGGGGGGCGCCCAAAGCCGCTAAAGGGAAGGTTTAATGACCAGTGTAAAAAAGCAAAGCCAAATCTTTCATAAAAAGGAGAACACTCAAACTATAAGGGTGTACAGGGCAAATTATCGTGAAAGTTGAAGAGCAGCATCGGAGGATGATATGTGGGCAGATCTGTTAGACTAGGCTGTGAACAATGTCCAGGAGAAGTTCTGGTCTATAGTCAGATGGAGTGAAGGGAGGACAGGAAATCCTGCAGAAACATCTGTCCTACCCTCCGACTAGGTTGCACATTTTAAGCACTAAGAGCCAGATCCCCCCTCCAGTAATTTTTTTCTTTCCAGGAAACCGAATGTGCAGTGGCCTCATTCAAGCCCGGGAAAGCCCCGGGCTTGATAAAATTCCCATAGATATCTTCAAGCTGATCCTGGGGTTTGGGTGCCTTACATCAATGCGGTCTCTGATACCATTGCAGCAGAAAGAGTAATTCCCCCATCCTGGAAAGGGGCAGAGATCATTCAAATTTTCAAAAAGGGTGAACCTGGTGTGCCTTCTAACTGCTGCCCCATCAGCTTACTAGACAATTTCCAAAAATATTTTTTATGTTATGTTATGTTATTATAATTTATATAGCGCAGCGTATACCCTTGGGTGTCTTGGCGCTTCCGGTTCTCCAAACTGTAATTGCAGACCACTATTGCTAAAAGAGCCATGTCTTTAGTTGCTTTCTGAATTCGAGGAGAGAGGGAATCTTCCTAAGCTATAATGGAAGGGAGTTCCATTCTTTTGTGGTATTGTAGCTAAAACTCCTCCCACCCCAATTCATTTTTTTGATCCTGACAGTCGGCATCAAATTGGTGTTGGCCGATCGTAGAGGTCTGTTAGGTAAGTACCCAGAGACGTTTTAATGCATGGGCAAAGTGGGCTCTGGCCCAGGGCCCCAGCCTTTCAGGGGGCCCCCTGACAGAGTCAGCTCCGTTCTCCAGAGTTTTGCCCTAATGACCTTGAATATTTCTTAAACAGATTGTTTTAAATACTGTTTTCCTTTAATTTATTTTTTATGTACCTGATGTGTAAGAGTCCAGTACAGCCATTTTGCAGAGAAAATGTTGTGTTCATGTTTCATGCAATTTACATTAAAAAGTTTCTTTTAGATCAAAACAAGGCCTAACATATAAGAAATGGGAGGGCGTCATAGAGATTATTTGCAGTAATATTGGTGAGCTGCTGCTGTGTTACAATATTGAAAACACACATAACTATCCCTGAATATTAGATGTAAACACATTTAGGGCCATATTTATGAGAAGTGATGCATTGCTGTGTGAAAACAGGGATGCGTCACTTCTTAGTGCGCCCTCCTTGCGACATGATGGATGCGTCATATTTACTGTATGACGCATCATGTCGCAAGGATTTACAGATACGTCAGTATTTCTGACGTATCTGTAGGCGCAAAAGTGATGCATTGCTGGGGTGCGTCTTAAAATAGACGCAACTCCAGCAATGTGTCCTTACACATGGGGCAAGCCCCATGTGAAAGAGCCTGCATCAGTCTTACGCCTGCTGTGAGGCAGGTGTAAGATATTGACGCAATGGCGTCCTAGAAGTGGTGCACTGAGTTCTCATAGATTTCAATGCGCCACTTCTACAAAGCTTTTACGGGGAACACCCACCCTGCATACATTATACCTGGCGCAGGTATAATGTGGTGCAGGGGTTTACAAAGTGACGCATCTGCCTCGATGCGTCACTTTGTAAATAGGGCTCAACATGGCACATTTTTTACGCTGCCAGTGCGCCACAAAAAGTGACGCACCGGCGGCATAAAAGTGAAGCAAGGCCTCATAAATAAGGCCCTTAGAATTTGGACGAGTGTTCCTTTGCACTGTCAGGGACCTAATGAAATGAAATGAAACAGTGTATTTAATAAAGCGCGCAGCTACTCAGACTAGAGTGTCCTGGCGCGTGACAGGGGAGGAAACGTGCGTAAAAGACCCATCAGTTATTAAAAAAACAGTTTTTAAGTTCTTCCTGAAAGAGAGTAGGTCTGTGGTTAGACTCAGAGACTCAGGGAGTCTATTCCACAATTTTGCGCCTAGAAAGCAGAGGGATCTGCCTCCAGTGCGGGCACGGCATATTTTAGGCACAATGGCCAGGTTGGCATTGGAAGATCTTAGGGGTCTAGATGTTGTGTAGCGATTAATGCACTTATTTAGGTAGCCGGCTCCTAAGCCGTGGAAAGCTTTAAAGAAGATGGTCATCGCTTTGAAGTCGATCCGTTCTTTTATGCGGAGCCAGTGTAGAGACTTAAGTATAGGGGTCATACTAGATCTGGATTTAGGTCTCAGGATGGCTCTGGCCGCCGCGTTTTGTACCACTTGTAGGTGCTGGATAAGGGATTTGGGAAGACCGAGGTACAAGCTGTTGACATAGTCAAGCTTTGATGTCACCAGAGCCTGCACCACGATCTTTCTGCTCTCAAGTAGTAACCGTGGCAGGAATTGTTTTAGCATCCGGAGTATGCCCAAGCAAGCGCCAGTTAGATTTTGGATTTTAAAGTGCATGGAGATTGTCTTGTCTATGACAATTCCTAAGTTTTTTACTTTCTCCTTTTCCGCGGGCGGGGGCGGCGGATCTATTGGCCACCAAGAGCTCCAGTCAGGCGTTTCTGGATTACCAAAGAAAACAACTTCAGTTTTGTCAGGATTGCACTTCAGCTGATTGGTCTTAAGCCAGTTAAAAACCTTTATGAGGCAAGACCTAATCATTGCCCCATCAAAGTCGGTTCCTTTTTCACATGTAAAATCAGCTGAGTGTCATCAGCATAGGAAACTATTTTGACGCCCTCTTCCTCTACCAGAAATGCAAGGGGGGATAGATATATATTAAAAAAGGTAGGACTGAGAATGGAGCCCTGAGGGACACCTACATTCATGGCCGGAACCGGGGATGAGAAAGAGGGGAGCCAGATGTCCTGAGATCTATTTGCCAAGAAGGATGACATCCACGTTAAGGCGGTCCCCCCCCAAGCCGATGTTAGCAAGTCTCTCCAGGAGCCTCTCATGTGGGACCGTATTGAAGGCCGCCGACAGATCGAGCAGTATCAGAACAGCCTTGCCTCCCTGGTCCAGCTTACCCTTGAGAAATTCAGTCACTTCCAGCAGAGTGGACTCCGTACTGTAGTTAGCCCGAAAACCAGATTGGGACTCATGAAGGAGCTTCCCATCTTCAATGGGAAGCGCGTCTGTTTGCATCGGGAATATATAGGCGAATGCCTATGATGCAAACTGGATCGCTAACGCAGCTTAGGAAGCGGAAACTGCGTGGGCGGAAGTGAGGAGCCCGATAGTAGCCCCAGCCCTCTGCACAATCGGGCGTATCAGCCGCGGCGGACCAGGACTGGAGGAAAAGCGAGATGCAAATCGGAGCAGCTAAGGAGGTGTAGGCAAGCAGAATCAAGTAAAGTGCAAGTGCGCGTAGGTAGGAGAAATTGTTAAAAAGCACAGAGTAATTCAGCCACACATATACAATTTAAAAGTATTAAAAACCTAGTAGCAGGGCAGGAAACACTAAATCCTACCGCTGTCAGCTGTGCGCGTCCGTTTGTATCGGGAATATATAGGCTAATGCCTATGATGCAAACTGGATCGCTAACGCAGCTGAGGAAACGGAAACTGCGTGGGAAACAGGGGCTCAAATTGGATCATAAATTCAAAGCTGTTCTGAACAGGGGCCCCCAAAATATGTTTGGCCCAGGGCCCCCAAAATCCTTAAGATGTCCCTGTAAGTACCATCTGAAAAGGTCACATAGAAATTCCGGGCCTTCTTTGTGAAGCGCCTTGTGAGCAATGCAAAGCGCCTTGAATTTTACCCGCTGCCCAACTGGCAGCCAGTGCAGGTCACGAATACCTGATCTAACAGATTGATATTTGGGAATATCTAGTACAAGTCTTGCAGCGGCATTTTGTACCATTTGCAGCTTTCTGAGAAGAGTGGATTGGATATTGATGTATAGGCCATTGCAATAATCAAGTTTCGATAAAACCAGAGAGGTCACGACCGTCTTTCTGGTTTTTATGGGAATGAAAGGGAGTATTTTTCTTAGAATTTTAATCATCAAATACGCAGAAGACACCACCTTAGATATTTGGGGCTTCAGACTCAATTTATTATCTATAATAACGCCAAGATTCTTGGCTTTGGTTACCGGTGTGGGACGGGGGCCAAGATTGTCTGGCCACCACTCTGGGGACCAAGGCGGAAAGAGATTGCCAAACATGATCATTTCCGTTTTGCTAGAATTCAGCTTCAGGCAATGATTGCCCATCCAATCACTTAATTTAATCATAGTCGTGAAGTTTTTGAGACTGATTGATATCCTTATCCACTGTCGAGATTACCAACTGGGTATCATCGGCGTAGGAGGTAGGAATCAAATTAAAACTTCTAATCAATGGAGCCAATTCAGCCACATAAATGTTAAAGAGCGTAGGACTCAGCGAGGAGCCCTGGGGGACTCCAGCACGGCAAAGTAAAAGGTGCCGATTTAAATTTACCTATCTGGACTGTTTGAGTTCTTTCTGATAGGAATGACATCAGTAGGGAGAGGGCTTCTCCTCCTATCCCTATTGTTTTTAGTCGCTGGACAAGAAGAGTATGATCTACCGTATCAAATGCTGCGGATAGGTCCAACAGTATGAGAACTGCTGACCCACCGCCATCTAGAGAAGACCGAATCTCTTCCGTTGTTTTTATCAACACCGTTTCCGTGCTATGATTAGCTCTAAAACCGAACTGGCTATGATCTAAAACCTTACAAAAGGGGATGATGGACGGAACGTTTGAGCCAATCAAACACTCACCCCCAGTCAACTGATCTGGGTTTAATCCATCATCATTCTTTAGCTCACTCCACCACCCCAGTTCAGACATGGCCATATGCAAATCAGTCTGACCCTGTGCCTCATGGGAACAGTCCAGCCCGAACTGCCAAGCCATGTCTTCCCTGGACCGGAAACAAGCATCCTAGGACCGGTTTCTGGCATTTCAGCCGTCATCAGCCAGGCTTGCTTGAATCCAGTGGCAAAGTGAGCAAGGGACCCACGTCTGGGCATACCCCCGCCAACTTAGGGCGACCAAAGCGATACAAAGGGGATGATGGACGGAACGTTTGAGCCAATCAAACACTCACCCCCAGTCAACTGATCTGGGTTTAATCCATCATCATTCTTTAGCTCACTCCACCACCCCAGTTCAGACATGGCCATATGCAAATCAGTCTAACCCTGTGCCTAATGGGAACAGTCCAGCCCGAACTGCCAAGCCATGTCTTTCCCTGTACCGGAAACAAGCATCCTAGGACCGGTTTCTGGCCATGTCTGAACTGGGGTGGTGGAGTGAGCTAAAGAATGATGATGGATTAAACCCAGATCAGTTGACTGGGGGTGAGTGTTTGATTGGCTCAAACGTTCCGTCCATCATCCCCTTTGTATCGCTTTGTTCGCCCTAAGTTGGCGGGTATGCCCAGACGTGGGTCCCTTGCTCACTTTGCCACTGGATTCAAGCAAGCCTGGCTGATGACGGCTGGAATGCCAGAAACCGGTCCTAGGATGCTTGTTTCCGGTCCAGGGAGACATGGCTTGGCAGTTCGGGCTGGACTGTTCCCATGAGGCACAGGGTCAGACTGATTTGCATATGGCCATGTCTGAACTGGGGGTGGTGGAGTGAGCTAAAGAATGATGATGGATTAAACCCAGATCAGTTGACTGAGGTGAGTGTTTGATTGGCTCAAACGTTCCGTCCATCATCCCCTTTTGTATCGCTTTGTTCGCCCTAAGTTGGCGGGGGTATGCCCAGACGTGGGTCCCTTGCTCACTTTGCCACTGGATTCAAGCAAGCCTGGCTGATGACGGCTGGAATGCCAGAAACCGGTCCTAGGATGCTTGTTTCCGGTCCAGGGAAGACATGGCTTGGCAGTTCGGGCTGGACTGTTCCCATGAGGCACAGGGTCAGACTGATTTGCATATGGCCATGTCTGAACTGGGGTGGTGGAGTGAGCTAAAGAATGATGATGGATTAAACCCAGATCAGTTGACTGGGGGTGAGTGTTTGATTGGCTCAAACGTTCCGTCCATCATCCCCTTTTGTATCGCTTTGTTCGCCCTAAGTTGGCGGGGGTATGCCCAGACGTGGGTCCCTTGCTCACTTTGCCACTGGATTCAAGCAAGCCTGGCTGATGACGGCTGGAATGCCAGAAACCGGTCCTAGGATGCTTGTTTCTGGTCCAGGAAGACATGGCTTGGCAGTTCGAGCTGGACTGTTCCCATGAGGCACAGGGTCAGACTGATTTGCATATGGCCATGTCTGAACTGGGGTGGTGGAGTGAGCTAAAGAATGATGATGGATTAAACCCAGATCAGTTGACTGGGGGTGAGTGTTTGATTGGCTCAAACGTTCCGTCCATCATCCCCTTTTGTATCGCTTTGTTCGCCCTAAGTTGGCGGGGGTATGCCCAGACGTGGGTCCCTTGCTCACTTTGCCACTGGATTCAAGCAAGCCTGGCTGATGACGGCTGGAATGCCAGAAACCGGTCCTAGGATGCTTGTTTCCGGTCCAGGGAAGACATGGCTTGGCAGTTCGGGCTGGACTGTTCCCATGAGGCACAGGGTCAGACTGATTTGCATATGGCCATGTCTGAACTGGGGTGGTGGAGTGAGCTAAAGAATGATGATGGATTAAACCCAGATCAGTTGACTGGGGGTGAGTGTTTGATTGGCTCAAACGTTCCGTCCATCATCCCCTTTTGTATCGCTTTGTTCGCCTAAGTTGGCGGGGGTATGCCCAGACGTGGGTCCCTTGCTCACTTTGCCACTGGATTCAAGCAAGCCTGGCTGATGACGGCTGGAATGCCAGAAACCGGTCCTAGGATGCTTGTTTCCGGTCCAGGGAAGACATGGCTTGGCAGTTCGGGCTGGACTGTTCCCATGAGGCACAGGGTCAGACTGATTTGCATATGGCCATGTCTGAACTGGGGTGGTGGAGTGAGCTAAAGAATGATGATGGATTAAACCCAGATCAGTTGACTGGGGGTGAGTGTTTGATTGGCTCAAACGTTCCGTCCATCATCCCCTTTTGTATCGCTTTGTTCGCCCTAAGTTGGCGGGGTATGCCCAGACGTGGGTCCCTTGCTCACTTTGCCACTGGATTCAAGCAAGCCTGGCTGATGACGGCTGGAATGCCAGAAACCGGTCCTAGGATGCTTGTTTCTGGTCCAGGGAAGACATGGCTTGGCAGTTCGAGCTGGACTGTTCCCATGAGGCACAGGGTCAGACTGATTTGCATATGGCCATGTCTGAACTGGGGTGGTGGAGTGAGCTAAAGAATGATGATGGATTAAACCCAGATCAGTTGACTGGGGGTGAGTGTTTGATTGGCTCAAACGTTCCGTCCATCATCCCCTTTTGTATCGCTTTGTTCACCCTAAGTTGGCGGGGGTATGCCCAGACGTGGGTCCCTTGCTCACTTTGCCACTGGATTCAAGCAAGCCTGGCTGATGACGGCTGGAATGCCAGAAACCGGTCCTAGGATGCTTGTTTCCGGTCCAGGGAAGACATGGCTTGGCAGTTCGGGCTGGACTGTTCCCATGAGGCACAGGGTCAGACTGATTTGCATATGGCCATGTCTGAACTGGGGTGGTGGAGTGAGCTAAAGAATGATGATGGATTAAACCCAGATCAGTTGACTGGGGGTGAGTGTTTGATTGGCTCAAACGTTCCGTCCATCATCCCCTTTTGTATCGCTTTGTTCGCCCTAAGTTGGCGGGGGTATGCCCAGGCGTGGGTCCCTTGCTCACTTTGCCACTGGATTCAAGCAAGCCTGGCTGATGACGGCTGGAATGCCAGAAACCGGTCCTAGGATGCTTGTTTCCGGTCCAGGGAAGACATGGCTTGGCAGTTCGGGCTGGACTGTTCCCATGAGGCACAGGGTCAGACTGATTTGCATATGGCCATGTCTGAACTGGGGTGGTGGAGTGAGCTAAAGAATGATGATGGATTAAACCCAGATCAGTTGACTGGGGGTGAGTGTTTGATTGGCTCAAACGTTCCGTCCATCATCCCCTTTTGTATCGCTTTGTTCGCCCTAAGTTGGCGGGGGTATGCCCAGACGTGGGTCCCTTGCTAACTTTGCCACTGGATTCAAGCAAGCCTGGCTGATGATGGCTGGAATGCCAGAAACCGGTCCTAGGATGCTTGTTTCCGGTCCAGGGAAGACATGGCTTGGCAGTTCGGGCTGGACTGTTCCCATGAGGCACAGGGTCAGACTGATTTGCATATGGCCATGTCTGAACTGGGGTGGTGGAGTGAGCTAAAGAATGATGATGGATTAAACCCAGATCAGTTGACTGGGGGTGAGTGTTTGATTGGCTCAAACGTTCCGTCCATCATCCCCTTTTGTATCGCTTTGTTCGCCCTAAGTTGGCGGGGGTATGCCCAGACGTGGGTCCCTTGCTCACTTTGCCACTGGATTCAAGCAAGCCTGGCTGATGACGGCTGGAATGCCAGAAACCGGTCCTAGGATGCTTGTTTCCGGTCCAGGGAAGACATGGCTTGGCAGTTCGGGCTGGACTGTTCCCATGAGGCACAGGGTCAGACTGATTTGCATATGGCCATGTCTGAACTGGGGTGGTGGAGTGAGCTAAAGAATGATGATGGATTAAACCCAGATCAGTTGACTGGGGGTGAGTGTTTGATTGGCTCAAGCGTTCCGTCCATCATCCCCTTTGTATCGCTTTGTTCGCCCCTAAGTTGGCGGGGGTATGCCCAGACGTGGGTCCCTTGCTCACTTTGCCACTGGATTCAAGCAAGCCTGGCTGATGACGGCTGGAATGCCAGAAACCGGTCCTAGGATGCTTGTTTCCGGTCCAGGGAAGACATGGCTTGGCAGTTCGGGCTGGACTGTTCCCATGAGGCACAGGGTCAGACTGATTTGCATATGGCCATGTCTGAACTGGGGTGGTGGAGTGAGCTAAAGAATGATGATGGATTAAACCCAGATCAGTTGACTGGGGGTGAGTGTTTGATTGGCTCAAACGTTCCGTCCATCATCCCCTTTTGTATCGCTTTGTTCGCCCTAAATTGGCGGGGGTATGCCCAGACGTGGGTCCCTTGCTCACTTTGCCACTGGATTCAAGCAAGCCTGGCTGATGACGGCTGGAATGCCAGAAACCGGTCCTAGGATGCTTGTTTCCGGTCCAGGGAAGACATGGCTTGGCAGTTCGGGCTGGACTGTTCCCATGAGGCACAGGGTCAGACTGATTTGCATATGGCCATGTCTGAACTGGGGTGGTGGAGTGAGCTAAAGAATGATGATGGATTAAACCCAGATCAGTTGACTGGGGGTGAGTGTTTGATTGGCTCAAACGTTCCGTCCATCATCCCCTTTTGTATGATCTAAAACCTGACTGTCCATGATAAAGGTGGAGAGTTCTGCATTTAAAACTTTCTCTATTATCTTTGCAGGCAAAGGAATTCTTGCAATCGGTCGATAGTTTGCTGGATCAGTTGAATTCAAATTAGGCTTTTTAAAAGTGGTAAGATACATGCCTGTTTCCACACAGTAGGGAAAGATCCCTGTGCCATCATCTGATTAAACAGCTTGGCCAAGTGGGGTCCCATGAACTGGCCGATACTGTGTAGAATTCTAGGGGGGCAAGGATCTACTGGTGATCCTGATTTAGCTTTCAGAATAAGTTCAGATGTTTGAGTTGCAGAAGTAGGAGTAAAATTAATAAAAGACTGTTTGACAATGTCTTCTTGCTGTAAGGGGTTAATATGTGCCTTACAGTGGGCAAACTGGTTGAAAATTTGATCCACCTTATATTTAAATGTATAGGCAAGTTCATCACAGAATTCTTGACTATAATTGGCGGAATCCTCCTGCGTACCAGAGGTCAGATATTTTACAGTCTGAAATAGTTCTTTGCTCGAGTTACCAGCTTTCTCTATTTGTGAAGTAAAATACTGGCTTTTCTCGAGGATCACTTTTCTTTTAAAATCAGAGAGCATAGCTCTGTATCTATCTTTTTCTGGAGCTTCATAAAAGTTCTGCAAACAGGTCCTTTAGCGCTTGCTGGGCTGATGTGAGGACAAGCTGATCCTAACAGGGCTACAGGCAAAGATCAAGGTAAATAGTTTTATTTATTTATTTACTTACTTTACTCCTTGCCGTCGTATGTCCGACTCACCTACCCCCCCACCCTGCCCCTCCCCACCCCACCGCCCTACAGCATTCCCTCTGCGAACCGTCACTGGGTGAAGATGTTGCTCTGCAGGGGTTAATGTTGGTGCTGGCACTTCCTCCCGCAGTTATGGCATTTTCTTCCCCATCTGCCTCAAGAACTTCACCAAGCGACAATTCAGCTGTGGGTCCTCAGGTGCAAAGCAGGCCAACACAGCTTGTCTCCGCGTGCCAATGCCTCGCTTGTTAAAAAATGGTTTTAAAAGTTGTTTTCGTTCAACCGTCAGTTCTTTACAAGTACAGAGTAGGTGCAGCATGTCCTCCTGTGCTGTACCACATAAGCGGCAGGTGGAGTCAGTTTGGTCCTTCAGCCAATGCAGAAAGTGCTTTATGCAGGGTAACAGGCCTAGTCCGTACTTTAAGAATTGGATTTTGGTAGATCTAGCATACCCCAGGGCTAGATATTTTTGAGTGGTGGGGGTGAAGTAGGTGCTCAGAGTCATCCAGCTGTGAGTCCTTTTTGATAGGGATGCTTTGTCCTCGATCCATGATATAAGTTTTACTGTTTTCCATACTAATTTTTTTAAAAGGTAGTGATTGGTAGGTGTTTCCCAGAGCTTGGTTAGCCCCAGGGTGATCTGACTTATTTGTAAATATTTTGCGGCTGGTGATGATGTTTGCTGTTGTAACTCTAACCACAAGTGCCAATTCAGAGTTCCTGGTCCAGATTTTTGTACCTTGTCCCAAAAGATGATGTATGCTCCACGTCTTGCCAGGGTCTGCTTTTGGACACCAAACTCTAGTCTGATATGTGCAGGAGAGGTGTATTTTGGCAAACCAAAAATTATTCGGTACGCTGTTGCAACTGTGCTGTCCAGTAGTCCCTGCCCCTCTGTGCCTCGCTGCCATAAGCTGTTGTCGGTAAGAGTTTTGCCCGTATGACTTCGGCTAGTGGGAGGAGTGATGGGCCACTCAATTTAGAGTTGAGATTTCTTATTGAAACTGCCAGGGCAGTGCCCTTCCTTCTGATTGAATCCCTTTGGGCAGTGAAGTGGCCTCCTTTGTCGATAACCACTCCTAAATATTTATATTCTGATAGAGAATCAATGCGGGTGTGCCCCAGAACCAGGCCAATGATTTCTTTAAATTCTTCTTGATTGTCATAGTCTTAGTTTTATCCAGGTTGATATTCAAGCTGTTGGCTTCGGAGTATTCAAGTGTGGTGGTGAGGAGATGCTGAAAACCCTTCTTCGTCTGGCTAATTAAGACTAACTCATCTGCATAGAGTAGGCAAGGTAGCGCTGAGTTCCCTAACCTTGGGGCATGTGAGTTGCTGGCGTTAAGTAGCGGGACAAGTTCTCCAAGGAACAGATCGAAAAGGGTAGGTGCAAGCACACAACCTTGTTTGAGTCCTTTTGTTGTTGGTACCCATCTTGAAAGGGTTGATCTGTCACCCAGTTTTATTTGGATCCAGGTGTCAGTGTGCAAATTGCAATGACTGCCAGTTCAAGAACGAATTATATGTAAACTGGGCAGTATTATGTTTAGATGTAAATGAATGGATCACTGACACAATCTCGTGGTGAAAAATTTCAAGACAAAAATATTGTGTCTACAATATCTTTTACCACAATTCTGTGTTCCTATACTTATAACAGTAAGTACAAAAAAATCAGAAAAGAACATAGTTGACAGTTATATATTCGAAAAACATACAAAAATATAGATTTTTTTATATATATATATATATATATATTATCGCCAGTAGATAGTTATAGTTAGGACCTATTTTCCATAGGAAATCCGCGACATTCTATTTGAAATAACTCTTGCGTCGGTTGACGAATCTTCGCGACATTTTCAAACTTTATGGCCTGCTCCGGTCCGCTCCTACCCTGAAAGTCTCAGGGTGATTCGTCAAGCGGGGGCCGAGAAAAAAGGGGGGTCCCAAAACGTGTTTTCCCCATTCATTTTCCCATAGGAAACTTTAGACACAGCTACAGCCCGAACTGCTGAACGGAATTACACCAAATTTGGCAAAGAGGTAGTTCTTGGTTCAGAAAGAACCCTTTTTGTTAAATGGTGTAAATCCGTTCAGTAGTTGCGGAGAAATTAAAAAATAAGAGTCAAAAAATCAATTTCCCATAGGAAACTTTATGCAAGGCTACAGCCCGAACTGCTGAACGGAATTACACCAAATTTGGCAAAGAGGTAGTTCTTGGTTCAAAAAGAACCCTTTTTGTTAAATGGTGTAAATCCGTTCAGTAGTTGCTGAGAAAATCAAAAGTAAAAACACATATATATCTGGGCGGAGCCTAACCACACATGTCATCGTAAGATCTGATTGGCTGTCAGCACTTCATCCTGGAATTGCTGGCAGCCATCTTGGGACCAATATAAATGATAGTACCCCTTTGAAATGCATTGTAGTGAATCGAAGATTTTGAGGGTTACCAAAAGGAGAACTATAAAGGGTGATAACAGACTTTAGTTACATTAGAATTCATTTGTTGATGGTACCATACTAATTTCAGGAATTGTGGTGTGTTCTAAGGTGATTTTACCCTGTGAAAAACCTTCTGCTGGGATATCATGAATCATGTTTGAGAGAAAACTATTTTCACATGCTTGTCCCATACAGTTTTGGAAGGTGCCCCAGAAGCTAAAATGAGAGCATATTTTCTGTAAATTCACATTATCTTTCTCAGTCATGTGAGATTGAAGTCTGACATTCTCAGTAAAACATGTACATCCAACAAGGGCAGAGACTGTCAGTTGATTCCTTTGTGTTCTACTGCAGCTTCCCAGAGTGTTCTAAAGAACAACTAGAGTGCTAACAGCCTTACTTATGACAAAAGTATGGCACACCTGAAGCCATCTTGATTGGAATAAACTGGTAACACTTAAAACATTTAATTTAAAAAGGAACAAAATGATGGGGTTCATCTTGTCATAGAAATTATGGTTAGTGCTCTGGAAAGAAAAATTAGGACATGTTTCAAGTGTGATCTCAAATATCTTCCTGTTATATTTCAACAGGAGCAGCCTGTCAGTTGATGCCTTTGTGTTCTACTGCAGCTTCCCAGAGTGTTCTAAAGAACAACTAGAGCGCTAACAGTCTTACTTATGACAAAAGTATGGCACACCTGAAGCCATCTTGATTGGAATAAACTGGTAACACTTAAAACATTTAATTTAAAAAGGAACAAAATGAGGGGGTTCATTTTGCCATAGAAATTATGGTTAGTGCTGTAGAAAGAAAAATTAGGACATGTTTTAAGTGAGATCTCAAATATCTTCCTGTTATATTTCAACAGGAGCAGCCTGTCAGTTGATGCCTTTGTGTTCTACTGCAGCTTCCCAGAGTGTTCTAAAGAACAACTAGAGTGCTAACAGCCTTACTTATGACAAAAGTATGGCACACCTGAAGCCATCTTGATTGGAATAAACTGGTAACACTTAAAACATTTAATTTAAAAGGAACAAAATGAGGGGTTCATTTTGCCATAGAAATTATGGTTAGTGCTGCAAAAAGAAAATTTAGTGCATGTTTTAAGTGAGATCTCAAATCCTCTTCTATTTCATTAGAAAATTCTGACATGCAGACTGAAACAATCACTTTCAATACCAGCAGTAGACTTCCAGTTAACTCCTTGGTGAGCAGTAGCTTTACTACAGTGATCTAATGAACAACTAGAGTAATAACATTCTGAATTTATGGCAAATGTTTGACACATCTGAATGCCTTCTTGATGGAATCAAAGTAAAAAACTGAAAGTATTTCCTACTGAGGAGACTGCAGTAAATGAGGAAATTAGGAAACTTCATAACAAAGAAGTCTTCCAAGATGGCCACCAGTGAAAAAAGAGCCCAAATGTAGCACAAATATTACCCAGATGTAGCCCACATATAGCCCAATGACAAAAGTGTGCAAAACACTTTTTATTTTTAGTTTTTTTGCAGTTTTATGTAGTGCAGACTGGTCAGGTATTGGAGCGTTGCATCTTAAAACATGACCCCCTACACTACAAAAACACCACTGCACTACCCTAAACCCTAAAACACTACCCCAGCACGACCCCTATACTACACAAGCACCACTGCACTATCCTAAACCCTAAAACACTACCCCCAGCATGACCCCCTACGCTACACAAACACCACTGCACTATCCTAAACCCTAAAACACTACCCCCAGCACGACCCCCTACACTACCCAAACACTACTGCACTACCCTAAAACATGACCCCCTACACTACACAAACACCACTGCACTACCCTAAACCCTAAAACACTACCCCCAGCACGACCCCCTACACTACACAAGCCAACACCTGGCGTGGAGAAGTGTGGCTCAATGGTTAGAGTGGCAGACCCTGATGCAGAGGTCTAGCCCGGGACCAGGGTTCAATTCCCGCCTCGGCGGGTCTTGGGCTCAATTTCCTCGGACCTGATAATTCTCGCCTGGGTTCCTATTCTGATCATGGGACCCACTCTGCAACTCTGGGCAATAGCTTGCTTAATCTCCACAACGGCCCCCACAACGCTAGGATGCCTGGCTTCACCTTGGGGGTGCCCAGGAGTGGGCATCTCACAGGGAAAGGCCAGGAAGGGTTCCACAGCGGTATGCGTACAAGCGCCTGAGATACCCCTTCGGGGGTCGATTCGGGCGCTATACAAATACTACTACATTTACATTTACATTTATTTACAGTGATCTAATGAACAACTAGAGTAATAACATTCTGAATTTATGGCAAATGTGTGACACATCTGAATGCCTTCTTGATGGAATCAAAGTAAAAACTGAAAGCATTTCCTACTGAGGAGACTGCAGTAAATGAGGAAATTAGGAAACTTCATAACAAAGAAGTCTTCCAAGATGGCCACCAGTGAAAAAAGAGCCCAAATGTAGCACAAATATTACCGAGATGTAGCCCACATATAGCCCAATGACAAAAGTGTGCAAAACACTTTTTATTTTTAGTTTGTTTGCAGTTTTATGTAGTGCAGACTGGTCAGGTATTGGAGCGTTGCATCTTAAAACATGACCCCCCTACACTACAAAAACACCACTGCACTACCCTAAACCCTAAAACACTACCCCAGCACGACACCCTACACTACACAAGCACCACTGCACTATCCTAAACCCTAAAACACTACCCCCAGCATGACCCCCTACACTACACAAACACCACTGCACTACCCTAAACCCTAAAACACTACCCCAACACCACTGCACTAACCTAAATCCTAAAACACTACCCCCAGCACGACCCACTACACTATCCAAACACCACTGCACTACCCTAAAACATGACCCCCTACACTACACAAACACCACTGCACTACCCTAAACCCTAAAACACTACCCCCAGCACGACCCCCTACACTACACAAGCACCACTGCACTACCCTAAACCCTAAAACACTACCCCCAGCATGACCCCTACACTACACAAACACCACTGCACTACCTTAAACCCTAAAACACTACCCCCAGCACGACCCCCTACACTACCCAAACACCACTGCACTACCCTAAAACATGACCCCCTACACTACACAAACACCACTGCACTACCCTAAACTCTAAAACACTACCCCCAGCACGACCCCCTACACTACCACAAGCACCACTGCACTACCCTAAACCCTAAAACACTACCCCAGCACGACCCCCTACACTGCCCGAACACCACTGCACTGCCCTAAACCCTGAAACACCAGCCCCTGCACGACCCCCTACACTGCCTGAACACCACTGCACTGCCCTAAACCCTGAAACACATACCCTAGCACGACCCCCTACACTGCCCGAACACCACTGCACTGCCCTAAACCCTGAAACACCACCCCCTTCACGACCCCCTACACTGCCCGAACACCACTGCACTGCCCTAAACCCTGAAACACCACCCCCAGCATGACCCCTACACTGCCCGAACACCACTGCACTGCCCTAAACCCTGAAACACTACCCCCAGCAAGACCTCCTACACTGCCCGAACACCACTGCACTGCCCTAAACCCTGAAACATCACCCCCAGCAAGACCCCCTACACTGCCCGAACACCACTGCCCTAAACCCTGAAACACCACCCCCAGCACGACCCCCTACACTGCCCGAACACCACTGCACTGCCCTAAACCCTGAAACACCACCCCCAGCACGACCCCCTACACTGCCCGAACACCACTGCACTGCCCTAAACCCTGAAACACCACCCCCTGCACGACCCCCTACACTGCCCGAACACTACTGCACTGCCCTAAACCCTGAAACACCATCCCCAGCACGACCCCCAACACTGCACGAACACCACTGCACTGCCCTAAACCCTGAAACACTACCCCCAGCAAGACCCCCTACACTGCCCGAACACCACTGCACTGCCCTAAACCCTGAAACACCACCCCCAGCAAGACCCCCTACACTGCCCGAACACCACTGCCCTAAACCCTGAAACACCACCCCCAGCAAGACCCCCTACACTGCCCGAACACCACTGCACTGCCCTAAACCCTGAAACACCAGCCCCAGCACGACCCCTACACTGCCCGAACACCACTGCACTGCCCTAAACCCTGAAACACTACCCCCAGCAAGACCCCCTACACTGCCCGAACACCACTGCACTGCCCTAAACCCTGAAACACCACCCCCAGCAAGACCCCCTACACTGCCCGAACACCACTGCCCTAAACCCCTGAAACACCACCCCCAGCAAGACCCCCTACACTGCCCGAACACCACTGCACTGCCCTAAACCCTGAAACACCAGCCCCAGCACGACCCCTACACTGCCCGAACACCACTGCACTGCCCTAAACCCTGAAACACCACCCCTGCACGACCCCCTACACTGCCCGAACACCACTGCACTGCCCTAAACCCTGAAACACCACCCCCAGCACAACCCCCTACACTGCCCGAACACCACTGCACTGCCCTAAACCCTGAAACACCACCCCCTGCACGATCCCCTACACTGCCCGAACACTACTGCACTGCCCTAAACCCTGAAACACCACCCCCAGCACGACCCCCTACACTGCACGAACACCACTGCACTGCCCTAAACCCCGAAACACTACCCCCAGCAAGACCCCCTACACTGCCCGAACACCACTGCCCTAAACCCTGAAACACCACCCCCAGCAAGACCCCCTACACTGCCCGTACACCACTGCACTGCCCTAAACCCTGAAACACCACCCCCAGCATGACCCCCTACACTGCCCGAACACCACTGCACTGCCCTAAACCCTGAAACACCACCCCCAGCACGACCCCCTACACTGCCCGAACACCACTGCACTGCCCTAAACCATGAAACACCAGCCCCAGCACGACCCCCTACACTGCCCGAACACCACTGCACTGCCCTAAACCCTGAAACACCACCCCCAGCATGACCCCCTACACTGCCCGAACACCACTGCACTGCCCTAAACCCTGAAACACCAGCCCCAGCACAACCCCGTGCACTGCCCGAACACCACTGCACTGCCCCAAACCCTGAAACACCAGCCCCAGCACGACCGCCTACACTGCCCGAAACCACTGCACTGCCCTAAACCCTGAAACACCAGCCCCAGCACGACCCCCTACACTGCCCGAACACCACTGCACTACCCTAAACCCTCAAACACCAGCCCCAGCATGACCCCTACACTGCCCGAACACCACTGCACTGCCCTAAACCCTGAAACACCAGCCCCAGCAAGACCCCCTACACTGCCCGAACACCACTGCACTGCCCTAAACCCTGAAACACCACCACCAGCAAGACCCCCTACACTGCCCGAACACCACTGCACTAAAGCCTGAAACACCACCCCCAGCAAGACCACCTACACTGGCCGAACACCATTGCACTGCCCTAAACCCTGAAACACCACCCCCTGCACGACCCCCTACACTGCCCAAACACCACTGCACTGCCCTAAACCCTGAAACACCACCCCTGCACGACCCCCTACACTGCCCGAACACCACTGCACTGCCCTAAACCCTGAAACACCACCCCTCAGCACGACACCCTACACTGCCCGAACACCACTGCACTGCCCTAAACCCTGAAACACCACCCCCAGCATGACCCCCTACACTGCCCGAACACCACTGCACTGCCCTAAACCCTGAAACACCACCCCCGGCACGACCTCCTACACTGCTGGAACACCACTGCACTGCCCTAAACCCTGAAACACCACCCCCAGCACGACCCCCTACACTGCCCGAACACCACTGCACTGACCTAAACCCTGAAACATCAACCTCAGCAAGACCCCCTACACTGCCTGAACACCACTGCCCTAAACCCTGAAACACCACCCCCTACACTGCACGAACACCACTGCACTGCCCTAAACCCTGAAACACCAACTCCAGCAAAACCCCCTAAACTGCCTGAACACCATTGCTCTGCCCTAAATCCTGAAACACTAGCCCCAGCATGACCCCCTACACTGCCCAAACACCACTGCACTACCCTAAACCCTGAAACACCACCCCCAGTACGACCCCCTACACTGCCCGAACACCACTGCACTGCCCTAAACCCTGAAACACCACCCCCAGCACGACCCCCTTTCCTGCTCGAACACCACTGCACTGCCCCAAACCCCGAAACAACACCCCCAGCACGACCCCTACACTGCCCGAACACCACTGCCCTAAACCCTGAAACACCACCCCTGCACGACCCCCTACACTGCCCGAACACCACTGCACTGCCCTAAACCCTGAAACACCACCCCCTACACTGCCCGAACACCACTGCACTGCCCTAAACCCTGAAATACCACCCCCTGCAGCACCCCCTACACTGCCCGAACACCACTGCACTGCCCTAAACCCTGAAACACCACCAACTGCACCGCCCCTACACTGCCCGAACACCACTGCACTGCCCTAAACCCTGAAACACCACCCCCAGCACGACCCCCTTTACTGCTCGAACACCACTGCACTGCCCCAAACCCTGAAACACCACCCCCAGCACGACCCCTACACTGCCCGAACACCACTGCCCTAAACCCTGAAACACCACCCCCTGCACGACCCCCTACACTGCCCGAACACCACTGCACTGCCCTAAACCCTGAAACACCACCCCCTACACTGCCCGAACACCACTGCACTGCCCTAAACCCTGAAACACCACCCCCAGCACGACCCCTACACTGCCCGAACACCACTGCACTGCCCTAAACCCTAAAACACCACCCCCAGCATTACCCCCTACACTGCCCAAACACCACTGCACTGCCCTAAACCCTAAAATACTACCCCCAGCACAACCCCCTACACTACCCGAACACGACTGCACTGCCCTAAACCCTCAAACACTACCCCCAGCACGACCCCCTACACTACCCGAACACCACTGCACTGCCCTAAACCCTAAAACACTCCCCCAGCATGACCCCCTACACTACCCGAACACCACTGCACTGCCCTAAACCCTAAAACACTCCCCCCAGCACGACCCCCTACACTACCCAAACACCACTGCACTGCCCTAAACCCTAAAACACTACCCCCCGCATGACCCCCTACACTACCCAAACACCAATGCACTACCCTAATCCCTAAAACACTACCCCCGCATGACCCCCTACACTACCCTAAACCCTAAAACACTACCCCCGCACGACTCCCTACACTACCCAAAGACCACTGCACTACCCTAAACCCTAAAACATGACCTCCTACACTACACAAACACCACTGCACTACCCTAAACCCTAAAACACTACCCCTACACTACACAAACACCACTGCACTACCCTAAACCCTAAAACACTACCCCCAGCAGTACCCCTACACTACCCAAACACCACTGCACTAACCTAAACCCTAAAACACTACCCCCAGCAGTACCCCCTACACTACCCAAACACCACTGCACTACCCTAAATCACTACCCCCAGCACGACCCCCTACACTACCCAAACACCACTGCACTACCCTAAACCCTAAAACACTACCCCCAGCATGACCCCCTACACTACCCAAACACCACTGCACTACCCTAAACCCTAAAACACTCCCCCAGCACGACTCCCTACACTACCCAAACACCACTGCACTACCCTAAACCCTAAATCTACCCCCAGCATGACCCCCTACACTACACAAACACCACTGCACTACCCTAAACCCTAAAACACTACCCCCAGCACGACCCTCTTCACTACCTAAACACAACTGCACAATTTGTTACAGGCGTTGCAACGCAGGCCTGTGGTGCTTACTGGAAGTACCTAGTGGGCTAGTTGGGCCCCAGGGACCCTCAGGATTCAAGGTGACCTAATCCCGCAACTTAAAACGCACCACGGGGCGGGTTTGCACAGTGGTGAAGGGAGAGGGCGGGCCTCAGGTGACATGTGCGCAAACACGCCCTGTGGTGCGTTTTAAGTTGGGGAATTAATTCCCTTTGAATCCTGAGGGACCCTGGGGGCCAACTAGCCCACCAGGTACCTTCAGTAAGCACAACAGAGTTGCGTTGCAGAGAGGTGAAAAAAGGTGCGTGGCCTCGGAACGCCTCTCTGCAACTCAGCTCTGTGGTCCTAACTGTAGGTACCTGAGGGGCTAGTTGGGCCCCAGGGACCCTCAGAATTCAAGGGGACTTAATCCCGCAACTTAAAACGCGCCACGGGGTGCGTTGGCACACATGTCACCTCAGGCCCCCCCCTTCACCACTGTGCAAACGCGCCCTGTAGCGCGTTTTAAGAGGTAGTTTTAATCCCCCTGCCCTATTATGTACTAGGGACTTGCAGAGGAGGTCATGCTAATCACAGGGGTACCCCAACGCATAGTGTTCCCTAGTGTATGTAGGTGTTTTCACTGTATTCTAAGTGTCTTTTAGCATAGCACTGGCTCTGGTTAGTCAGAGTCAGTTACCACCAGTACCCGTCTGAAAAAGTTGTGGGCACAGGATGATTTTGCAACAAGGCCTCTTTCTGCTCCTCTGTTGGTTCTTTCTGCACATCTTTTGCTTCTTTCTGTGCGTTTTTCTTCTTTCTTCACATGTCCTACCTCTGTAGGCATAGTTAGAAACTAGCATTTAAAAAAACCTTTGAAATTCACTTAAAAATCATAGGTTTCAGGCACATTATAGTTAGAAATTAGCATTTAAAAAACCTTTGAAATTCACTGAAAAAACCATAGGTTTCAGACACGTTATAGTTAGAAATTAGCATTTAAAAAACCTTTGAAATTCACCGAAAAAACCATAGGTTTTAGGGACAGTTATAGTTAGTTGGACATTTCACTTGTACAAAACCATAGAAATTCCCCGTTATAGTTAGTTCAGCTAACTATAACTCGCGCCTCACAATGCACTGCTGATGACGTCACATATTACATCACTCATGACATGGTCAGTGACATCACTGATGACATCACTGATGACATCTCAAATGACATCACTGATGACATCATCCATGTGATAATTTCATGCATCTTCTCACACCCTAATATAACTTTTGATACACCCACTCTAAATTACAGACTGCCATTCTCAAAACCATAGACACTCCAACACCAAAAACTACATACCCACTCACTGATTCTTAGGTCTACACACACATCCACTCACTCACCCGTACAGTCACTCATACTTAGTCACTCAGTACAGGACTATCATATGCACTCATACACCTATATAAACACTCACACACCGCCACTCATCCATAGAGGTACTCACACACCTAGTCAGTCATGCAAAAAACTTAATCACACACCCATTTACTCACCTATACAGTTATACACACACCAGCTCACTTACTCATACAAATACTAGCACATTCTTACGCTCTTATACAATCACTGATACAAGTACACACTCATCCATACAGCCACTCTCACAATCACACACTCTCACTTATAGCCATTTATATACTCCAACACACATATATACTGCCTTTCACATATGTAGTTACTCACACATGTACCACTGAGATATACATTCAATCACTAACACACCCATACACACACTCACCCACCCATACAGTCCATCACAGATGCACTCTTGAAACCATGCACCCAGTGAATCACCAACTCACACATCTATGCACAGAGTCACACACACCCCACCCACACAAACACTCAGGCACCCATACAGATACTCAGACAATCAATCAATAACCCATGTAGACACTCATGTATCTATTCAGAAAGCCATGCAGCCGCTTACAAACCAACAGACAGACGGATACAGACATTCACACAGTTTAGTCACTAACCCATGCATTCAGTAAGATACATTTAATCACTCACTTGTAGAGTCAGTCACTCATGTACTAAATCATCCATTCAGACACTTATACACCCACTCATTCTTCAATACACGTTTCCCTATATATATTAAACATATTTAAACTTTACAGAAACACACAGTCACTGGATGATGTCATCAGTGATGTCATCAGTGATGTCATTTGAGATGTCATCAGTGATGTCATCAGTGATGTCACTGACCATGTCATGAGTGATGTAATATGTGACGTCATCAGCAGTGCATTGCGGGGCGCGAGTTATAGTTAGCTGAACTAACTATAACGGGGAATTTCTATGGTTTTGTACGAGTGAAATGTCCAACTAACTATAACTGTCCCTAAAACCTATGGTTTTTTCAGTGAATTTCAAAGGTTTTTAAATGCTAATTTCTAACTATAACGTGTCTGAAACCTATGGTTTTTTCAGTGAATATATATATACATACAGCTTAAAGTAGTAAATCTTAAATTTTATCATATGTAACATTAATATAATATACGTTAAATACAGTAGTTATAGTTAGGTCAGCTGTTCCATAGGAAAAGCATTTTTGTCTTGCTAAACAACTTTAGCCCCGTTGACAAATCTCCATGGAACTTTCCAAAAGGTGATACTTTTTGACTAGTTTGTGCATGGAAAGGTTCAGGGTCATCCGTCACACGGGGGCCTAGAAAAAAGTGGAGTTCAAAAACACAAAATCCACATGCATTTTCCATAGACTTCTTTAAGAAGGGCTACAGCAAAAACTGCTGAACGGAATTACACCAACTTTGGCAGGAAGGCAGGTCTTGGTAGGCAGAGTGTACTTTTTGAGATTTGGTGTAAATCTGTTCAGTAGTTTTAGAGAAATTAAGGGGCAAAAATATTTGTATATCGGGACATTTCGGTTTGCGAGAGGCTCGATTTAAAAATGAAGCATTCTGATTTGCCCAGGGAGCTTTTTTTTCCTAGGGCCTACTCGGTCCCGCAGGAGTGAGACTCCTGCGAGAGCAAGTGCTCTGACTGGGTGCCAACAACATGCTGGCAGTCATTACAGGACTCGGGGACTTAGTCCCTGTCCTGAACAAGTAAAAAAATATATAAGGGGGCAGAATAGGAATACCCTGACCCTATAGGCCCCATTGTTGGATCCAGGGGCGGTACCAACGCGGGCAGTGAAATCTGTGTTTGCTCACACTATCAGCCATTACAGGACTCGGGGACTTAGTCACTGTCCTGAACAAGTAAAAAAAAATATACGAGGGGCAGGATAGGGATACCCTGACCTCCTAGGCCCCATGGGCATCGACGTGGGAAGGAAAATCTGTGTTGGCTCACGCTTGACAGAAGCATTTTTTAATCTAAAAAAAGGAACTGGAGATGGGGTTCCAACCCCACATCATCAGTGATGTCATTTGAGATGCCATTTGAGATGTCATCAGTGATGACATAAATGATGTCATAGAACATGTCATGAGTGATATAAGAAGTGCATGGTGTGGGCGCAAGTTGTTCTTAGCTCTTCTAACTATAATTGGTGAATTTCTGTGTTTTTTACTTCAAAATGTTAATTTTGTCACTGACATTCACTTAGCTATAACATTACGTTAACCTTTGTTTTTTCAGTGAACCACCCTATCACCCTACAAATCCAACAACCTGATACAACACTATAAATTACTATTATCAATTAAATAAAAAAATCGAAATCACTTAAAATCACAAACTATGTTTTTAAACATTAACAACAATTATTCAAACAATAACACATGCAAATAGAATATTAACTAAAACATATTAAATACTGTTTTTACAACAATATCACTGAAAACGATATTAAAAACAATGATATTCATAAAATCTATATTACAACGATATCTTTCGCAGCACAATATTTTTGAATCACAAAATATTATTTTCCAATATTTCTGTCTCCCGATATTTCTAACTCGATATTCTGTATAAATACCAAATGAATTTAGCCACCAAATATGAAAAGAATATAATCACCAGGTACCAGTCTACAAGAATCTAAGGAACCGATTACTTATGATTATTCCCATAGCTCATGATCAGGGAACATGGGGCCCTGTAATTCAGTAGCCCACCTTTTGGAATTCTCTGCTTCCTGAGTTAAGGGCGCCAGCACCCTTTGACAGCATTTTGGGAAGTTTGTATATTATAAATGCTATCATTCATTCATGTAAAGTAGTAAGTGACTGTAATGCAGTAAGTGAGTAATCCCATGTCTCATATCAAGTATGCATATGGGAAGTCAGGTCCATCTGTGGAGAGCCAGTCTGTGGGTTGTTGTTTTGGTATAGCTGGAAAGGACTGGGATATTGGTTGACAGAGGAAGGCTGTGCTGAAGGGCAGTTGTGCTTTTTGGGAGGGTTAAGGATTTGGCCCTTGACAGTATTTAAGTCTCTGTCAGTGAAGGAGTAGCTTTGTTGCAAGTTATGGTCCCAAAAACCTTGATTTATGCTGGCTTTACACTGTCTTCATTCTCCGTACGGTGTGAGCGATATAGTAAAAGTGAGGAGGGTGAGCAGGTGGTTTCATAGTGATGAGGGTTGGTGGACATGGCATGAGTGTTGACTTACTAAGCCACTGTAAAAATGTTTACTGCATTAACAGTATCAATCAATGAGGTTAAAATATGGAGGTTGAAATCTGAAGATTGGATCATGATCATGACCTTCTCATTTTCTTTCAGCGCAATCTACAGATCAAATTTCCAAAGTGAATAGTAAACTGTGATTTTAAGTTTGTTCCTTTAAAATAGGTTTTGGTGCTTTGAGACCAAGAAGGCAAAAGCATAGTGTATCGGTCCCAGAGGAAATTTCCTTAATAGAAATAGGAATTAGGTCAGTATTTATAGAGCCAAGTCTGAAACAATGGTATTGATCACAGGTTAAGGTTCCTGGGTTGGCTATAAGAGCCTGATGTTTGTCTTGAACCCTGGTTGTGAAGAAAATGTAAGTGTGACCCAGCAAGAGCTAGGTAGGGCAACCCCAAACCCAGAGATGATCACGGGACATGACATAAGGATGGAATATGTGTTTATTCTCAAGCAAAAACCTTAAATTCTGAAGGAAGGTCAGAGACCCAAGAAGTGATCCTCCAAAGGTTTTCAAACTAAAAAAGTAGAAAAACACAAAAACTAACTGGGCTCAGACTATGGCCAAAGATTACACTCTTTGGCCAGATGCTCCAGGGGTGTCTGAAGACCATGCACAAACAATGTTAGAACTCTGTCCTGATCACATTCTGGAGAACCCTGAATGCATTGCATTTTAGGAAATACTCTATCTTGAAAAGAGCTTCAGGGTCCTTCTAGAAATGCAAGGATCTTCCCTTGGTGTTAAAAACCTTAATGATGGCAAAGACTCATTTAAACTAATATCACACAGAGACCCTGCCGGGGCCCAAAATGTTTTTTTCTTATTTTGCCGCACATTTGTGGAGGATTCATGTCAAAATTAAAAACCAAAAACACAAGCGCAGTCTTCCGCACTTCTTTTTTTTTTTTTATAGTTCCCCTGGCCCGGGGGAGTAAGTGTGCGTGTATAATATATATATATATATATATATATATATATATATATATATATATATATATATATATATCCAAAATACTCCTGCCTTGTCAAGTAGGAATCCCAGACACTCCAATGTACTGCAAAATGTAGTTTTAATGGCAATAACGACGCGTTTCGGCTTCCGCCTTCTTCACGGTCTAACATCCATCAACACACTTTCTGATTTAAATACATAAAAATACATGAAAAACAGAAAGCGGACTATACCACCCTAATATATTACAACAAAAGTGAGTATAAACATAGCAGCCATCTTGTAACGTCCTTTAAAGCCTAAGTAAAATACATAATTGCTTTAAACGCCGCATATTTACAATGAAATAAACATAAATGTTTCAAAATTGTTGTACCTACGCTCAATCACTTCATTTTATGAGCTTAATTACGCCGTTTTATACTTCAGTGTTTAGTCACAATTTTTGTACTTCAATGTTTGGTCACAATTAATATAAAGTGCTAACAATGAATACATTGCAATATAGCCCCAGTGGGCAATTATTCAAGTCATTTAACATGCAGAATTACATGTGCATCTAGGTGCTACCTAATCAAGCCCTAGTGGGCACACATGTATCAAAAACATGAAGTCCAGCTCAAGTTGGCCTTAATCAAATATAAATTTCTTGATAGTTCATCAATACTCACTATACAAAAAAGTGATATACCCCGCACCTGTGAAAATAAAAAACACTATATATAAAACCATATTTACATAAGGATGTCCAGCGCAAAGAAACTCTTTATAACAATTATAGTTCATGTGTGCAGATGGATTGCTAATTCTTCACTCGAATTCAGCCCTTGTGGTATAAGAGTATCAAAATCAATTATGTATTTTGATTCGAGTTTCCGCAGTACTAACTCACGATTACCACCCCTAACATTGGTGGTAACCAAATCAATCACCATCATGCGCAAAAGCTTTTCATTCTGAAAATGACAATCATGAAAGTGGCGAGCCACTGGGTAATGCTTATCATGATGTCTGATAGCTCGTACATGCTCTAAAACTCATTTTTTTGCACGATGTATCGTGCTCCCTATATACATTTTTTCACAGGGGCAAATGAGAACATAAACACAATAAGTCGTATTGCAATTAAAATGTTTTTTGATCTCAAATGTTCTTCTCGAGTTTGGTATCTGAAATGAACCACAATCAGTGCTATTACTACATGCTTTGCACTTTCTGCAACAATAAAATCCTGTGCAACCTGTTCCTAGCGACTTAACGCACTCAGTTACCATGTTGTTACTTAAGTCATCACGTAACGATCTACCCTTCAAGAAAGTAATTTGAGGATTATTATCCAAATACTTGGTTAAAATATCATCCGTCTTCAAGACATGCCAATGCTTTTTTAATATTTTACGCATTTCAGGTGCTTGTGCTGAAAACTTAGTAATAAATCTTATTTTGACTGAATCCTCCCTCTGCTTGTTTTGATGCAACAATTCTACTCTCGTCACTAGATCCACTCGTTCTACTGCTTGTGCAATGATCTTACTGTTATAACCTCTTTCTGCAAAGCGTGTACACATACTTTCTTTTTCCTTGACAAATGCTCTGTCTGTGCTGCAATTTCTCTTTGCACGCAGTAATTCCCCATAAGGGATACTGTAGATTAAACTGGATGGATGAGCACTCCTAGCATTTAATATGCTGTTACCAGCTGTAGATTTTCTAAAAAGTGTGGTTTGCAGTGTACCTTCTTCCACATTTAACAGCACATCTAAAAACTCAATACTTGTTTTACTTATATGCTCAGTGAAGACTAAATTGCAAGAATATTCAGTTTACATACAAAATTCTTAGCAGAAGCTTCATCACCTCTCCAAATGCAAAAAATGTCATCGATGAATCGCAGCCACAGGACTACATGATTTTCAAATTCCTCCAATTGGGCGGCCACCCGCTCCTCCCACCAGCCCACGAATAAATTCACGTAGCTGGGGGCAAAGCAGGTGCCCATCGCTGTACCCTGTGACTGTTTGTAAATCGATTCATCGAAGATAAAAAAGCTGTTAGTTAAACAAAAGTGGATCATATCCAATATCATTTCAGAATGAAACAATAATGATAAGGAACGTGTCCTTAAAAATTGTTGAACTGCTCTTAGACCCTGATCATGCTGGATACTTGTATATAAACTGTTGACATCCAGTGTTAGGAGAGTATAATCCTCCTCCCAATGGATGCCATCAATGGGTGGGTATAGTCCGCTTTCTGTTTTTCATGTATTTTTATGTATTTAAATCAGAAAGTGTGTTGATGGATGTTAGACCGTGAAGAAGGCGGAAGCCGAAACGCGTCGTTATTGCCATTAAAACTACATTTTGCAGTACATTGGAGTGTCTGGGATTCCTACTTGACAAGGCAGGAGTATTTTGGAGTGTTTGGGGTTATCCGGTAACCCGTGCCAGACCGCCCGTTTTGACAGCCTCGGCAAACCAGATTTGGGATTGTGTGTTGTTTAGAAGCATTGAGGCTGACCCCCTTTCACCAAATGGAGACGTCGAGGTACGGCGAGTAACGAAGGATTGGTAAACCCGCCATACAGATTGCTTTATCTGTGCATGGGACAACGGAGCACAGAACTAACCCGACGGAAGCCGAGCCAAGTTCACGGCATGAGAAGCGAATGCGAGCGTGACGAACGCAGAAGAGGTGAGCCTTCACTGGGGGGTTCGTAAGCAGACAATCGTCGGAGGACGGAGTAGGCTTGCATTCGCACAGTGAGTGTTTTCTGCTTACCTGGAGGGCTTAGTCACTACAGCGCTTGTTTCTCGAAGTGGTGAAAGGGGAAGGGAGCCGTCGTCATTACGGGATTAACAATTCCCGATGCAGGCGGCACAAAGTACTGAAAATATTGTGCAAATGGCATCAGGTCTAGATGCAAAACGTAAAGAGACTGCAAATAAACTTTTCTTCACGCAGATGGGAGCAGCAGGAAGTAGCGCCTCTAGTACACCACACAACATCACTGAGGAAATCCAGGTGCAAATGCTGTATGCCCTCTTGGAAAAATGACACAAGAAAGAACTCTCCAAGTGGTGGGAAGCGGAGTCGCTTCAAAGATACATTGATGTTGGACGCGTCCCACGAGGGTTAAGAATATACACAATCCCCACTTATGAGGACCCGGATCCAGATATGTTGGAGGAGTGGTCAAGTAATTCTAGCTCTTGTTCAATAATAATGATGCGGATATTGGTGAAATATGCTCTAAAGGACAGAAGCAAATTGCTGGAAGAAATTGATAAAGTCATCCTAGAATTGAAAAAACTGGTGTCGAAAGAATCAGTAGAAGAATTCATGAAAAATCTGATGGTCCGCATGAATAAATTAGAGGAAGAGATTACAGCTAAAAAACAGCGAAAATTTCTCCGGGATTTTAAAGATTATCAGGCTGGACGAACCCTGACCTTCCATAGGAAATTTGATCATTGATTTGATACTAAAGAGGGGGGTCAAGTGGAAACATTGGTAACATCGAGTAATACAATCGAAATAAGTGAGAGTGATGCATCGGAAGGAGTATGTCTGATGTGTCAGTAACAGCCTTAAATTTGGATACTAATCAGGATATTCAAAAGAAGAATTTTTAAGACAATTTCAAATGATAAATCAAGGCAGGACAGAACAATACCAGGAACAAGGTGCACAAAGGGGCAGAGGACGAGGACGAGGAGTCAGAGGAAAAACCAGAGGAACAAGCAGGCAAAAGAAAGACGGAAAAAGCGAAGAATTAAAGCCCGTGGGAATGCCGACAAGGGGCAAGAGGGGAAAACCATGAATGTGGTGAACCTATCTGAACGTACTTTAACGCCTGAAGAAGAAGACTTGCTTTCACTAGGTTTGTCATTTTGTCCTTCTGCCAATATGAATTATGCACAGACGAGGATTGATTTGTTCTATTTCTCTAGGAAGTTGAAACTTAAGAAATGGTTTGACACTAAACAGACTATTAGAATGCCAGCTAGACCAGTTAGTGGATTAAGTAATTTGAATTTAGATGATGCTGAATTGTTACATACTATTACATCGATGAATGATATTTGTGATCACCATGATGACATCATTTTAAATCTTGATGGTTGTGACTTGGAACTTGATATAAATCCTGGCAGTACTTTTAAGCCTAAATCAATATTCACGCCTATGGTACAGTGCGATGCAATAGAAATTTTTGAGAAGGGTGTCTTAAAAGATTTGAAAAAGATTAGATAAAAAACTATACCGGCATATAGAAAGAACATCTCTATATTGCAATTGCTAGCATTGGATAAATTGAAAACAGATAATACCATTGTAATCCGTCAATCGGATAAAGGCGGAAATGTTGTGATTTTGGATAAAGGGAAGTATTTAGCCGAAGGGATGCGTCAATTGAATGACAGAAATTGTTATTGTCTTTCTATCACCAAGAGGTAATTAATTCAAATAAAACATTTGGTGAGATGCTAGTAGACCGGAGGGAAAAGGGACTTCTGGAATGGGAAGAATATAACTATCTAAAATGTACCCATCCCAAGATACCTGTACTGTATCTTCTGCCTAAATTGCATAAAGATGCAGTAAAGCCTCCTGGTAGACCTATTGTTTCATCTATAGGGTCTCTATTAGAGAATACATCCAGATTCATTGACCACTACTTACGATCATTTGTAGTGGGATTGCCTGCATATCTTCGTGATACCACACATTTCTTGACAGCAATTGATGGCATCCATTGGGAGGCGGATTATACTCTCCTAACACTGGATGTCAACAGTTTATATACAAGTATCCAGCATGATCAGGGTCTAAGAGCAGTTCGACATTTTTTAAGGACACGTTCCTTATCATTATTGTTTCATTCTGAAATGATATTGGATATGATCCACTTTTGTTTAACCAACAACTTTTTTATCTTCGATGAATCGATTTACAAACAGTCACAGGGCACAGCGATGGGCACCTGCTTTTCCCCCAGCTACGCAAATTTATTCGTGGGCTGGTGGGAGGAGCGGGTGGCCGCCCAATTGGAGGAATTTGAAAATCATGTAGTCCTGTGGCTGCGATTCATCGATGACATTTTTTGCATTTGGAGAGGTGATGAAGCTTCTGCTAAGAATTTTGTATGTAAACTGAATATTAATTCTTGCAATTTAGTCTTCACTGAGCATATAAGTAAAACAAGTATTGAGTTTTTAGATGTGCTGTTAAATGTGGAAGAAGGTACACTGCAAACCACACTTTTTAGAAAATCTACAGCTGGTAACAGCATATTAAATGCTAGGAGTGCTCATCCATCCAGTTTAATCTACAGTATCCCTTATGGGGAATTACTGCGTGCAAAGAGAAATTGCAGCACAGACAGAGCATTTGTCAAGGAAAAAGAAAGTATGTGTACACGCTTTGCAGAAAGAGGTTATAACAGTAAGATCATTGCACAAGCAGTAGAACGAGTGGATCTAGTGATGAGAGTAGAATTGTTGCATCAAAACAAGCAGAGGGAGGATTCAGTCAAAATAAGATTTATTACTAAGTTTTCAGCACAAGCACCTGAAATGCGTAAAATATTAAAAAGCATTGGCATGTCTTGAAGACGGATGATATTTTAACCAAGTATTTGGATAATAATCCTCAAATTACTTTCATGAAGGGTAGATCGTTACGTGATGACTTAAGTAACAACATGGTAACTGAGTGCGTTAAGTCGCTAGGAACAGGTTGCACAGGATTTTATTGTTGCAGAAAGTGCAAAGCATGTAGTAATAGCACTGATTGTGGTTCATTTCAGATACCAAACTCGAGAAGAACATTTGAGATCAAAAAACATTTTAATTGCAATACGACTTATTGTGTTTATGTTCTCATTTGCCCCTGTGAAAAAATGTATATAGGGAGCACGATACATCGTGCAAAAAAACGAGTTTTAGAGCATGTACGAGCTATCAGACATCATGATAAGCATTACCCAGTGGCTCGCCACTTTCATGATTGTCATTTTCAGAATGAAAAGCTTTTGCGCATGATGGTGATTGATTCGGTTACCACCAATGTAAGGGGTGGTAATCGTGAGTTAGTACTGCGGAAACTCGAATCAAAATACATAATTGATTTTGATACTCTTATACCACAAGGGCTGAATTCGAGTGAAGAATTAGCAATCCATCTGCACACATGAACTATAATTGTTATAAAGAGTTTCTTTGCGCTGGACATCCTTATGTAAATATGGTTTTATATATAGTGTTTTTTATTTTCACAGGTGCGGGGTATATCACTTTTTTGTATAGTGAGTATTGATGAACTATCAAGAAATTTATATTTGATTAAGGCCAACTTGAGCTGGACTTCATGTTTTTGATACATGTGTGCCCACTAGGGCTTGATTAGGTGGCACCTAGATGCACATGTAATTCTGCATGTTAAATGACTTGAATAATTGCCCACTGGGGCTATATTGCAATGTATTCATTGTTAGCACTTTATATTAATTGTGACCAAACATTGAAATACAAAAACTGTGACTAAACACTGAAGTATAAAAACGGCGTAATTAAGCTCATAAAATGAAGTGATTGAGCGTAGGTACAACAATTTTGAAACATTTATGTTTATTTCATTGTAAATATGCGGCGTTTAAAGCAATTATGTATTTTACTTAGGCTTTAAAGGACGTTACAAGATGGCTGCTATGTTTATACTCACTTTTGTTGTAATATATTAGGGTGGTATAGTCCGCTTTCTGTTTTTCATGTATTTTTATGTATTTAAATCAGAAAGTGTGTTGATGGATGTTAGACCGTGAAGAAGGCGGAAGCCGAAACGCATCGTTATTGCCATTAAAACTACATTTTGCAGTACATTGGAGTGTCTGGGATTCCTACTTGACAAGGCAGGAGTATTTTGGAGTGTTTGGGGTTATCCGGTAACCCGTGCCAGACCGCCCGTTTTGACAGCCTCGGCAAACCGGAATTGGGATTGTATATATATATATATTCACTGAAAAAACCATAGGTTTTAGGGACAGTTATAGTTAGTTGGACATTGCACTCGTACAAAACCCGTGAAATTCCCCCGTTATAGTTAGTCCAGCTAACTATAACTCGCGCCCGCAATGCACTGCTGATGACGTCACATATTACATCACTCATGACATGGTCAGTGACATCACTGATGACATCACTGATGACATCTCAAATGACATCACTGATGACATCACTGATGACATCATCCAGTGACTGTGTGTTTCTGTAAAGTTTAAATATTTTTAATATATATAGGAAAAGACGTATTGAAGAGTGAGTGGCTGTGTAAGTGTCTGTATGGATGATTTAGTAGGTGCGTGACTGACTCTATAAGTGAGTGATTTAACGTATCTTACTGAATGCATGGGTTAGTGACTAAACTGGGTGAATGTCTGTATCCGTCTGTCTGTTGCTGTGTAAGTGGCTGCATGTGTTTGTGAATAGCTACATGAGTGTCTATATGAGTTATTGAATGCTTGTCTGAGTATCTGTATGGGTGCCTGAGTGTTTGTGTGGGAGGGGTGTGTGCAACTCTGTGCATAGATGTGTGAGTGGGTGATTCACTGGGTGGATGGTTTCAAGAGTGCAACTGTGATAGACTGTATGGGTGGGTAAGTGTGTGTAAGAGTGTGTTAGTGAGTGAATGTATGTCCCAGTGGTACATGTGTGAGTAACTACATATGTGAAAGGCAGTATATATGTGTGTTGGAGTATATAAATAGCTATAAGCGAGAGTGAGTGATTGTGATAGTGGCTGTATGGATGAGTGTGTGCTTGTATCAGTGATTGTATAAGAGCGTAAGAATGTGCTACTATTTGTATGAGTAAGTGAGCTGGTGTGTGTATAACTGTATAGGTGAGTAAATGGTAGTGTGTTTAATTATTTGCATGACTGACTAGGTGTGTGAGTACCTCTATGGATGAGTGGCGGTGTTTGAGTGTCTATATAGGAGTATGAGTGCATATGATAGTCCTGTACTGAGTGACCGTAAGTATGAGTGACTGTACGGGTGAGTGAGTGGATGTGTGTGTAGACCTAAGAATCAGTGAGTGGGTATGTAGTTATTGGTGTTGGAGTGTCTATGGTTTTGCGAATGGCAGTCTGTAATTTAGAGTGGGTGTATCAAAGGTTATATTAGAGTGTGAGGAGGTGCATCAGATTATCACGTGGATGATGTCATCAGTGATGTCATTTGAGATGTCATCAGTGATGTCATCAGTGATGTCACTGACCATGTCATGAGTGATGTAATATGTGACGTCATCAGCAGTGCATTGCGGGCGCGAGTTATAGTTAGCTGGACTAACTATAACGGGGGAATTTCACGGGTTTTGTACGAGTGCAATGTCCAACTAACTATAACTGTCCCTAAAACCTATGGTTTTTTCAGTGAATTTCAAAGGTTTTTTAAATGCTAATTTGTAACTATAACGTCCCTGAAACCTATGGTTTTTTCAGTGAATTTCAAAGGTTTTTTAAATGCTAATTTGTAACTATAACATGTCTGAAACCTACAGTTTTTTCAGTGAATTTGAAAGGTTTTGTAAATGACAATTTTTAAATGTATTAATTGTTATATAAATTTTTTTCATACTGATTTCCAAATTTTTTAGAAACAATTTTTTTTACATATTTTATTTTTTAAATTACATTGTAATTACATTATACATTACATTACAAAAAATACTTTCTCAGAATGAATTACTTTAGTTTAATTACTTTGCACATAGGCAATAGACTTTTAAGTACAGTAGTTACAGTTGTTGCAATGGGCAACACATTTTCAAACACAATGCAACATTCAGCTCAATGTGAATTTCTAGTTAAATGCAATTAGTTACTTTATGGATTACTTTTCTAACCACATTTTCTGGATCCTAGATTCAGTCCTGGGACATCTCCTGTAAACAGTTGAGTAAAAGCGTTTTGGTTACAGTCGTGATTTTTAAGGAATATTATTGTACTTTAAAAGTTCACACTTAGAAACTTTTTCTCATAGAATCACCAATGTTATCCTATGGAAGGAAATTCACTTAGAAGTTAAAAACTGTTATCGTTACTTTTTCTTACTCAGTGTTGGATCCTGGATCCAGCACTGGTGCATCTCCTGTAAACAGTTGAAAGAATGCGTTTAAGTCATACAGGCGATTTTTTAGGAATATTTGTAGTTTGTGAAAATCGACACTTTGAAACTTTTCTGCTGAAAACCAGACAATGGATTCCTATGGAAGGAAATTCAAGTTACTGGTAAGTACGGTTAAAATTACTTTTGAGGATCAGTACTGGGCTGAAAGATGCAGCACTGAGGTCTCTCCTGATAACAGGTGAGTAAATCGGAATTCGTATTTCGGCTGATTTTAGAGGACTATTTTAAAGTTCCAAAACTCCACACTTAGAAGAATTTCCAAGTGAAACCAGTCAATGTTAGCCTATGAAGGAAATTCAAGTTACCGGTAAGTACGGTTAAAATTACTTTTGAGGATCAGTACTGGGCTGAAAGATGCAGCACTGAGGTCTCTCCTGATAACAGGTGAGTAAATCGGAATTCGTATTTCGGCTGATTTTAGAGGAATATTTTAAAGTTCCAAAACTCCACACTTAGAAGAATTTCCAAGTGAAACCAGTCAATGTTAGCCTATGAAGGAAATTCAAGTTACCGGTAAGTACGGTTAAAATTACTTTTCAGGACCAGTACTGGGCTGAAAGATGCAGCACTGAGGTCTCTCCTGATAACAGGTGAGTAAATCAGAAGTCGGATTTCGGCTGATTTTAGAGGAATATTTGTATGTTTCAAAAATCAACACTTAGAAACTTTTTCAGCAAAAAGCAGGCAATGATATCCTATGGAAGGAAATTCAAGTTACTGGTAAGTACGGTTAAAATTACTTTTGAGGATCAGTACTGGGCTGAAAGATGCAGCACTGAGGTCTCTCCTGATAACAGGTGAGTAAATCGGAATTCGTATTTCGGCTGATTTTAGAGGAATATTTTAAAGTTCCAAAACTCCACACTTAGAAGAATTTCCAAGTGAAACCAGTCAATGTTAGCCTATGAAGGAAATTCAAGTTACCGGTAAGTACGGTTAAAATTACTTTTCAGGACCAGTACTGGGCTGAAAGATGCAGCACTGAGGTCTCTCCTGATAACAGGTGAGTAAATCGGAATTCGTATTTCGGCTGATTTTAGAGGAATATTTTAAAGTTCCAAAACTCCACACTTAGAAGAATTTCCAAGTGAAACTAGTCAATGTTAGCCTATGAAGGAAATTCAAGTTACCGGTAAGTACGGTTAAAATTACTTTTGAGGATCAGTACTGGGCTGAAAGATGCAGCACTGAGGTCTCTCCTGATAACAGGTGAGTAAATCGGAATTCGGATTTCGGCTGATTTTAGAGGAATATTTGTATGTTTCAAAAATCAACACTGAGAAACTTTTTCAGCAAAAAGCAGGCAATGATATCCTATGGAAGGAAATTCAAGTTACTGGTAAGTACGGTTAAAATTACTTTTGAGGATCAGTACTGGGCTGAAAGATGCAGCACTGAGGTCTCTCCTGATAACAGGTGAGTAAATCGGAATTCGTATTTCGGCTGATTTTAGAGGAATATTTGCACAATGGTGAAGGGAGGGGGCGGGGCCTGAGGTGGCATCTGTGCAAACGCGCCCCGTGGCGCGTTTTAAGTTGGGGGATTAAGTCCCCTTGAATCATGAGGGTCCCTACGGGCCAACTAGCCCACCAGGAACCTCCAGTATGCGCCAGGGGCTGCGTTGCAGAGACATGTACAGAGGCCACACCCTTTTACACCTCTCTGCAACGCAGCTCTGTGGCGCTTTCTGGACGTACCTGTTGGGCTAGTTGGCCCCCAGGGACCCTCAGGATTGAAGAGGATTTAATTCCCCATCTTAAAACGCGCCACGGGCCTGTTTGCACACATGTCACCTGAAGCCCCGCCCCCTCCCTTCACCACTGTGGGGGATTAACTCCCCTTGAATCCTGAGGGTCCCTGGAGTCCAACTAGCCCACCATATACCTCCAAAAAGCGCCACAGAGCTGCGTTGCAGAGAGGTGTAAAAAGGGGCGTGGCCTCTGTACACCTCTCTGCAAGGCAGCCCCTGGCGCATACTGGAGGTTCCTGGTGGGCTAGTTGGCCCCAGGGACCCCCAGTATTCAAGGGGAATTGTTCCCCCTCTGCAAACGCGCCAGGGGCGCGTTTGCAGAGTGGTGAAGGAAGGGGCGGGGCCTGCGGGCCCGATCGTTTTTTTTTTTTTCTTCCCCTGAAGGGGGCCGTGTGGCCCCCTTCCTTTTCCTATTTTTAGTCCCCGGGGACCCCATCCCCCGGGGCCTGGCCTCTCGTTGGGGACTGTGGGGGGGTCCCCAATCCCCCCACAGTCCCGCCGGCTCCCCGCGTCCCTTGGGAGCCGGCATTGCTTTTACACATGGGGAGCAGCTAACAAGCTGCTCCCAATGTGGAAAAGCAATGTGCTTTGGATATTGGAAGAGAGAGCAGGTTTCCTGCTCTCTCTTCCAATATCCAAGCAAGTTTGCAATGACAGGACGGGAGCCGCGAGGCTCCCGTCCTGTCATTGCAAACAGCAGTGTCCCGGGGGTAGGCACCCGGGACACTGCAGGAGCCGGCCCTGGGGGTGGCGGTCCCCAGGGCCATCAAGGGCTCCAGGAGGGGGCCGCGCGGCCCCCTCCCCACATCGAGAAAGCCCCGGGAGGTGGTGGTCCCCGGGGCTTGGGGGTCCAAAACGGACCCCCATTTTCATTTTCTTAGTGTCCCGGGAGGTGGTGGTCCTCGGGCGTGTGGGGGCTGGAGCCCCCCACACAGGTTTTTAAATATAAAAAGAAGCCCCGGGGAGGTGGTGGTCCCCGGGGCTGCGGGAGGGCTCAGAGCCCTCCCGCACCATTATCCATAAAGCCCCGGGGGTGGTGGTCCCCGGGCTTGGGGGCCCTTAGAGGCCCCCACACATAAAATTAACCCCCCAGCATGCCCCCGGGACTTGGCCCACCCGGGGGCCAGTAGCTATCGAAGCGCGGAGACCGCGCTTCGATTTTTTTTCGGCAGGGTTCGCGCTCCCTGAGCGCATCCTGCCGATTTTTTAAAAAAAATTATTATTTTTTGCCCAGGGGGTCCTTGTGGGACCCCTGAGCAGACCTAGGGGGTCAGGGTGTTTCTACCCTGCCCCCTTTGTGCGCTTTGCGCACTTGTTTCTGTCCCTCGGTTCTACCGAGGGACAAAATGGCTGCCAACACTTCCTGATTTGGAGTGTTGACAGCCAATTAACATAAAGCTCGTGCTCGGGAGGATCCGCGGCCCTAGATATACCTATCTTTTTTCTTTTGATTTTCTCAGCAACTACTGAACGGATTTACACCATTTAACAAAAGGGTTCTTTCTGAACCAAGAACTAACTCTTTGCCAAATTTGGTGTAATTCCGTTCAGCAGTTCGGGCTGTAGCCGTGTCTAAAGTTTCCTATGGAAAATTGCATGGGGAAAACGCGTTTTGGGACCCCCTTTTTTCTCGGCCCCCGCTTGACGAATCCCCCGAGACTTTCAGGGTAGGAGCGGACCGGAGCGGGCCACAAAGTTTGAAAATTTTGCGAAGATACGTCAACCGGCAAGAGAGTTATTTCAAATAGAATGTCGCGGATTTCCTATGGATAATAGGTTGTAACTATAACTATCTACTGGCGACCGCCAGTAGATAATATATATATATATATATTTTATTTTTTATTTATTTACCAGGTTCCCATAGGAAAAGCGTTTTTTGATGTTCCTATATCTTTGGCATCGTTTAATGAATCTTCACGATTTTGTTTTAAAGACGGTGATTCTTGTTGGGCATGGAAAGTGTTGGGGTGATTCATCAAGCGGAGGCAGAGAAAAAGGGGGGGCCAAAGAAAAGGTGCGTTTCACATGTTAATTCCCATAGGACATGTCAACACACCTACAGCCCGAACCACTGGACGAAATTACACCAAATTTGGCAGAAAGGTAGATTTGGTTACGCAGATTCCGCCTTTTCATATTTGGTGTCAATCTGTTCACTAGTTGTTGAGAAATGTAAGCAGATACAGTTAAAGATATCTGTGGCCGCCGACGACATCGCGAAAAATAACGAGCACGTGCAGGGAAATGCAGAGCTCTGGTTGGCTGCCAACACTTTAACCAGGAAGTTTTGGCAGCCAACGTGGGACTCGCCTTCAGCCCAGTCCTCCCAAAAAATGCAAAAAAGTAAGAAAAGGGGGCAGGGTTGGAATACCCTGACCCCCAAACCTTGGTCTTGGGGTCTCCCTGGAACGCCGCCACAGTTTAAAAGCATTTAAAAAAATTAAAATTTGCTTAGAAATCACAAAATTTGCAAATTCACGGCAAAAAAAAACAAACAAGTGCAGGCTCTTTGTGGGTCAGATCCCAAGGACATGTGAGCTTTTTTTTTTTTATAAAGGAAGGGGGCGCACAGGGCCTCTCTCCTTGGGCATAATTATGCCATGGAGACCACCACCTAAACCGGGGCTTATTTTTAATAAGGCGGGGGCGCTCTGACCCACCCCCGGGGTCCACCACCTCCCCACGGCTGCTTTCAAAAAGAGGTGAGGGGCCACGCAGACCCCCAGGCACGGCAGAGCGCCACTTCCCTGGGGTAAACAATGTAAAATAATTGTGGGGGGGCTACATGCCTCCCCCCGCAACCCCAGGGACTGCCACCTCTAAGGAGCTCAAAGAAAGTAATGAAGGGGTCCATCGCGGACCGTCGGCCCCAGGGACCACCACCTCCCCGGGGCTTAAATAAACATTGGAGGGGCCGGCTCCTGCTATGTTCCCATCCCCAGGACATAGCTTCAATGAACCACCATAGTGAAAATGCTCTCTTGCTGAAAGCGGAGAATTCATCTGTTTCTCTGCCCGCTGTCAAGTGAGCAGGGAAACAGACTAATTGCTTTCAGACACAGGGAGTGGCATGTCAACACTTCCTGGTTGAAGTGTTGTCACTCAATCAGATATCAGCATGGGGACTGTCAGATCCTTGGAGGATTTTCGTCTCTAGATATATACAAATTTATTTTTCCCTTAATATCTTAAAAACTACTGAACAGATTTACACCAATTCATAAAAAGGTTGCTTTCTGGATTAAAAGCTACCTTTCTGCCAAATTTGGTGTAATTCTGTCCAGCAGTATGGGATGTAGTCGTGTCTAAAATTCCTATGGGAAATTGCATGGGGAAAACGCGTTTTGGGACCCCCTTTTCCTCGACCCCCACTTGACAAATTACACCAAAACTTTCAACACAGCAGTTGAACTGAGTGTCATATTAAATTTGCGAATTTTGTGAAGATTCAACAAACGGCACCAAAGATATTGGCAAAACAAAAACGCTTTTCCTATGGAAACTAGATCCTAACTATAACTACCTATATATGTGTACATATATAGGTAGTTATAGTTAGGATCTAGTTTCCATAGGAAAAGCATATATATATGTATAAATATATAGGTAGTTATAGTTAGGATCTAGTTTCCATAGGAAAATCTAGTCTAACAACTCAAACTTGAAGCCTGTAGGTGTACTATTTAAAATGAAATGCAACAACATAGGATTTCATCAGATGATAGTGGTGTAATCCCTCTTTGGGGTTCTGATAGCTAATCTCTTGTTTTTTTATTGAGTTTCTGTTCTAGTTTGTCCATTAAAGTTGTCTATACCGGGAGTGTATACATTTAACATTTAAGGAGCTGATTTGCAATGTTTTTTGCGCATGTTTATATCACAAAAAAATGATCATAGAAAATTCACAGAAAAAAAAATCACAGAATCAGGGAGAGTGAACATTGCCATTGGCGGGTAAGACTTGCAAATACAAACAATCTATAAGTATAGTAGATTTATCAGTATATTGTAGGCTATTTTACATCCTGGAAACACACAACTGTGCTCCAGCAAAAACGCATCAGTGCCTTCCTCCAGGAGGAGAAAGAAAATGCAGCACTTTCATTTTATATGGGGATGTATGTGAACTGCCATATTTTCTCTAGTAAACTGTCTGATAGATAATCTACTGAAATATATATGGACCGTGTTGGATCAGGGAAACAGACGAATTGCTTTCAGACACAGGGAGCGGCATGTTAAGCAGCTCCCTGTGTCTGAAAGCAGTGCCGGGGACTGCAGGGGCCTTCAGGCTCCCCTGCGATCCCAGTGAAGACTGGTTGCCCTGAAGGCACCCAGGACAAATGGCCTGGCCCCGGGGGATGGGGCCCCTGGGGACAAAATCGGCCCAGTCGGCCCAGGGAGGGGATCCCGCTACCAAAATTGGCCCAGGGAGGGGGCAGCACCTGCCAAAATGTTGGCCCCCGGGGACCCCATGCCCATTATAAATAAACAAACTTAAAAGCTGGGGATGGGGTCCCCGGGGCCAAAATTGGCCCAGGGAGAGGGGCCACACAAGTGGGTTCTTTATTATTATCTGCTGCTGAGACCAGAGATCGTGTTCTCAACTTTTAAAAACTAGAAATCTAGAAATTGCCTACAAGCCCCGCCCGTTTGGCTCCGCTCTATATACATTAGTGGTATGCAACATCTTCCCACCTTTTTCCCAGGATGATGGACAACTTACTATAAGGTCCCACCACCGTGTTTCCTGCCGATTTTGGAGAGACGTTCCTCATGTCTAGGAATAAGATTGTATCTCTACCAAACAAAGAATCACTTACTTCTGCTAAGTACAAATCATCCAAGTGTGTTTTCTCTGCAGTTCCACTTTGTAAAGTTATCTGGTGTAGACACTCGAGGAACAATCACATTGGCAAAGTTAACAGACACACAAGGTCACTAGCGACATTTCCTTGGCGTGCTTTAAACAGCTGTAGTGTACAAGACGCACTGTACATTTACCCAACGAGGTAGGACTTACTAATTAGTCAGCAGAAAGTACTCCACTTGCGTAGAGGTGTTACACAAAACGGTGGCCAATTCTTGCATAAATACGCAGGGCAGGATTCATTCTGGCACGATGCTCATTTCATAGAAATTAAATCTCAGCAGATTACAGTTAGGAAATACATTTTAAAAAACATAGATTTCACTGAAAAAAACAAAGGTTACAGGGACGTAATAGTTAGGAAATAGAATTTAAAAAACCTTAGAAATTCACTGACAAAACCAAAGGTTACAGGGACGTTATAGCTAGGAAACTGAATTAAAAAACCTTCGAAATTCACGGGTAAAACCAAAGGTTACAGGGATGTTATAGTTAGATTGACATTTCACTTGTACAAAACCAGATAAATTCAGCAGTTATAGTTACCTGAGCTAACTATAATTTACGCCCCGCAATGCACTGCTTATGACCTTACATATTATATCACAAATGACATGGTCAGTGATATCACTGATTACATCACTGATGACATCACAAATGACCCTTCACGTCCCTATAACCTTTGGCTTTTTAAGTGAATTTCTAAGGTTTTTTAAATTTTATTTCCTAACTATAATGTCCCTGTAACCTTTCGTTTTCTCAGTGAATTTCTGAGTTTTTAATTTTTTTTATTTCCTAACTGTAACCTGTAAACTTTGAGAGTGGGTGTGTGAGTGGCTCTGTAGGCAGGTGAGTGGGTGTGTGAGTGGCTGTATCGGTCTGTGAGTGATTGTGTGAGTGGGTGTGAGGGTCTGTGAGTGGTTGTGTGACTGGCTTTAAGGGTCTGTGAGAGGCTGTATGGGTGTGTGAGTGCTGTATGGGTCTGTGCGAAGGTTGTGTGAGTGCCTGTGTGGGTTTGTGACTGGGTTTGTGAGTGGCACTATGGGTCTGTGAGTGAGTGTGTGAGTGTCCGTATGGGTCTGTGAGTGGGTATGTGAGTACCTGTGTGTGTCTTTGAGTGGGTGTGTCAGTGGTGCTATGGAATTTGGGCATTTGCATACTTAGGGTATTTTAAAGGGAGAACCATGGACTCTGCTCTCACCATGAGATGTCAAGAAAGAAACCACTCGTCACAGTTTCTACGGATCAAATTGCGCTCCAATAGATCAACAATGCATTCACCTCCATTAAGGATTTCATATCATTTTTCAACGTGTAATAGAAGAGGAAACACACTTGCTTTGTCTTTCCAAAGGCCAAGAAGCAAAGATCGTTTGCGCTTTACTGAAGTGGAGCTTCAGCTGCGGCACTTGATATGTTTATATTTGTAAGTGCTTCCCATTAAGGTTTGATTTCTGTGAAATGAGCATCACGGCCCAAATGGAACCTCATTTTTTCAAGAAGAGTGCACACTTTTGCCAAAAATGTTGACCCAACTGAAGTACTTTCTATTGGCTAATTAGTAAGGGCTACCTTGTTGGGTAAATGTCTAGTGCATATTCTGCACTACGGATGTGTAAAGGACCACAAGGTAATGCCTGTAGTGACCTCGTGTGCATGTAATTTTGGCAATGTGATTCTTCCTGCAGCGTCTTCATCTACAAATCTGTGATAACATGAATCCTCGTCATAGGAAGACAATGAGACTACAAAGAGGTGAATCTCCACCAAACAGAGGTACTTACCCTTTACTATATGAAATAACTGGTTCTTTGAGATGACCACATATTCCTCTGCATCAAGAACCTGACACCAAAATTGGTAGGAAACATGCTAAGGGGCCTTTTGGTAAGATGTCCATCAACGTGGGAAAAGGAGGGAAGACCTTTGCATACTACTATGAAAAATGGAACAGGGCCAAACGGGCTGTGCTTGCGATGTTTTGAGGCATTTGCATACTCAGGGTAATTACAAGAGAGAGCTATGGTCTCACTCATTATATTTTTAAAAAGAGAGGGCCCACTCCCCAGGCTGATTTCAGCCCCGGAGACCCCATCCTCTGGTGCCTAGCCTGGTCATGCTGGGTGCCCAGTCATCTGCACTGTTGGGGATCGCGGGGGAGCCTGAATGCCCCCGTGGTCCCTGTCTGCTTTCAGCCTCCAGCGGGAGCTGGCATTGCTCCCGCGCACACACTAAACATGCAGCTCCCTGTGTGTGGGAGCAATCCTTTGAGCTGTGTCCTTGCCCATTAGACAGCGGACAGGGAAACAGACAAAAACTATGCTCCCAGCAAGCGACAGCAGTTGACAGCTCCCGCTTGCTGGGAGCGGAGTTAGTGTTTGCTCTCGCCTGGCAGGAGCTGTCGCAGCTCCTGCCAAGTGAAAGCAAATTGCTATCTCCCGAAGGCAGGTACCTCGGGAGATAGCAGTAGCCAGGTCTGGGGCGTTGGGATCCCCCAGGGCCATAAATGCACGGGTCAGCCCCTGGGAGGTGGTGGTCCCCGGAGCTGTATATGCCCCAGGAGGGGGGCCACCCAGCCCCCCTCCATGTTTACATTTTAAATTTGGTCCTGGGGAGGTGGTGGTCCAGGGGGGTACACGTGGCCCCCCCTCTATGTATATGTAGCCCCGGGAAGGAGGTGGTCCCCGAGGCATAAAAATGCCCTTGAAGGGAGGCCACGTGTGCCCCCCTCCATTATTTTTATAACCATATGCATGCCCCCGGGACATTGCTCACCTGGGGTTATAGTGTAAACAAGCACGGGAGATTGCGCTTGTTTTTTTCTTGGTACAGATTCATGACTCTGTCACGATTTCACATGAATTTGTTTTTTAAAGTGTTTATTTGCCCTGGCGGGATCCCAGGGGGACCCCAAGACCAGGACTAGTGGTCAAGGTATTCCTACCTTTCCCCCTTTTCTTTTTTCTAAACTGTTTTTGGGGACTCGGCTGAAGCCAAGTCCCAAGATGGCTGTCAACACTTCCTGGTTGAAGTGTTGTCACTCAATCAGATATCAGCACGGGGACTGTCGGATCCTTGGAGGATTTGCATCCCTATATATACACATTTGTTTTTCCCTTAATATCTCAAAAACTACTGAACGGATTTACACCAATTCACAAAAAGGTTGCTTTCTGGATTAAAAGCTACCTCTCTGCCAAAATTGGTGTAATTCTGTCCAGCAGTTTGGGCTGTAGTCGTGTCTAAAATTCCTATGGGAAATTGCATGGGGAAAATGCGTTTTGGGACCCCCCTTTTCCTCGACCCCCGCTTGACGAATTACACCAAAACGTTCAACACAGCAATTGAACTGAGTGTCATACTAATTTTGCGAATTTTGGGAAGATTCAACAAACAGCACCAAACTTATTGGCAAAACAAAAACGCTTTTCCTATGGAAACTAGATCCTAACTATAACTACCTATATATGTATACATATATAGGTAGTTATAGTTAGGATCTAGTTTCCATAGGAAAAGCATATATATGTATACATATATAGGTAGTTATTGTTAGGATCTCGTTTCCATAGGACAATCTAGTCCAACAACTCAAACTTGAAGCCTGTTGGTGTACTATTTAAAATGAAATGCAACAACACAGGATTTCATCAGATTATAGTGGTGTAATCCCTCTTCGGGGTTCTGATAGCTAATCTCCTGTTTTTTTATTGCGTATCATTTCCATTTTGTCTATTAAAGTTGTCTGTACCGGGAGTGTATACATTTAACATTTAAGAAGCTGATGTGCAATGTTTTTTGAGCATGTTTATATCACAAAAAAATTATCATAGAAAATTCACAGAAAAAAACCCACAGAATCAGGGAGAGTGAACATTGCCGTTGGCAGGTAAGACTTGCAAATACAAACAATCTATAAGTATAGTAGATTTGTCAGGATATTGTAGGCTATTTTACATCCTGGAAACACACAAGCAAAAACGCATCAGTGACTTCCTCCTGGATGAGAAAGAAAATGCAGCACTTCCATTTTATATGGGGATGTAAGTGAACTGCCATATTTTCTCAAGTAAACTGTCTGATAGATAATCTACTGAAATATATATGGACCATGTTGGAAATTTGCCCTTTCTGCAGGGTCAACCCCGATTGTTTTTGCCTTTTTGCTCAACCCTATTTTTGTTGGCTATAGAACTGTAACAGGGTTGGCTGTTACATAGGAAAGCATTGGGATACAATATTACATTTAATAAATATTATCTGTACCTAAGAAATAGCTACAAATCTAATTTGTGGAATTTTGGAAATATTTATGAAAAGCCCAATTCACTAGTGAAGTTGGATTTGGAATAAATAGTTGGGATAAATGACTTTTTGAAAGTCTTATTTGTCCTGCCTGAAGATGTTTTGACTCAGCAAAAATGTATAAACCTATCAAAGTATAGAAGAAGGTTAATTTATTATAGGCTAGTACATTTTTCAAAATTAGGACCTTACCTTAGAAAATAATTCGAACTCAAACAGCACAGAGTTGTTAGTTACCCTTGAATTACATAAGTACCATACTATTATGCGCTGCAGCTAGAGTAACTGATATAAAGACAGGATGTGTAAGATCTGCAAGGTCACTGCACTAACCATAAAACTATCTCTGTAACCTTTGCACAGCCACATACACACAACAACGTACTATTCAAAATGTTTACAAAAACTATATTATCAAACTAATGTTATATCCCTAATAAGTATTATTATGATCAAGATAATATAACTCAATAAGAACAGTAGCCATATATATGCTCAATAATACAAGCAACTAACCTGCAGAACCTCAGCACAAACAGTTAAAGAAGTAGTCTGATATCATATCTCATCACACACACCTCAAAACAGGACCTGTGTACATATATAAAAGCATACTCTATTATTGGCTCATTTTCACTTTTATGAACCTATCAATTCAACGTACCTGCTTGACATCGCGAACAAGGTGGTTTAAGAGTAGATTAGTTGGTCCTTGTTTCTAGAAAAGAATTGATAGATGGGTTAATTTAGTTTTTGAACATCTCTTCTAGTTTAAAAAATTGCTGATTTTTATTTAAGAAATATCATGCTAGGGGGAGAGTCCTCCCATGTGCCTATTGACTAATATTACAAATATTTAAGCGTGTCCACCACATTGGATAATATTGCTTTTGTAAACTACACCCTTGATATTTTTGGTAGATTTCAGAATATTTTATAGAATGGTTTACCTCGTTCTTTTAGGTTGGAACGTTACCTGAAGAATAACTACTGTGTTGGTTTTGGACAAATATTTCTCCAATAATTATCAATAGGGGTTTCTTTCTCCCAACAGTCATATATACAACAAAATGTACTTGGGCCCGTGGTTTAGATAGTTTCCTGTGAAAGTCCAAATATGCTTGTTTTCTATGCCGCCAAAAAGCAGAAGAGTTCTCCATGGCTAAGAAACATAAACAGGAGCTCGTCGACAAGAACAATAAAAACTACATAACAGCTGATTTCTCTCAGGAAATGCATTTAAAAGGAAAAAGATTTCTTGCTCTGCAGCCCATGCTGTGTTATCTGATATGGCCTAGTAGAACAAGCAACTATGCTCATCACCAGAGACAGAAAGATCAAAGAATTTCAGAATTCAGAAGAACTAGAAAAGTTTTTAGAAACAATAGAATCATCAGCCATGGGTATCTCATGAGCCTCAACATGGACAGAGAGACCTACAGCAGAGCACCATATTGATATGAAATCTGATGAGTATGGCACAGAAGTGCTGATAGAGGAACAGGAACGGTTTGTATCGGACACAAAAATGGTACTGTTTCAAAGCCTCAAATGCACACATCTAATGCAACATTTCTTAGTCATATTAGCTCTAAAAATAAATACTTTGAAAAAGGAATATTTCGTAAAATGTTTGTTCTCAAAATATATTGAAGTAAGGGCAGCGTGAGGTTAAGGCTATAGGGAATGGTTATGGTGATCGAAGTTAAGGGTATAGTGTTAACAATTAAGGATTTGAGGTATATGATTAAGGGTTCGGGTAGAGAGGTTAGGCATTCAAGGATCAGGGAAGTCAAGGGGTTATAGGGAAGAATTATGGTGATCGAAGTTAAGGGTATAGCGTTAACAGTTAAGGATCTGAGGTATATGATTAAGGGTTCGGGTAGAGAGGTTAGGCATTCAAAGATTAGGGAAGTCAAGTGTTTATGTGATAAGAGTAAAGGGTTTTGTATATATGGTTAAGGATATATGGGTTACATGTAAGGGTATAGGTTGAAAGGTATGTGCTTAGAAGTTTGAGGTGAAGGGGTAAGAGGTTCAGAGGGCAAGGGTAAAGAGTTAGAGGTATGGAATTATGGGTGTGAGGTACAGGTTTAAGAGTTTGGGGTATAGGGTTAAGGGTCTGTGGAATAGGTTAAGGGCTTTGTGTACAGCATTAAGGTTTAAGGGTTGGGATTTATGCTTTAAGTGCTAGGAGGTTAAACATTAGAGGAATCAGATCTGGGGCATAGGAGTTAAGTGTACGTTGTTTAAAGGTTGGGGTTAAGGTTCTGGGATATAGAGTCTGTGGGTATATGGTTAAGAGCATAAGATTAAGCTTTTAAGAGTATAGGGGTATGGGTTTCGTGTACTGGTTCAAGGTCTAAATGTGTGTGGTATAGGGGATGGGGTTAAAAAATAATGGTTAGGGGTTAAGTGTATGTGATGGGTGAATTATTAAGGTTTTGGTTATAAAGTTATGGGTTGGGGTACAGGGTTAAAAGTTATGGGTTTATTTTATAGGGGTTATGGGTTAAGAAGTTAAAGGTTTGTTCAGTGTCACAAATGGAAATGTGGTTAAGTTAAGGTGTGGTAATGAGTTTTACAGATCTGTTTCGCCTATTCATATATAGAACAAATTACTTTCACAGTAACAGTGCACTTAATTTCAATGTAATGCACTTAGATTTCGTAGGAATTAGAAGTGTTAAAAACAAATTGGTGCAAATACTCAGAAAAGAAATTGAATTAACAAGGTACAGACCAAAGGTTGTATAAAGGTAGGCAGATAAAGAATGGTCTGGAGAAGGAAGTACAAGGAACTACCACAACAAATTAGGTTCTATTCCTAAGCTATAAAAGAGAGAATCAGAGGGAGCAGTGCTAAGCCAAAGGCTGGCAGCCAGCGCCAGACCTATTGTTTTTGCAAATGCTTGTTTAGCTTATGGTTGCTAATGGGGGGCACTTTTATTCTTGTGTCCTAGCCTAGTTTCTGTCCCTGTTTGACTCTGATATTGCTTAGTTTTAGCTGGCCTACCTAAAATTGTCTCCGCTGCATGTGAATGACATAATAAATGAATAGTAACTGGAGTGGCATCACCCCTCGTCCCATAAAGTATGTGTATGTGGCAAGTTGAAGTAATATTTTGTCTCTTTTAGCATCTTTGGAGAAGTTATTTGGAGAATTTCTTCAGATCGCAGCATTGAGAAGCTAAGTACTTTGTTTTCATTTTTTGACATATCACACACAGACACGCACACACCAATCCGATGAATTGTAAGCAAACGTCTGCCTTCTACCTAGGTCATAACATTTCAGAAGCCCACACCCTAAATTAAGTAATTTAGGAGAGCTCCGAGGCAGGATCTGATATTGGACAACATCAGAGGAAGAGGATAATAGAGCAGAATCTGGCAGCAATTTTTCAGTCGGTGGAGTTCCATCTGATGATTTATCTCCCAGCGATTTTGAGGAGCATGGTCCTGGCAGTCCTGATGTCCCCTCACAGTGCAATCTGTGCAGCTGATAGACAGCAGTCCAGAGAGCAGTCACATATGGCGGCAAGCACAGACAGAGTGCTCTCTTGGCTGCCACCCAATGTAGTTCGGTCCCAAATTCCCCCAATCACTGCACATGCTGGAGGCAAAGTCAATACTGCATTTTTTGTCTATTGACTATGTTCATCTCTTTCTGGATGTTGGCTTCCTTGAGGAAATTGTGCACCAAACAAATCTGTGTGCTGAACAGTTTCTGAGGTAGCATGGAGGCACTGTTGGGCCTTATTCTAGGGCACACCAGTGGACTCCCACTTCACTCAGGCAGTTGAAAACATTTATGGACCTTACGCTCAACCTGGGAATAGTGCACAAACCAAGTGCACAGTCCTTCTGGTCTACTTGCATGGTGTGGGACACAGACAGCTTCATTATTCGGACTTCAAAGGAGACAGAGACATGAACATTTAGGAAAATCAGACTAGGTATTTTTTAATAGGGATATTGCATAAGTAGAAGGCAGATATTCAAGGTATAAGAGACACACAAAGCACTGCACCCTGCACACACAAGTCATAATTGTGGCCATGTTCATCCCCCGTCAGAAAGTGTTTGATGTTCTGATTGCATTATGACAAGTGCATTACAGTCAAGTATTGCACAAAACGGTAGATGGGACATATGCCAGCCATGTTGTTACAGAGTACACTGTGTACCAGACCCTAAAGCCATTAGCAGTTTTTGAAGTGCTCTTTAGGGACTTCCTCAGCATGTTTACCTTAGTTTCAAAGGTAGATATGCTCACACCTTTCGAGGAATGTAGGCCAAGAACTGAAGACATCCTCAGACACTCCCAACTTACATCCACAAACATGAAGGATCTGGATTTAGAACAGCGAGTGCACTAAAGGCACATGAAAAACACGTCTTCCGGAACCTTTGGTGACTGTCACAGGAGCGGTTAGTAAAATATTACTTGTCACGCATACAGTATTACTCAGGATTTCGGAGTGAGGCAGATATATGACATGTTGAAAAAACATAGGACCTGGTTTATATATTGGTGGTAAGCAATCTTTGTCGCAATAGTGACGGAGCATCCTTACCACCAATATAATGGTCCGCCTGCCTAATTTAGATGTGAGCGGACCATAGTTTGACGAGGGTGGATGCTATTCCATCTCCATCTCCACCGTGGCAAACTTCTCGATGGCCTGACAGAGTAAGGGCCGTCGGAGTAATGAGTATACGTCCGCCCACCCAATTTAGATGGACGGACATATAGCAGTTTTTCATTGTGCTTCACCGCCAGGAAAGCCCTGGTGATAAGGTGCAGTAGAAAAATAAAAATCCCCCCTCATCATTGGAGATGACTCCCATCAAGAGGGGGGCATTGTTTTTTTATTTTTTAAAACACACTTTGGAGATTTGGTTTTAAAAATAAAAAAGTTTTGATACTTTATCATACGACTCTGCCAAGTTTTACGGAGCCATTTGACAAAGTTCCAATACATTGTCAGTGGGTGAAATATCTGCGGACTGATGGACATTTCAAAATTTGGGAGGCGGGTACTCCGTCTGGGTGACAAAGTAATTTGCAATCCATCCATCAACATCAAAATAAGCCCATTAGTCTAGGTTTCTTTTCATTTGGGATGTTGTAGAGCTTGTTGAAGCACTGACCTAAAAATTTTCTAGCAGGATTTGTGTAGAGGTTTGCTGGTAGTGCTTTGGATGCGAATTGGTGAATGACTAGTTGAGAGGCGACCTGACTGGAGATTCAGTACTGTGGCACATGAATGTGAAGGGCCCTTGAATGGTGGCCGTATGCTGATGTGAGTATTATGCTATGTTGTGTTGGGCCAGTGGTTGGCAGGATGAATGGCATTGTGTGTGGAGTGTGAGAGGCATTCTAAAAGCTCAAAGTGGTTGGTGCCTTGACGAGGCATTACAACTCACCTACAGTAGTCATTGGTTCAATAGTCAGATACTGTTATTCGTATTTGTTCTTTCAACATAGCTGTTCTGGAAGTGCTAAAAGCACCCGGTAAAAGTCTGTACTACAGTACGGAATCGACTCAGCGGGAACAATAACAACCCCTCACACTTTTGAAAACTGAACACCCAGAGGTGTCCAGTTACCCACAATGTCCTGCAAACTTCAAAATTTGCCTAAATGGCTAAAATAATGGGTGTTCCTCTCATTTCTATGACAAAAACCTCCAGAATCTGTGGGTAGCTACAAAATTCCTACGAGCTAGTGTTTCCACACCTCTCCTGAGAAAAATGCTACCCCACTTATGTGACTCGCCCTAGTGCTGGTGACATAAATGTCCCCAAATCACAATGTGGATACAATGGTGATGTGGAATGGTGTGGAGTTTGGGCCTGGAATAGGACGCCAAAGCGTTGCGAGATCCACACAAGTCACGCCACCTTTGACTCTCCTCCTGTGTTTAGTTTTCAGACATTACTGGGTTTAGTAGTTTTCCCTGGGTGGCAGCAGAGCCCAAAACCCACAGCTACCCACATTGCCAAAAAAGGTTTGGTTTTGAGTGGAAAGATTTGATCTGTCCAGGTTGCATTTTGGAACCTTTCTTGTCCCTGACGCTTAACCGCCCACACAACAGGGGTACAATTTTTAGCAGGACAAGTGTGGCAATGCTAGCTAGTAGGAAATGTGTGGATCCCTGCAATTTTCAGAACTTTCTGTCACAGAAACATGAGAAAGATACATGATTCTTGCCTCAGTTTGAGATTTAAAGGACATTCTGGGTAAGCAAGGGTAGGGGGTTCCACACAAGCCAGACCACTCCAGACCCCACCCTCGGGTGTCTAAGTTTAAGAAATGTCTGAGTTTAGTAGGTTTCTATGGGTGGCAGCTTCGCTAGGGCCCAATTTTTGCAGCTACCCGCATTGTAAATAAAAGCATTGATTTTGCTGGGTGAAATGTGATGTCTCCACATTACGTTCTGGTGTGTTTTGAGTCGCGAATGCTACACACATATAGCCACACAAATGGGGTAGCGTTTTTATCAGGAGACATATGGGAACACAGAATAGTAGAACATTTGTTTTTAATAATTGGATTCTCTGCATTTGTGGCTTCCAAATGTAATCAAGAGTGCAGAACAAACGCCTTTTGGAAAATGCCCAATGAATTATATGAAACTAAGGGTAATCCATATTCAGAGATGCACAAATAATCACTGTTCCTAAACTCAGTATCTTGTGAGCATTTCAGAAATACATAGGTTTCATGCACACCCATTTTTCATTTATTAGATTTATATAGAAACATCATTATAAGCTGCCGCTCGGTAGGTGGCTCTGGGTTTTACATATTTTTTCAGTATGCTTGTGACCAGAAGGGTATGACAGACGCAATGGTAGTTTTGACTTTGCAAACCAGCCAAAACAATAGAGATGAAACCGCTGTCTCCAATGGGTATTTTTTCCATTCATTTTGATAATTTTTTCATTTTAACAATTATTTCCTTTAGGAAAACGATCAGAGATGTACACAAATGACCTGTTAGTTCAAAATTTCAGACAAGCATAGCTCTCCAGGGTCACCCACTGGTTTCACACCTGTTCCACCACAAACTGCAAAAAAGTTGAAATCACCAAAATTAGGAGAAATTGGCCACCTCTTAGAAAAATGCCAAAACTGCGGTAAAAAAATTGTTTTTTGATACAGCTCTACTTGTTCCTAAAAGCTGTGATGATGGTGTTCTTAGCACAGCAAACCTTTTATTGCGCCTTTTTTAGAAAAAAATCACATGCTTTCTTGCACAGCACTTTTTTCCCATTTTCTCTCTCCCCCAAAAAATGCAGCTATATTTTAGTTATTTTCTCTGTTCCCTCTAGGGGAATCTACAAACCCTGGGTACCTTGAGAATCCCTAGGATGCTGGAAAAAAGATATCAAATTTGGTATGGGTATCTTACGTGGAAAAATAGTTAGGAAGGCTTAAGCGTAAAGTACCCACAAAGCAAGAACAGGGCTCAGCACAGGGGTGGAATAACCTAAGCAGTTAAGTGGTCAACAATGACACTTCGAAAGTTATGTTTGTACTTGTATAATTTACGAAAGACAACTTGATGTGGGCTAGACCATTCATATTAAATCGAAGTCTGCTAATGTCCAGCTGGACCCAATTCATGGCTCAGATCTTTGACATCTTTAATGAGATACACATCACCCAATCAGACCATGCTGGGTTATTAATGCTCAAATAGGGAAATTAGGATTACGTCAATTAAATCACTCACGTCCAAACCTTGCCATCAGAGGTAGCATGGATGGATGAGTCCACCATTGCAGCATTTAACCAGTGTCTCTGAAATGATCTTAAAGATGCTTTGCCATTAGTAGTAAATCGACTAAACACATTTGCTGCTTCAATCGACCTAATGCTGCAAATAGATGCCCAGGAATTACGTCAGAGATCTGAGCACCATACTTGAAATAAAAAAACGTGGCTTAATAAAGTCCTGGACAGCAGTGGTGCTACATCTCAGATCACAGAATCACAAAGTATCTTCTCAACCGAAGAAAAGGAACGCTGTAAGAAGACAGGACTGTTTCTATTGTGGAAACTCTTGACATTTGATGAGTGCCTACCCTCAGTTACAGGGAACCGACTGAGCCCGCCCACAGATTATGGACCCAGGACGGGCTCAGGAATTACTGAAGGGTCCATTAGTGATCAAACACATTATTTCCTGCAAGTTATGATTGCTACTTCTAGAGGATCCATGGTGATTCTTGTCTTGGTAGAATCTGGGGCATTCAGATGTTTTATGGATAACCAATTTCAAGCAGCACAACCGCTTGCTATCAAGGGGAAGACTATTTATTAAGACATACAAGGAATCAATGGAACCGCTCTCACTTCCGGAGCAGCACATTTTGCAACCCTTGCATTATTTATGGCTACTCTTAGAGGTTGCATCAAAGAGATTAACTTTGATTTAATTGACACCTCTTCCTTTTCTTTTTATCCAGCAATACAGGGCTCAGGAAACAAAATCCTCGCATGGACTGAAAAACACAAGAGATCACCTGTAAATTGTCATATTATGATGCCCTTTTTTTCTTTAACACAGCCACTGATAATTGTCAGTCCCTGACAAGGTTTGTGCTACAGCTGAATTTCTCAGACCATTCCACAAGTACAGAAAGATGAGAAGGTCATTCCTTCATCATTTCATGACTTTACAGACGTGTTTATCAAGACAAAATCCAACACACTTTCACCTCCTCAAAAGTACCACTGCTGAATTGATCTGTTGCCTGGAGCACCCATTCCACATGGGAAGATTTATCCATTGATGGTGAAAGAAGATGACATTTTACAACAAAATCTTTAGTAAAAATCAGACAAAGGATTCATTCTACACCACCTCTCCAGCAGTGGCATTAGTCTTCTTTGCAACAAAGGCAAATGGAGAATATTAGCCATGCATAGATTATTGAGAACTGAATTAGATTACTGTAAGAAACTGATATCGTCTACCCTTGATCCATCTACTTCTAGATCAAGTCAAATCTCCCAAAGTGTTCTCTAAGTTCGATCTTATATGCGCATAGAACTTAGTATGGATACGTGAAGACAAAGAATGGAAGACAGTGTTTAATAACAAGTATGGGCATTTCAAATATCTGGCGTCTGTAATGTCAAAGCAGTCTTCCAGCACTTTGTCAAAGACATATTCAGAGACATTTTGGATGTTTACGTGATTTATATACCTCAATTTCATCTTGATCTACTCATCTTCTTCAAAAGAACACAGATGTCAAGTTTGAGAAGTCCGAGATCAAGAAAGCATTCCCTGTAAGCCAAAGCCAAGAAGTGTTTATTTGAAGTTTATTTGAAGTTTCTACAATTTGGTTTCTCAGATTTTAGATCTCTGAACAAGAAACAGTGAGGTAGAAGCAGTATTGGAATGGCCTTCGCTGAGAAACATCAAATAAGTTTAGAGATTTTTAGTTTCCCCAACTTTTATAAACAATCCATACAGACCTTTTCAACCATTATTTAGCCAATAGTTTGCTTAACCTGGATGGGGGTATGGTTCAAATGGGGCGAATAACAGGAACAAACCTTTAATCTACTTAAGACAACCTTTACCTCTGCTTTGCTTTTGAAATATCCCAATGATTTACTGCTATTTGTAGTAGAGGCAGATGCCCCCTTGTTTGTCACTGGTGCCATACTATCACAAAGGCTTCCCAAAACCAATGAATTTGATCCAGTAGCATCCTAAACACAAACCTTGACAGATGTGGAAAAGTATCACACGTTCATTAATTATAAGGCGTGCTATGGAGGGCTGGCCTAGACACTGTTATTATAGGATTTGACTGTTAATTTTATTTGGAATTGCCCAATGAGTATTGTGTGCATTTTTTAATGGATTTTATTTGCATGGGGCGGGTCATCGTATGTATTGCCTTGATTTTATGATGTTTTATTACGTGCATCCTGATTTTATGATGAATTGTGTTTGCATTATAATATAGGAATCTTTTATGGTTAACTTGAGTTTAGCTGAATAGAGATTATGATGATGATGATAACTGAAAGCTCCTAGCGATCAAAAAAAGGCCTCTTATTGGAGACACCAACTAGAAGAAGCTCACGTTAAAATTACTCTATGGACTGATCATAGGAACCTCCTATATGTTATCACTATGAAATGTTCTAATTCTCGTCGTGCCAGATAGTCATTGTTCTTTTCTCGTTTCAACAATGTCATCAAGTATCGACTCAGCCAGTGACAGGGAAAAGAAGATGCAATGTCTCGTCAAAATACTCTGATTCTGTGACTAAAGACACCTATGTTCTAGTAATTTATGCCTCGCCTACTACAGACTTTTATGATTTCATTAGACAGGTTCAAAAGGGCATTCTTGCACCTCAATAGGTTGAAAAGGGTCCCCTAAGAACATCTGTTAACAAGGGTCTGCTGTTTCAAGATGGAACCCTGTACCTTCCAGGTAAAATTATGCAATCGAAATGTCTTAAAAGATGCATTACTCTCCTGCAAAAGTGCACCCATGTCAGAAGAAGACAGAACTTGTTGCTTAAGACATTTGATGGCCTGGTATAAGGAAGACAATTTGAAGCTATATCACCAGGTTTGTCATATGTGCTATAGTTATAGCTTCCCACTGTTCCGCTACAAGACTGCTAGAACTTCTGCTCACTCCGCATCAGCACTGGAACATGATTTCCATGGAATTTCTTGTCTTGTGGACTGACCTCCATCAAGGTTATACAACAGTATTTGTAATCCTAGACTGTTTTACTAAGATGGTACATGTTCTTCCTCCGAGAAAATTACATTCAGCTGTACAGCTAGCAGGAATCCTCATTGTGTACATCTTTTGTCTCCATGGTCTGCCAGAAATCATTGCTATAGACAGGTTTCCGATCATTGCTAAAGTTCACACAAGTTTTGGCGTCCCTCACTGTTTGATGTTTTCTCACTTTTGATTCCCTCAGTTCCTTTGTTTGTGCCCTCCTTAGTTTTACACTCTTGGCTGTGTGTTAACCCAGTTTCTCGTAGGGTCTTACATGTGTGTGTCCAGCAGCATCCTGGGTCCTTCACGAATTTCTGGTAGACTCCAGGCTCATCATAGCATCATATGCTGCTGGAACTGGTAAGCCTTGTTCAACTGTTACCTGTAAGTTACATCCAGCTGGTACCTATATTGACCTTCTGCCCTGTGCTTAAAGCTGGTCAGATCTGCCCAAGATTTACATCATCAAGGCGTAGCTGTGCTGTTTCTTGAAACAGATGAAGTCTTGAACAGTTATCTCTAGCCCTGGATTTCTCTCTTACCCCTTATCCCTTTTTCTCACCTCAGTCGCGGTGTGCTGTGATACTTATCACTCTGTTCGCCAGTACAGTGACTAATGGACGGTGGGGCCTTTCTGCAGGTCCCTGATGCTGAATTCTGACACTGGGTTCTTTTCTCTGTGCTTTATCCCAATTTTACAAAGAAAACCGCTGAGATTTTCCATCAGCTCAAAGCCACCAGAATGTGCCAGAGGGAGGGCATGTTTGGGTGAGGGGATGAAGGTCTGGGGAAACTTCTGGGGTAAGGTTATCAGCTTCCCCCTTGTTGTGCTCTTGTTTTAGTGAAACTGTGCCTGTTTTCTCCAGGCCTTAAAATATCAGGTCTGGAGATTGCAGACATATAAGTTCTAGGCCTGGAGACATGACTCACTCAAAATGTTGAAGAGTAGAATGCCACCTGAATTTATAGCTCAGGGTGGAATACTGCCACTCGTAACAAGGGTTAAAGTGTGGGGCAAAATAGGGCCGACATTATAGGCAAATCATATTGTATTGGAGCATTTGTATAGAGATTCATACACCTGATGAGGCTGCAAAACACTTCAATTTTTATCATTCCTGGGTGCCCTTTTGGAAGTGTGCGTTTGAAGGCTGTTAGAAGTATGTCCTATTTGAAAGATGTAGGTTGAGGTGCAGGAGGTTGAAAGATGTGCTCCAAAAGTTGTTCAGTGAGCCTTGCATTGCATAAAAATTAAGAACTCAGATTGCAAATGATGGCAAAGATAGCCATGGTAAGACTTTTTGATAAGTCAACAGATGCCACTAGAGAAACATTTGCTCATCTTCTCACTATTCAGGTAAGGTAGGCGGTTAGGAGGTTTAGGAATCAGCTAGGAAGCACGGACACAGAAAGCTAACACAATTTTTTTTTTAAATCAAGATTTTGGAAGTGCATTAACAGACAAATTTGATCAATATTAATGAGAGTAGTCATGGTAACCTTGAAGTATTGAAGGAGAGTGAAACAAGCTGAAATCTAAGAAAACACATGGCAAGCTCAAAATATTCCCATTCTTAATCATTTTCGGATACAGTTAATATCCCAGAAAACTATTGTCATCTATGGGTGCACATCGTGACTTTACTGTATACTGACTGTATTGTAGAGCTCCTCCAGTCGAGAGATTGTGAGAAAGCGGTGCATGTTGACACCATGCTCTATCAGCAGCTTCACAAAATCCACACGATCCATTACCAAGGCATCCTGCATTGCCTGCTCCAGTGATCCAACCTTAGTAAGAGATGAGATGAGATTAAATTAATGAGGCTTTTTTCTCTAAAGTAATCAAGGTCTGGTTATTAATATTAATATTATTAAAAGAAAATGTGCTTTTATGTAGAGCATTGCTTCAGTTTCAAAGCACTATAAATGACAGATGTTATACTGGTTCAGCTGCAAATTCCAAGGAATCCTTTTGAATAAGACACTTTACGAGCAGTAAATTACTCTGAATGATTGACAGCTTAAAAGCACTGGTGGAATTGTGCCAAATCTGCAAACTAAAAATGCAATCCTCATCTACTTATTTAATTCCTTGCCATGGTCTAATGTAAAGAAACAACACGTACTACGATTTGAGCCTGATTCAGTTACGTTTTACTGTGTGTACACCTATTTTAGGTGTGAATTGCTCCAGAATTTCACAGCCTCAGTTTCCTCTGAGTAGTTTTGGCTTACCCCAGATGTATTTGTGACTTTTGGCCTTATTTAGAGTTTGGAGGGTGAGATGCTGCTTCACAATGTGACAGATATCCTCATACAACACTTTTAATATGGCAGATGGAACATCCGCTATGTTTGAGACAGAGAATCCCATCTGGTTAACTCTAAATATGGCCCTTAGTCATGGATATACAGGAGCATGCTTTATGAGTTAGGTCTGTGAGTAATCATAGTTCACACCTGAAAATTCATAAGTCAGTATGGTTACTATGATTGTAGACAAGTGTATGCATGCAATCCTTAATTTACGGTACGGTATCCATTTTAGCAAGACATGCATTTCGAGCAGTTGTTCCAGTGTTTGTCTTTCTGTTCCTCCCTTTTTAATTTAGAACATTTCAGTGGGTGGAATGTTCTACTAGCATTACAGCCCTTCTGCCTCAGTCTAAACCGATTATGAAAGTCCTTCTAATACATGTATGAAGACTCAATGCTCTACTGGTAATCTCCAAACAAATAATGATCATTATAACAACCACTGGTAATGAAGATAACTCTTCTTCCAGTAAGTCAAAGGTTGCACGTAAATTTCTTAAATGCACTTTGCATATTCTTGCACCCAATATTACAACATGGAGCCTAATAATATGGGTTTAGGCCAAACGATGTGCTTAATAAATCTAACCTAGAAACAAAGTTGTTGTTACCTATACATCATTTAATTGAGTTTCCCGAACACTATCATTTTGTGCGCAAACATTTTCATGTACTTGCAATGAAGCAGAATAAGGGGCTGATTTAGAGTTCGAAGTACAGATTCTACTCTATCAGGGAGCCAACGTAAAATATTCTGTTGCCCTGACGGAGTACCCGTACTCAGAATTTAGAGCTGTCTGCCAGACCAGCTGAAATCTCTAGTTATTAGCAGGAACCGCCATCAGATCAGTTCCTTTCAATGAATTAAACATTTGATGAACATGACAGTCGCCCGTCAAACCTTTAACTTGTTTTTGTTTTCTCAAAAATGAAATGCCAAAGCAGGATTTTTTGGGGGGAGAAAACAAAAACTAATGAACCCAACACCATAGATTTCTCCAATGGGGTGGGGGTCATGTAAACATTTTAACTGTCACTTACTGCCAGGTTTTTCACAGCAGTAAGCGATAGTAAAACCTGGCCATTTGACTGCCCACTTTAAATCGGGTGCACTGTCGAATAGCCAAACCTCTGATGGCCCTTACTCCATTGGGCCGTCGGAGGAGTATGCTAGCGAAAGAGTCAGAGTAGGCATTGTAGCAGACATAGTTAAAGTTCACCCAACCAAAAATCCGGGGGGTGGATCTTCAGTTTGGCTAAGAGGGTTCTCTGTTGCCATTGTGACAGAGTACCCTCTCCGCCAAACTCTAAGGGCCCGATTTACAGAAGTAATCTGAGACAAAATCCTAAACTTACTACTTTTGGTATTCACAGAAGGCATTTAGTAGTAGTAAAGTTAGGATTTTGTCTTAAGTCTGTCTTAAGTCTGTCTTAAGTCTGTCTTAAGTCTGTCTTAAGTCTGTCTTAAGTCTGTCTTAAGTTTGTCTTAAGTCTGTCTTAAGTCTGTCTTAAGTCAAACTTAAGACAAAATCCTAACTTTACTACTACTAAATGCCTTCTGTGAATACCAAAAGTAGTAAGTTTAGGATTTTGTCTCAGATTAGTTCTGTGAATCGGCCCCTAAGCCCCTAAGAGTCATATATTTTAAGGACATAGATACCTGGAAAGAAAAGTATGAGTTGCTGAAAAAAACTGCATCATATGAAAGATAGTGTGACTGACAAGTAATAGAACCAACGCCGTGCATTCAATAAAGTTGTCCAAGGAATTTCCTGGACTTTTCAGTACACTTACCATTCATTTATGCAATTACAATATATGTAGTATGCACATAATACCTCATTATGCATCAGAAATCAGTAAATGTTCAAAACATCACTCTGAATGCAGCTCTCATTTAACACCTATGCCCATTTGCACATGCGGTTATCAGCAAAAAATGAATTGTCAGATAAGTTGATTGGAATTCAATTATGCCTGCTACCATGTGAACTTAACATTTTTGATTAATATGTTATCTACTCAATCCCTTCTTCATCCCAGTAAAAACGTCTTGAAGGGGAGGTCCCCCCTCCCCAGTCCATAAACCACTACATCTAAAGTTCCTTCCCCAACTATTACGTCAGCCATAAAGGGCTTCTGTTCACAAAGCATAATCTAAATTTTCCCTATACCCACTCTTGAATGGGAACCCACTGACTCTTTTTGTGTAGAGCCTTGTCTCCTTGCAGAGAAGAGGGACCAGAGATGCTGCAATGGAGTATCATCTTCTCAGGCTCCCCTCCCACCTCATGTTTTTCAGAGCCTCTATTAATTGGGGCTGGAGCAGGTTGGTGCTAAAGATGTGGAAGTTGTATCATGGGAGAGGCAGAGATCTGGGGTCCCAGGTCTAATGCCATGGTCACCTCCTTCTCGGACTGTGCGGATGGGTGTGGCCCAGTCCTGATGTCCATTCCTGATATTGGCGGTCTATGGTCAGATCCTTTCCTTTTCTTTCTCTTGGTTGGTGGTCCCAGGTCTGGATTTCACTTACACACTTTCAATGCCACCCCCCCAGAGTTTAGCTCCATAGAGCAACTGTGGGTCTATGTTATCCTCAAAGACCATATTAGGAGGCTGTGAGGGTACATGAATAAAAATTATCAAAGCTGATGAGGCCCATACAAGAGGTGTAAGCCTGAGTTCTACAGTTATCCATATGATTCCCTCACAATCTCTTTTTTTTTTATAAGAATCATTTGGCACATTCATCACCCTGTATACTGGCCCTGAACTTCCAAATAATGATTACTGTTGAATTCATAAATCTAATCATGTGCAATGTTAGAAGTCCTCCTTCACCTCCCTTTTCTACAAAGGATCCTCCCTTAGCATGACGATTTAAATTCAGGACTAACATTTTCACCTTAGTGAATGAATATCAAAGGTATTTGACTGCAGTATGGGCAATATGTCAATTTGCACAAGGTAAAAATAATTTCAAATATTTTTGATAAGTGGTTTAAAATATGTTCTAATCATGTGAAATGCTATTCCATGGCTAAGATCACTATTGATTCAAGGGGAAATTGCATTTGGCATTAAATGGTTTAGTGGTATGTTGGATAATACGTTTTGTGCAAGTTAGTAGCAAACGCACTCTTTAACTCTTTGGGCCAATACCATTGTTAAGCACATTGTAGGACTAAGCTATGGATCATTTTAAAAGATGCAGGGGATGCCCCTGAAGGATATTTTAGAACATTTAATGGAAAATGTTGAAGTTTTTGCACAAAGGAAGTAACATTAGACAATATATTGTAGGATTTAAAGATTACTTCAAATGGCAGAGTGTGACAATATAGCAAATAGTGCATTTAATAATTAAATACATTAGTATTTGAAAAGTGAATTACAGGATGTTAAGAGGTTCTATCAAACAGATTATTGTGGACTTTGATGTCAAATACATATCTTGAAGCCCATAAGGCCAGTAACATTTTAGTAAGCCTGATAGGACGTAAAGGCGACTTTAGCATGAGGTTTGTGGATTCTTAAGTATTCTTAAATCATTAGTTAACAATTCATTTTGGATTCCACTATAATTGCCTTTCACAGGTACTCACCCTTCTTGCTACTGTTAGGGAGTGGTACCAGAATATCATTGTCATAATTCCATCTGACATATATATTTTGCCCAAAAGACCGTCTAGAAAAATGTCGCCCACTGGAGTTAATACAAAACCTACACACAATTGGATAATATTTTTGAAACAATATTTAGGACACAATTTATGCCTGCCAATATTCTGCATACAATATTCTGACATGCAATCAGTGTTAGCTCCAAGTTCAATGACTAGGATTGGATTCTATATCTGCAACAGGTGTTGTTTTCAATTAAGTTAAGTTGTCTGATCACATAATAGTAAGGGATTCTTTGTGACAGAATAAGAGTTTGATGAGGATGTACAGTCCAATATTATTTAAATTCTGATTTTGCCTAAGGGATGCCACAAAGTTTAGATTTCTTAATGCCAATGTATATAGCCATGGTTCATTATTAAAGGAAACAAAGGGAGACAAAGGGCACCCCACTTGACAGCCTTGACCCAAGTGCGCCTTTCTTACTTGTGAAAGGTCAAGTTTCCAATTAATTGTGTGCTAGAGTCTTTGTTCATATCACCTATCAAGCAACGTTGATTTACACAACCGTTCCAAGATGGACCAAAGAACATTTCAATTTACAAAGGAAAAAGCTTTCTCAACATCAAACAGGAAAGCTATCCTCCTTCGCATACATATGGTTTCTATTAAATAATGAAAGTTCAAGAAATGTCAAGGTATGAATCAGACCAACTAAACCATGCACCACTTGGAAAGACTGAAAGACAGAAACCAAGGAATTTAATTAATATCTGGTGATGTGGGTCTAGGACAGTGATACGTCCTGCATAGCCCTGGTCTTCGGGTCACTAGGATAAAAAAAAACACAGTTCCTATGTGAAACTAAACCAGGAATGTACACTTTGAATTAATTAAATTAAAATATTATCTTTGGATATGGCGCTAAACTAAGAGATATCATCCTAATACGTTCTCACATCACAAGTCACCAAATTGCTTGTGCAATCTGTTTAAGTAGGCAAGTAATCTTTACTGTATATAGTTAATTAAAACCATTACAAAAATACAAAACGAATAAAAAAATGGTAGGTTAGAGACTAGAGAGTTACAAATAAAAAACTGATAAAATGAGTGCGAATTGCCAAGGTAATCTAAAACCAGTGTCATCTTGTGCTTTTGCCCCAGGCAGTATTTTTACGTATTCCCTGGAGAGGTAGAGTTAATTGATGGTTTCTTGCAGTATGTGTTTGTAGGTGAATGAATTTTTCTGTGCAAATAAGTCAAGTGAGTCGCAGTTTTAAAAAAGAGGGCACCTCCAAGAGAGGAGCAAAATTGTTTGTATCCAGTGATGTGGATGGATCAAAAGATGACAAGCTGTTGAAGGCCAAAGCCCTCAGCAGCACTGGTCTAGGTTTGATATTTTTAGTTCACGTTGACCTTTGTTCCATGTCAGAAGAGTAGTTGTGTTTATAAGTTAGGTAAGGGTGTCCCTGGGTGTTCCAGAAGCTGTTTCTGTGTTTGGCAGTTTGTCTTCTATCAGTGCTATAAAGTTTACTAACTTGCAGTTGATCTGTTTGATTTCAATCAAATAAATAAATGAAAAATATCAAGTTTCTCTAAAGTCTTAAAAAAGTTCTGATTTGAGAAAACATTCATTTGCCACAGGTTAGGTTTTAAATTACTATATAGACCATGAAAAGTCATTTGCTGCTTTTTTCAGGGATTATAGTAATCGTCATTCAAGATTAGAGGCTCTTGTATTTTCTTAATAGCATTTTGCACCCCAACCTCTTCTCTGTGTCCTCTGTGTTCAGCAACAACATACCCTATGCACTTTTGTTCCAAGTAGCAATTTATGAGATCAGAATTGATGTGGGAAGTCTCTGCTTCTATCAGTTTTTTTGCACACTGGAATAAGTGGTCGCCGATTTCTTTTCCTACTGAGGAAGTCATTTCAGGTAGCGCAAATTTCAATGAAGAGTGGAGTGTGATCTAATAAGATTGGCAGTTCTGCTTTTGCATTATTACATCATATTTTTTTTAAAGATATCCAAAATAGTAAATTTTAATAGCTGTCTACCACAATAGTTAAGTTTTTATACTGACAAACACATATTCTGACTCTACACTATCGACTACTAACATATTGTCAAGGTAAGTAGAGGAGTTAGGAATAATAAACCTATACTTACCTGTGTGTGTTCACCTTGATGATAAGTTGGTAGTTAATATTCTGGATTTAATATATGTGCAGGTCAATATTCTTGACCTTGATATTGTGACATACAACTATTCTAGCACTACTTTTGTGTTGTTAAAAGCTGCATGTGTTTGTTAACGCATTAGTGTCCAACTTCTACCAAATACTGAACAGCTGGAAATCATTAAGTAAATCATGTATTCTCTTCAAAGTCTTGTTCTGGTCCCTACTATCTTACCTGACATTGGGTGATGCATGCTAACCAAAGGTAGAATTCAAATGCCATATAGTTCAGCAAAGCATCACAATTACTATTGCAGCCACTTTCTCATTTGATTCCTTACCAAATAAAGGTCTTCTACGACAATATTGACGTTTTAATATCGGCCTTCACTTTTATGACCTGAACAATGTCACCAAGGTAAGTACATGTAGAGAATAGAATAGTAAATGTATACTTTCCTGTATATGTTTACTTTGACAATATATTAGTAGTCAATATTGTGGAATCAATATTTGTGCAGGTTATAATTAATGACCTTTCTATTTGACACAGAATTCCAAGTAAGGCATGCCACTTCAGCGACAGAGATACAAAGCTTTGGGTTGTGTATACGAAAGTCTTCTTTATAACTTTTATCTCCCTGGCCTGCCCTATTTGGTTGTTGCCCTACACCCTTTTAACCCATAGCCAATGAGGAGTGGAGAGGAGACACTCTTCCTATAACATGATTCGCCACAACCACAAAGGGTGGTAGAAACTACAATCACTAATGTAGTGAGGGGGATGAGATACTATAGTAAGGATTAACTCAAGTAAACCAGACATTAACAAATTGTGTAATAAAAATGAACTATTTTAGATATATAGACATGTTATAACGAAATTAGTCATCTTACGTTCTTATAAAGTATCAAAGTGATGCATTATATTACCAGCATCCACTAATTAACATTGAAGGTTATGTGATGAAGCCATGTATATGCTCTGAATTGTGTATTTAGGGAAATAATGCAGCTGCTACTTTCAGATTTTGCTGAAGACTGGAAGAGAGAAGACTATTTGTGAAACTCAACTTGAGAACTTGCACTTGAAACCTTTTGTTACAAACGGGACAGACTAGTTATGCATCAACCTTGACAGACTGATTATAGGAAGCTGTTTAAAGCCATAAAATAACTTAGCGAATGCTTTATTTATGCATATGTGGTTAATTTCTACAGTATTTATATGTATTATTTAATTAATTACTACACTTTAATCCTACTGCCATTTTATATCTGCAATTTTCTTTACTGTTGTTCTATCATGTTTAGTTTATTTCTATCAGATGTATTACATTAATGGAAACATGGAAATATTTCCACCTTTACTACGTAGTGCCTAAAGGTATTTAGGTGGAGTGGAGTGGAGTCACCATAGTCAATAAAATTTATTTCAGGTAATGGATGCTGATATCCATGATATATGCCTGTCTACCTGTCACTGAGAAAATTGCTCTTCTCTAATAATTTTGAGAAACAGCTACAATGGCTTCACCCAAAAAGGAGATTGTAAAATGTGCAGAATTCTCAATATTACAGTCAAAGCCACATATCACTCTTGCCCAAGTTACCACTATGGAGTTTCATTGATAAACATAATCATCCAATGGAATTGGTAAATTAAAAGTAAAAATCTTCCAGGAACAAATTGCATATGTGAGAACGCATACTACTGCCCAACCGCTGAAGAATATATTCAGTATATATTCAGTATAATTCAGTATAATTCAGTATAATTCAGTATAATTCACTATAGAGTAGTAGAGAAATTCATCCCCTTTAGACCTTTTATATTGTAAACAAATGAGCTTGGGCAATCCTTGTGCACCTACCCATGCCAACAACAGTATATTACTGATTGTTGGTCACAGAATTTGGTTCCTCCCCCTATCACTCCTGTCAGCAACCTAGAGAGTGCCATTGACAGTTATCTTTAAGGGACACGTCAATGAGTTGACTTCCACCTACTAATTAACTTTGAAGGTACTTAGAAAAGGTATTCCTCTATCATCCACCACTTTTAAGACAAGAGTGGTACAGTCCCTGTATTTTTCCTGATTTGGCTACTGTAACCATCTTAAATTGAGAGTTCCTTAATATTTTCTTCATTTTCAACATTTACAAAACTCTGACACCTAGTTAGTCCTAGTATTTAGTACTGTAGTAGTAGTTAATTTTCTACATCCCACACTAAACCCATTTCACCTGCACTCAAGATCTATGAGACCAAGGCTTGGGGTTCAGCTCTAAACGGGGCTGAATTATGGGGGTTCCCAAACATGATGACCTCACAAGAACTGAGAATAAATTCCTTAGGGATCTTGTACTTCTCCCACCTAGTACCCAGTTATATCAACTGTTTAGTGACTTGGGAGTCGCTGGGGTATTGGGTAAAATCCGCTTAAGGCCCCTATTGTACTGGAGACGCATGTGGACCTCTCTTGAACTTGCCCACTATGTAGAAAGCTTAAATGATGTCATGAAGGCTGACCAATTTAATAAAATTTCATGGCTCTCAAATATGAAGTCAGCACTCTACTCGTTAGGGCTCCATGATCTGTGGGACCACCCAGGTCAACTGTTTTTCCATCTAAGGCTGTGTTGAAAAAGAATTACTGGTCACTGTTGGTTGCTGAAGATTTTCGGAGAGCAGCCAGTTCTAAGTTGACCAGTGACTTTATTGATATTAAGTCCACACAGGGGCTTCAGTCATTCTGAGATTTAGTATCTGTTCCATTTCATAGGAAACTATATTTTCAGTTACAATTAGGGACCCTACCCCTTAGAGTGTTTACTTCAGGATGGGCTGGCAACGTGAGGCACCTTCTGTCCTATTTGTAACTCCTCAAGAGAAAGTGTCTCCAATGTTTTGTTTTCCTGTCCTGGCTACTCATCTCCTCAGCATACTTGGCCTGCACCTATATGCAGGTTACTAGGTGTACGTACCCATCATAAAGCCCTCTGTATTCTTAGATCAGATCCCCGCCCAGTACTAGCCATTTCCATCGCTAAATTCCTGCGTGCTATGTGGGTGCTCCACAGTAAAGCCCTTTGTCGCCCTGTTTTATGATTTTATTTAAGTGGATTGTACTTTATACGTGTTCATTGTTGCTTTGTCAATATCCCGATATAATGGCACCTCCCCATACCACAAGCAACTGTGTACACATTTACATGCTTTTAGATATTTAATGAACTTAATTATGAATTAATGTATTATTTTATAATTCATAATATCTGTAACAATGTATGTATTTTCATCTGTGATGTGTCTTATGGTTGAATTTTTAAGTATGTTTTATTTATTATATCTATTTCAAAGTGTTTGTACTTTTTTGGCCCTGGTGGCCGAAATAAAGTGATTTGAACTGAACTGAGTTCTCCCCTTCCAGATCTTTACATTCTGAGTCAGCCCTCTTTCTTCAGGTCTCTGAGACCCATCAAGTTAGATGTGATTGGCAGGCCTTTTCTGTACTAATGTCCAGAGCTTATAAATCACTTTCTAGTTCTCTTTCTTCAACCAATAATACTGCTATCTATTCAAAAACCACAATTTTTTATTTTTTTTAAGTACCTTATCATGCTCACCACAACACTTTTTTCCTGAGGACCAGTGCACTTCATAAATGAAAATCAATCAATCAATCGGATAAGTATCATAATGTACTATGTGTATGCAGGTGTTCATTTCCTAGAGGAGGCTAATCTACACAACAGGTTGTTTAGTGGAGTAGTTCTTAATTTAGGGAGTGCAACACCTACTAAGGGGGACTGAAACTGTTTGGAAATTTAAATAGTTTTAATAGGTTAATAAAGTACATATACATAAAAAAGCTAATTTGGGGGGGCGTGGCCAAGCCACGAATGGAGTGAGACGTGTGCTCTCGAGCCTCTGCTCCACCGCGGCCTGCTATAGCTCACCCACCAAGCTGTGAGCTTACCGACAGGCCTAAAGACTAGGATCCGGCTCCTGGAGTCTAGCAGGAATCCCCTGATGCCACAGAGACCCGTTGGGGGGCTCCCCAAACCAGATCTGGTGCATTGCAGTAAAGCGGCCGCACCATCCGAGGCCGCCATCTTGGACCTCGCTGACGAAGCAGCGTGGACGGAGATGCCTTCCCCCACCCTCGCCTCTCCACACTAAGACCCGACTGACCTGGGTGCCGGCTCTACCCCGCGGACTCTCCCGGGGCTGATGCTGTGATGTGAGCTCTGCCCAGCGGTGAAGGAGACTGGCTGGAAGCCGGTTGGGGCCTGACGGCGAGCCCGACTGCTGGGACCCGCGCGACCACCTAGTCGGAGCTGCAACTCGGAGTGTGGGCATCCTTGCTGGTGGAGTTGGTGGCAGCTGCCGTGGAGATCAAGGGACCCGTGCTCTGGTGCTGACATCGCGGAGTGGCTGCGGCGATTGGTGCTCGTAGGGGCGACCTGGAAGGAGGTGGTCGAGACCGGCCCACGTTCACTCTGCACCCGGTCCTGGTGACGGCCTCGGCCATGACTCTTCCCTGCTTTCCGGATCGGCGCCCTCCATGCTGCCTGCTACCGCCGGCTCGCACTGCTGTGAGGACACGCCCGACAACAGCACTTGCTGAGGTAAGAGGGATCGGCTGCGGGGTCCGCACAGCGGGGCTTCCCACCCCCCCTGCCTGCACTGAGGGGTGTGCTGTGCCCAGCGCGGATGTGTTCTTGGCCTGGGGTGTGACACCAAGACACTGTGCTCCCCTGCAAAAACTTTTGGTCCCCCAGCTCATAAAAATCCCACAATCTTACACAGGGCCTTAATGGAGACCCCCACCACGGCTACAAGCACTATTGGCCTGGGCCTACAATCCTCCTTGTTTTGCCGCCTGCCTGACCCAGGCCTGAAACTGCACCTACACCCATGGATCCCCTACATCTCAGCACAATGGTCCCACCCTCTAGTCTCTGAGATTGGGGGGATCGACTGCGGGATCGCACGGCAAGTCCGTGCACTCCCCCCTCACCTGCCTGCCTTGGAGGCCTTCCCTGTAAGCTTCTCTTGGAGCCCTGGGGCTTGACTTCCCTGCTGCGGAGGAGGAACCTGCTGCAGGCGGTGCTGCTCCGAGGCCTCCATCGACACATGCCAGTGGAGTGACATGCGACTGGCCTACCTTGCGGCTGGGCTGAGGTGCAGCTGCCCGAATCCTTGGCCTGGAAGCGGCTCGACATTCGGGGGTGAGATGCCGGGAATAACTGTGCCTTGGGATCCTATGCGGGCCCCCCTCCATTCTCTCTACCTGCGTGGACATTAATCCATCAACAGACCGGGTGCATAGCTGGTCTGGGGGGACTGCTGCACAAGCCTGATGGGCATGGCGGGGGCCCTTCCCTCCTGACACTCTACAGTCTTTGTCTTGCCTTCTGCCACCCGATGCTACCCACCAGGGGCAAGGAGACACACTCATAGTTCTGCACTCTTTCCTCTTGGGTTGATCCGACCCCCATAACGATTAGTAGGAACCCGCCGGACGCCCTCACCCCCGAGATCGTCTGCTTTGTGCTGGCTCCCCTGCGGCACTACTGTCTTCACATCTCTAAACAATATTAGTATCGCAAATACCAACTCGGCTCCTCCTCTGACCACCTAGACCCTCAATCGCTTGGAATCTCTCTTGCCTGGAGATTGTGCTGCGGGGGGACCACCCTTGACCATGCCACGCACCAAGCTCGGTAAAGACTCAGCTAAGGATAAACTTGTTGCCTCCCTAAGGCTGAAATCCAACCCTCTGCCGCTGCACACCTCTGACCCTCCAGGAGCTATGGCTGTTGAGGAATCGACATCGGCTCTGATCACACAGGCCTTCATGACCTCTTTCTTGCAGGAAATCAAGACGGAAATCGGATCTCTCAAAAACAAATTTAAAGCCTGCCTACGGGAGATCCGTCAGGATGTCACGGAGATTGGGGGCCATGTAGACGACCTTGAGCGCACGATGGATGCGCGAACAGAGGACCATGAGTGCCTGTGGAGCGGGATGGCAGAACTGGAAGACCAACACATCAGCCTCCAGTTGAAGCAGGAGGACTTGGAGAACAGAAGCTGGCGTAACAACATTCGCATCAGGGGGGTCCAACGTGGAGCAGAGGCACAAGACATTATGGCCTTCACAGCAGACCTTTTGCAGAAGATCAGGGCTGATGATGACGCCTCCCCTCCAGCTCTCGCTAGAGCCCTCCGAGTCACTGGACCCCGAGGTCACCCGGACTTCACTCCGGATATCCTCACACGAGTCCACTTCTTTGTGGAGAAGGATGCCATCCTACAGAAGGTGCACGGAGTCACGGAACTAGTCTACAAAGGCCACCCGACCCAGGTCTTTCAAGACATCGCCCCGGTCACTCTCCGTAGATGCAAAGACTTCAAACCAGTCACGGACAAACTTCGCGACCTCAAAATAAAATACCCATTGGGGCCATCCCTTTGCCCTGATCTTCTCTTGGGAGGGCAAGCGTCATGTCCTCCGCTCGCTGAGAGACGTGAAGCAACTTCTACAAATCCCAACAGAAACCGGAGATGCTGGTCCCTCTTCCCCACGGGCCCCTCGTAGTGGCCGGGGTAGTCCACTGTGCCCCCCAAACACAGATCTCGAGCTAAAGAACAGATATCCTCTCAAGCGAAGCAGGACATTATCAAACATTTCCTCACAATGAGTGCCCCTCATTCTCCGGCCCGTACTTCCGAGGCCTCGGACTGAGTCGCGCCTGGTATGGCGCCAACCCTGCCTCAAGCTTCCTATAAACAGCCTCCTGCATCCGGATGTCTGGGGAACTTAACCCATGCACCGCACTTCATACAGTACTAACCCACTGTATCTTATACGCCTTGATTGCTTTCTTCTGCCTGGAGGCTTCTACGGAGGTTGCTGTACCACCCCGCAACCCAGTATGGGGTAAGGAAAGAGCTAGGCACAAGATTTACGATAATTAAATCATAAAAACCTCAGGCCTCAGTTTTTATGAAAACAGTACATATCAAAATGAGCATGTATATATGACTGAAAACACAGATATCTATTATAAAATTTATATTTCTTTATTTTTATATATGTATATATATTGATGTATTTTTAATATCTTTTTTGTTTCTTTTCTTTTTCTATATTACTTTTTCTATTGATTCTTTTGTAGACATATAATATATTATTTACATTTCATAAACAAAACCATCTAAATGCAGAACATATTTTTCACATACATTACATCACAGTGCTGTACATACAAAAACTTCTGTTTAAAAACCAAGAGAAGGAGTATTTTATCTTGTCAAACAATTCAAAGGCTGGCGGTCGATGCAAGACACGACGCGCGTTTCGGCGTTAAAGCCTTCGTCAGGAAAAACCGTCTCAACTTTCTCTGTATTATTTCAATGGGTCAATAGTGTGAGAGTGACAGCCGTCAACAGTCATTGTTTCTATATAGTGGAAAGCGTCATACGCAATCTGTAATTTCTGGATGTTAGGGCAAGAGGAGAAGAAGCCACCCGCAAATACCGCGTGGATAAGTCTAAGGTCCACGCCTCCCCGCGGTTACTTATACTATTGTGGCTAATCTGCTAGTTCCTTTTTAAACACATGGAGAGTTTTTATCGATGGTTTTATTGGTGGTCAGCACGCATGAAGCAATTTATTTATTGTGTTAGTCTATTTTTGCCGCGCTCATATCGTCATAAGGGCATTTTGGATGTGAGAGGTCATATATTCTTTTTTCTATATCCCTGGTGGTATCAGGACGTGAGCAAGGGCTGTCAATCCAGATCTTCGTCCTCCGTATCGGCAGTACGAAGAGCCCGCAACCCAGAACACACTAACATGCCTCCTTCAGTGAACACAGGCACCCTGATAACTGGTGTTTTCTGCCGCAACTCTAGAAAGTGGCAGCTGATTGTAGAGACCGATCGCTTGACCTCACTACTACTCCACTATCCCTAGTCACTGGCGGATCCATAGCTGGCTTATCTTGCCACTAATCTAGCGCTTGGTCGCGGTCTGCGGAGACCAACTCACCAACGCCCCCACCTACTATGCCTCCCACACACATAATACCCTTCAGAAGAGTGACATCTTCAGAATGGCTCCTGTTTCAACTTTCGAGCTATTCCAGAATGGCAGTACACCCCACAGGCCCTGCTGGCCATACCTTGTTACAAATATTGCTCTTCTTCCCTCTCCTTCCCATCCCTACAATGGAGGGTGGGCAAGCTTGACAAAGGGATCTTCTTACAACCTACTTTGCATTTCCTTCACACGGGGGACACTCATCACTCGATACACACCCTCCGCTACTCCTTCGTAGGGTGGTACAACCTCCCCATCCACACCTCCAACACTACTTTCGACTACCCCTCATAACATTATGAACACGACCCCACTTATCAAATTCCTGTCCCTTAACGTCAAAGGGCTCAATTCCCCTAACAAGAGGCAACCGACATGGTAATACTTGCTCATTCAAGACCCCAATATCATTTTCTTACAAGAAACACATTTGCTACCTACAGACACACACCTCATGGTCCACCCTGAATATCCTTACCAATACTGGGTGTCCGCCGCCTCCAAAACAGTGGGAGTTGCAATCCTAACCAAATACAAACTGTGGAAAGTATCCCCTTGGGTGATACGAGACACTGAGGGTCGCTACTTAAAAATTCAAGCTCATTTGGGCGCACAACCCCTAACTCTTCTCAATATCTATGCGTCCAACCAGGTGCAGGATGATTTCCTGAGATCTCTGCTGAGGGACCATCTGCAATCCCCGGAGGGATCAGTGATACTCGGGGATGACTTCAATATGGTCTGGGATCCAGATATGGACCGCAGCACCGCTACCTACCAGGGTACAGGGGCAATGTCGGCTGCCCTTAAGAGGGACTTTACATACTTAGGCCTAGTGGACGCCTGGGGATATCAATCCCCGGACTCCCGAGACTATTCCTTCTTCTCACATGTTCAGCGCTCCTACTCACGAATTGATTATTGCTTCCTCTCTCACTCTCTGATAAGATCCCTGGAAATAGCCACTATCTCCAATATATCCATATCGGACCACGCACATGTAGCGGTAACCTTCCATGTCCCTGGTAGAGGACACGACACCCCCCGCAGATGGTGCCTCCCACCCCGCATATTACGGGACCCAGTGGATCTAGCTGAGATTCGCCAAGAGATCCTAGCATTTTTTGACACAAACGTTCCCCCAGAACCGCCTGAAGCCACGTGCTGGGACGCTTTTAAAGTGACTATTCGGGGAGTTATCTCTTCCATCACTATTGTCCGGTCTCTTGAAGCCCGTCTGGTTGAAACTAATCTAGCTAACGACATTAAGACCAAGGAACGTTTAGACCACACAACACCCTCAAAAGAGCACAAGAAGCACCTCGTCATGTTACAGGATCAGCTAAGGCTGCACCGCACTAACAGAGCAGTATTGGCACTCATGTAACTTAAAAAGAAATTCTTTGCAGGGGGATATAAGGTGGGGGCATCCCTAGCATGCCGCCTTCGGGCCCAAACAACCAAAGCTCATATCTCCAAAATTAAACATTCAGATAACACATAGGCTACGACTGAACGAGACAAAGGACAAGCTTTCTCTAAGTTTTACACAGAGCTCTACACTGCCACCACTCATGCGCCTGGAGAGATTACTTCTTTCCTCAGTGCATGCCCTTGGGAACCCATTAACCCCCAAAATGTGAAGATATTAGATGACCCAAGCACCTTAGACTAGCTACGTCGGGCACTAAAACAACTCCCGACAGGCAAAACTCCGGGGCCGGACGGCCTCCCAGTCGCCTTCTACCGTGTTTTTCTCCCTCAGGTCCAAGACCACCTCCTCCATCTTTTTAACATTTTTTCTGAAACATCGGGGCTCAGCCATATGATGTCAGAAGCTGAGGTGGTTCTCATCCCCAAACCTGAGAAGGACCCATCTCTCTGTACCTCTTACCATCCTATTGCTCTACTTAATACGGATGCTAAGATCCACACTAAGATATTGGCGAACCATCTTGAGCCCTACCTCCAAGGACTGATAGACCCGGATCAGGTTGGGTTTATCCGACACCGTCAGGGAGCAGACAGTATCCGACGCATAGCTCACCTCATTGAAAAGGTACAAAGGCGAGATATCCCGGCTTGTCTGGTGTCCCTGGACGCAGAAAAAGCCTTTGACCGCATCGACTGGCAATTTCTGCATGCAGTACTACACAAGATAGGGCTAGGAACAGCAATGATCTCAAAACTAATGGCTCCCTACATCTTTCCCACACCGCGGTTCCTTATCAATGGTCAACTCACACCCCCAATCTCGGTACACAGGGGCACCAGACAGGGATGCCCACTCTCCCCTCTTCTCTTCTCTCTAGCAGTGGAACCTCTAGCTATTGCTACACGCCAGTCGCCTGATATAACGGGCATCCCATTTGGAGGCCACAAGCACAAAGTGTCACTGTTTGCAGATGATCTCATACTTTCACTCACTGTCCCTACCACCTCCATACCGGCGCTAGCCTCTCTCCTTCACTCTTTTGAACTAGCTTCAGGTTTTAAGATTAACATCACCAAATCCCATGCCCTAAATCTTACCCTCCCTGCTCTTGAGATCGGGAAACTCAATCCGATACGTAGGCCTCAATTTGACCCCGTCACTCTCCTCCTGGACCCAGGCCAATTGGCCGACATGTACACGAGAAGTCCGGGAAGAAATACACCGCTGGAAAAAACTCCCAATATCTTGGATGGGCCGCCTCAACGCGGTCAAAATGACACTCCTACCCACAATACTCTACCTATTTCAAACCTTGCCCACACCCATCTCTCAGGTAGACATTCAAAGTCTTCAATGTGATCTAACCCCCTTCATATGGGGAAAAGGTCACCCACGCTTTTCAAACAAACTGCTTATGCTGCCCCGTGACCACGGTGGTCTCGCTTGCCCTAACCTGTTGGAATACTATTGGGCATCTCACCTTCGATATATCTCTGAGTGGGTGGTTCGCGAGAGCGAAAAACTCTGGTTCCACATGGACCCAGCAGTCACATGCAGTGGGACCTGGCCTGGCTCTCCGAAACGGCGCAGCCTCGTAGTGCATAAATAGCAACCCCCATGAAAACAGTACTCGATATCTGGGACAAGATCGTGATCCCTAGAGGCCTGACATCCTTTCCCTCCCCCAACACGCCCATTGCCCGTAACCCCATGTTTCCACCGGCCTTACAGCCACACGCATTCCCATCCTGGAGTCAGGGAGAATGCTGCATAATCCAGGACCTCTTTGAGGGAGACACTTTTAAAACTTTTGAACAATGCAAACAATCTTTCCATGTCACTGAAACCGACAGATTACAGTACTACCAGCTTCACCACTGGTTGCTTGTCCCCAAATACACCCAAGAAGCCACTAGACCGCTCACCCCCTTTGTGTCTTTGGTCCGAGCCTTTGAGGGCACCCGTGGTCTAATATCCCGTACATATAAGGCACTACAACACTCACAACCCAATCAACTCCACACCTATCAGAAGCAGTGGGCGACTGACACTGGGGAAGAGGTGACCCCACAAAACTTGGAACAACTATGGCGTGACATCCCCAGAATTTACAGGAGCATACCCCAATGCGAAGCAGCATGCAAATTAATGACGCATTGGTATTATACCCCTGCACGACTGCAGAAAATGCTCCCTACCCTCTCCCCTCTTTGCTGGAGATGCCAGACAGCGATAGGTGACTTCATACATATCTGGTGGTCTTGTCCGCTCCTAGCGATGTTTTGGAAAGGGGTCTTAAGTCATATCAAAGACACAGTGGGATTCCTTATACCAAAGTCTCCCTTTGTGACCTTACTGGGTATAAGACCAACTCAACTTGTAGCCATGACACACTCCCACTGGCGCCTTATCACGCAGATGCTGAGAGCAGCAAGACAATCCATTGCATTCCAATGGAAGACAACCTCTTCCCCTCCAATTTCTACAAGGTTCCTGCGCCTCTGGCATGTCATGGCAATGGAATTACTGACAGCCCGCCTTAGTCACACGGACACTAAATTCACGCATACCTGGCAACCCCTTATCCACCACCTTTCCCAAACAGAAAACGCTCGCTACACCCCCCCTAGACTGCAAGCCCTCCAACTTTTTGAGGACTCTCTCCTGCCTTACTCCAGAGACAACCCTCAAGTGGACCCCCGACACATGGACCAGACAGTAGTCCCTCTCCCCCTAAACTCCAATAACAGACAGAGAGATTGCTCGCCGAGCCCTGCCCCTCCTATCAACCCCGCCTTGACCCCCTTTTTTTCCTTGCCTACCCTTTGTTTTTTCATGAGTTCTGTTGTTTAGTCATCATTTGAAACATATCTATCAGAGGCTGCCGAAGCCACCCCGGCTCCCTCGGGGCCACGTTGGGCTCCCTATTTAAGCAGGTCCTATAATGCAGGATATATATGCATCGTTTAGTTTATATTCTTTATATAAGGCTCTTCTCTAATCCATATATAACTTAGGATGCCTGATACCTGTACGCTGTTTATGCTGCATTTATTATTTGAGATCCTGTGAGCTTTCACAGCCACCTCAGCGAGCTATATTGAACATGATGACGCTGCTCACATTGCATATATTGTTTGATGCCCTGTGAATTTACACTGCCTTCTCACTGAGGTATACTGAATATGATGATGCTTGTATTATTTAAAAAATTTCAATAAACAGATTTGAGTCGAAAAAAGCTAAATTGAAAAAGCCCTATAAATGTTTATGAAACTCAAATTGGAGGCTAGAAATACGTTGGTATCTTTAGCTTGATTGGTGGGAGCAGCACAAGTAGAGCAAACAGAATCTAGTAGGACGATTGATGTCCTCAAATGAAGTACTGTTATGAGCGACAATAAAAGAGCACACATTGGGGCTTATTAAAAAAATTGCTTTGTGTAGTACATTTATTAGTACTATAAAAGTACTACTAACCTACTATAAAATGCTATTCACTAACCTATGTGCTGAGGTCTACGATTCTGCCTCTCCTATCTTTTATGTGCAGAGATCTCTGCCTCAACTGAGGAGATCGCCACACACACATTGGTGTTCATTTTAGAGTGCTAAATGTGAGAGGGACGGAGTGAGAGGTTGGAAAATGGGGTATGTTTGTGAATAAATGGGAGGGGTTTGGGGAGAAGAAAGGAAGGGTCAGGGAAAGACTACGGAGGAGTTTAGGGAGGGACATGCACCCAAACACAAAAAAGTACGCCCATTGCTATTCACAAACTGTACTTCTATAGTTACTAATGCCAAAAAATACCCGAAACAGTTGTATATTTACTCCAGCTCAGACCTAGATGAAGTCCAGCACCACACATGGACAACAACAAGTCGTGCAACACACATCTATAGAAAATAATGGGAGCAGGAACTTAAAATAAAAGCCCACAGGAACTAATGTAAAATTAAATTACCTTATTATAACTTTTTAGAAATATGCACTTAATTTAATTGTCACAAATTATAAATAAATATGACTTAAATATTATTTTAATTACAAAATATGTAAACCTATCACATTTAAACATAATACTCATTAATAAATAATATATTATAAAATAGTAGATAATTAAATTAGTTTAAATTAATTATATAGATACTTTCAAATAATTTTGACCACATAATTAATATTAATATAACATAAATAAATATAAATGTTAAATTGTAGGTGGGAATTTTGTTCTACATTTAAATTAACATTTTACATTAATTTACATTAAGATTTAAACTTACAATATTTTTACCAATTTGTTTTTAACATTAAAATATTTGTCCTAACTTTTTTCAAGTTTAAAAAACTATTATTACTTTTCCCTATCGTTTATTAATGGGAGCTCTCTGCCCGGTGGCGGAGATGTGAAGTAGTAACTTTAAACGCCTAAATTTAGGTTCGAGCCCCTTTTTCAGAGAGTGGAGACATGAAAGTCTTCACATTTGAGTAAATTTACACTTTAAACGGTGAAAAGCCAAAAAGTAAAGGTACTCGAAAGTGTTAAGAGTAAACTTACACATGTAGATTTACTTACTTGTAAGTTTACCTTTGTTCATAGCCCCTACTGTGTTATGCTAGAGTCTCGCATATAGTTTTCTCTTTAGAAATAAAACCACATTTTTAAAAGACCCCATTAAATTTAAAATGTCGAATTTTTTATTTTTTGTTTATGAATTAAATAAAAGATTTCATAATTTCTGAATTTGCTTAATGTATGCTTGTTAGTATTTTTTCTGTATTGTTATGAGGCTCAAATGGTAGAAATTGCTTAGGCTAGGGTTTCCGGCTTCCAGTAGTGATTCATTGGGGGTCCACAGAAGTCACAATTTTAAAACCTAAAGTCTAAGGCTTTCCTATTGTTTGCTGTCAGACTGGTTTATCACTTTTCTATAGGTTATACTACTTTCCTAACAGAGCTTTTGTAATATTCACTTAACCCTGCAGCTACCTTTAATTCAAATGCACTCATAGTTTTGGCCATATTATTGGAATCCAGTACCAACTATTTTCTACATCAAGCTTGCATCATTTTTTTTTAAATTAATGACAGGAGTTGCAAAAGAGATTACATAAAACAAATTATGATTTTTTGAAAAAAAGAATATAATGGATTTGAACGGTTTATAATGCAGTGTACCTTCCAGTGCTGTCCATACACCAGGATACGTTTTTTGGCAATATCAACTCTGTTCCAGGCCAATGCCAAACTAAGTTGATCTGAAGCTAGCATATTTGCACCTAGAAAAAAGAAAAACATGTTATCATTATACACATGAGACCTATTTATATCTGGACCATTTTTGGGGAAAAGGAGAGAAGGGAGGTTTACAGAAATACATTTTCCCATTGACTTGCATTGAGGATTTTGTACGTGGAAGAAACCAATTCGGTTTAAATAGGGAGTTTTCATCATCTACAACAGAAGTGTTGACATATGTGGTCTTGGACTACATTTCTGCAGTACAAAGCACTGGCCCACGAGATCAGGAGCCAAGCAAAGCATTGCTTTTCCCAATACCATAGGCAATCTAAAGATGAAAAGGCCATCTCATGTATTTATTTTTGCAGTAACATGGCAGTAGGTTGTCAGGGTGTAGCCACATATTAAAACCGCACTGCGCTTGTTTTTAATATTAAAAGGGCACCGCCTACCTTATTAGCAAAAAATCAGTAGCCACCAACCCACAGAATTCATTAAAATTGTGGGGAGGTGGGAGTTGGCCTTCTTCTTTGTGGGGAAGTGGTGACATTACACTAATCAACTGAACTTGATTTGTTTTCTTTTCCTCGGTCGGGTACTTTAATGTCTGAAATGACCCCACAGGATGTTTGTGGCTACAACAAGAATTTTACAATATTTTGTAATCCAAATGTAACAATTTTCCTGGTGTAGCAATCCAAATTATCCCTTCAGTTCAAATCAATTTAAGGATCCTTCATGTTGAAGCAGCAATTTATTGATGGTAGCTCGTACAGAGGTGGACTGCTTAGCCAATCAGTGCTAACCAGTCATGCTGGTCCACAAAGACTGACAGACATAAAGATAGTCATCAATTAGCACAAAAACCTACAGACTCCCAAGTACACAAGCAGACATACAAGTACACATGCTAATAGAACTAGAGACAGAGGCCACTAAATACAGACCAACAGGGATACATGACCTCAGGCACACACACCAATGGCATAGCAGAGAAAATCATGCACACATACAGATTTACATGTAGGCAAGCATACAGACCAAGAGTTAAGCAGCCAGCCATATACACAGAGCCCCTTCCACACATGAAGATAAACATATACACAAACACTTACAGAAATACAACTACCATAAAAAAGACACAGATATTTTAGGAGACAACAAAAACACACAAGACTAGTCAGACAGACGAACAGGCAGTGGGATGGACCGGCTTATTTATGCATAGGTGGATAAATGCATAATTGGTCCTAGAGAAATTGAGGCTAAATGTTTAACATCCCTGAATTGAAAATTATATTTGAGTTGAAGAAAGGATTGAGTTGTTAACATCCCTCAATGGACTAATTTGGGGGGTCATGGGACCCAGAGCAAGCAAGGCCCCCCAGTGGGTATTAATATACTGCTATAAAAGAGGTGAAGCATGCCCATCACACCCCTGGACCTTGGAGTCACTACACCTGTCACACTAATGTAATTTACGAGTTTCCAAGATCCTCATTCTACTCGTCTTTCCTTCTCACCTCCCTATCTCTACCCAGGTCTTCTCTCATTTTCTTCATCCATTTACTGCTCTTCTCCCTATCCCCTTCCTCAGTCTCTCTCTTTCCCCCCCTCTATCTCTCACTCACCCTCATTTCTTTCTTCCCTTCTCTCCTTATTTCTGGTTCCTTACTCTTCCTTTTCCCTTGCCCTCTTTGCTCATCCTTATCTCTTTTCTCACTCAACCTTATTTTCTTCTCCCATTCTGTCACCTTTTCCTGGCCTTCTCGGTATTTTTTCACTCTCTCCTTTTCTTGCATCCCTTTCCCCTCACTCTTCTTCATTGTTTCCTTATCCTCTACCCCCTCCATACACCTCACCCTGAAAAGTAAACACAGCCAAGCCCCTGACATCCACTGTGTCTAAATAAAAGCAGAGCAGGCAGCCTCAAAATAATATTAGCTGGTGCAGGGCAGATCGTGCCCCCTCCCAACTCTGGGCCCAGGTGCATTGCACCGGCTGCACCAATGGTAGCTACGCCCCTGATGGCTATAGCGTGGTTGAGAGGCTTGCTACCCAAGTTGGCAGATTGGCTCCTTGATGCCCACCTTTTGCTATGACTCTGCTGATACCTTTGCTTCACTTCAACCTACAGCTTGTAAGCGTTGGGATATACGGGGTCCCTGAGTACCTACCTAGCAAGTAACAACAATGATAACAACTGTGCATGATATGGTCGGGGTTAGCAAACACACGTAAGAATTGATATAATACATCCTTCTCTAGATGTGTGTAAATGTTCTGTTGATTAACTGGTGGAATGTTAATACTATGGGGCTTTGGAATGCTGTGACACTAGCTTGTTACCCTTTCATGTTTGTGTACTACTGTTCAATGCACGTATATTAACCTAAAAACACTTATTATGGTCTGATGGGGTCCGAGCCATATGCACATCAATGCAATGTATCAGATTGTTATGTCACTGCTCGCTTCTGCAAGGTCTGCTTCATTTATTGTCTTTGAGAAAGGCAACATAAAGACGTTAATTAGCCTAGAAGAGTTTCTAGATGTCTTAAATCGAAGAGTAGAAATCTACCAATGAGTGTACGTTAAAAAATAATTGAGATTTCGTCATATTTCTGCTATTTAGTAGACTCTTAGGCCCTGATTACGAGTATAGGTGCTATTTAACGCACCTGATAAATAACAATACCACAGGGTATATTATTTATCAGGTGCAATAAATAACACCTATTACGAGTTAGTGGGGAATAACAAGCGGAAGTTGGTGTTTAACGCACCAAAATCCGTATGACACGGTAAATACAGTATGGTTCCCCATCCCCCCTCCAAATAATTTCAGCAGGTTTGACCAAAATTTTACAATGGTTGATGTATTTAATGCTTCTGATTGTAAATGGACGCATTAAATACCTACCAACACATAATACCACCCTGTGAGTACACAAGGGTTTTACGTACGAGTCCGGATACACCGGCAAACTCGTAATCAGGCCCTTAGAGGGAAGTTAAAATAACCAAAGGTGTTTTCAACATTTTACTGCATTGTAAGTGGTTGTCTCAAATGAGGGTGTATTCTATAATCAAAGTAAACTTTCTCGTACTGTACTTTGAAGTCCTACACTGATTACTTGGGGCCCGATTCACACAATTTTTGCTTACCACCTAAGTTCCACCCAGGTGCCCACAAGGTTCCAACATTTAATGAAAAATTCTACTTTTCAGACGCCAAATTTAATTTTGAGGACATTTGCATCCAAATCTAGGTCACAAGTAGGGTGAATTTTCTGCAGTCTTATATTTTGGGATTGGCTCTGGATTATGGTTTTTAACAAGAATGCAGGGCAGAGATTGAGATTGGGAAGTGGTGATTTCTGGGCATAGCCTCATTTGATAATTTAGTGCATTATTCTTGTTTCCTTGTAATCAAAATGATAGTGCACCATGGTAATGATTTCACAGGGGTATACGTCTGCCTTAAGAGTCTGAGGTTTCCTTTTATGCGAATCATCACGTGTGATGCCCCTCCTTGAATAACTTGCAAAATTCAAGATGGCCTCCTGCTTACAAAAGAGTTTTCCAAAATGTACTAATGCACTGATAGCATAACAAATCCTGTATGCTGAACATCAAGCCATTACATTACAATTATTTCCAGTATATTACGCTACATCAGCAGACAGCTTCAGACAGAGCTTACATTCCAGTTAGCAACGCCCCATTAAACTCCACTGAATTTTGACTTTCGGTTGTGTCCTACAGAGTCCCTTTTGTTGCTTAAATATAGATTCGATTTTCTTCATATTGGTGTCCTTTTAGCCATTAAATTATATTTATTTGATTAAAGTGATTTGGAATTTTGCAACTATTTCTTAAGTTTAACCTTTTGCTGGTGCTATTTCTCTAAGTGAACCACATACAATTATGTTATATCTAAGGTTTTATTCTATGCACCTTCCCTGTTTCTCTGGTATGGGTAGAATGTTGGTGTGGATGGTGATGTCATTGGAATTTGTGGATTGCTGTGAGGCAGAGTGTCAGTTGGATCCTGGGCTGAGCAGCAGAGAGACTGCTCCTGGTGGGGCCTTATTTACATCTTTACTGGAAAACCTACCTAACTTCTAAGAACAATAAACTTATATCATCTTTAACCTAACCACGTCTACTGGAACTCCTTGCTACGACACAACATAAATTGGCGACGAGTTGGATCAAAACTACGCGTGAGGACTTACTTCAAGCTTCATAAGGAACTTTTATTCATGATTTTACTTAAAAAAAGAACCTACCTAAGGATTTTGCGCCCTCCCGCCCCACCTGTGTCCAGATTCACCGGACAGCCCATTGACAGGGCGTATGTTTCCTGCTGCAATTGTCAGGGTGTATGGTTCCTGTTGCCTTTGACATCTGCTACCATTGACAACGCGTATGCTGCATTACATTTGCTGCCTGTTTCATGCTGCTTTTGACACCCTGATGCCATTTACTGGGTGTGTGTTTCCTGCTGCCTCTTTCAAGGTGTCTATTCCCAGCTGCCTTTGACACTCCGCTGCCATTGACAGGGCCTATGCTCCTGCTACTGATTATTTCAACTTCAGTGAAACCCCTTTTACTCTTCCTACAACAGTGAACAACTGCTCTGCTTACTTCATCCTCAAGACAAGAGGTAATTCCTCTTGCAACACTGAATCGTGACGTACTACGGATTTTTATTGAACTGATTTTCAAAGAACTAGCTAAGTTAACCCCTGCACCAGTGAATTTTGACGTACGCTGCATTTGTGGAACCGGCAAGCTTTATTCTGGGTTACACACCTGATTTATTGCATGGATCTCGACCTAGCCTGGTGCATTTTAACTCTCTTCATTTGGTGTTTTGTGCCCTGTGATTGTACTGTGGATGGTCGTGTCTTGGGGCATGAGATCGTATACAGATGCTCCCATTTTTTTCACGGAGAGTCATTTCTGGTTGTGCCTTATCTTCCGGTTTGGAAGTTGCCAGAGTACCATCTATCATTCATTTTGTGGCAGTTATTCATCTTCCTCAGCGCGCATTCTTACCGTTATGTTGCGCGATGTTCAAATCGTCCACGGTCACTGCACGCGGTCCACGCGCTCTCTTCCATGTGAGCCTGCTCTTGGACGTTCCTTCTTCTTTCTCCTGTCTTCCTGGAATCCTGGGATCTTCGCTGCTCGGAGACGCATTACCACTTTTGCGTGCCTTGAGCCATCCGGCGTGCGTTTGTTGCATGCCGCCATTTTAGTTGGGACGATCTTTCATACTTCAACCCGGATCTTCCTTGCTACTTTCTCTTCGATGTCTGTGGAGCCTGATGTGTCTAAAGTACTTTGGGGTATATTGTCTTCCTGTAGCCAGCCCTATCGCCGTCTGTACAGAGACGCTTTGCAGGTTTTGTCGCTGCGTTTCGTTCCTCACCTCTTTATGTGGAATTTCAGCTTATGCTTCGTAACTGAAGCAACAGTGTTTTTCTCACCTTCTGGCTCCCCTTCAACGGCGTTGTAACTATTATTCTACCTTTTTGTTTCTCTTGCACCTGCATTTATTTCATTCATGCCATGTCGCATATGCAATGTACCGTTTCCTTATGATAGAATGTGTTGATACTTACTTAGTTTGTATAGAACTGCCATATTCTTATGTCTTGCATATGAATTTAATATATTCCTGCCTTAATTTAATAATTTAATGTATTTTTACCATATTGCCATTTACATTTTACTGTGCTGTGATTGCATTTCTTTTTGGCATGCAGGTTTTATATGTTTTCCTGTCTGTACTTCTATGTAGAGCATCTTCCTTTTTAATCTTTTGCTTCTTTATTTGACTTCTATTTTCAGTGTATTCTTTTTGCTCTTTTGTGCAAGTTATGTCTTCTGGCATTTATTCTTATGAGTGGTCTAACTTGAGGTGTGACTGCACTTTTGATTTTCAGTGGGGTGCAGTCCACCCAGATCACAATTTTATTTGTGTTACTGTTTGGGGATTCACAATTTGGGGGCCGATTCCGATCTCGGTCGGAGGCGCACCCAATACCATTCGGTCGGGAAAAAAGCCATGCGAATGCCTGTTTCCCGACCGATCCGTACAGCACACCGAACGAGTAAGTACGACGCGCACAACAGCACAGAATCCGGCCGAGCCGTACTCACCCAATCCAGGTCCTGTTCTCCGACCGAGGCGAATCCGGAAACGCAGAATCGAGTCGCACGGAAGGGAAAATGCAGCTCCGTCCGGCCGAACAAGTACGATGCGCTTCCCGTACGCGCCAAACCCGCCGCTACGCACGGCACGTCAAAGCATCCGGGAGAGGCGCACATAAGCTCCGATTCGCGCCACAACACAATCCACGGCTACGAGACGAACACGCCAGCGACGAGGACGACGCGAAGCGACGAGGACGACGCGAAGCAACGAGAAGGACGAACGACACGAACCAACCATGAATCCCTTCGTCCCGATCATACCAATATTCTACATTTACTACCGGAACAGGCACGGACGCGTACGGCGCAGAAGGTAAGTCAGACACCAACCACAAAACACATACAACACGTACACGACACATCACACACACACAGAGGGATGCAGAATATACTTACACCAGCAACAGCAGCACCATAGGGGCGGGATGCCCATCACCAATGCCACATATGCACACAGGGGCCTGAATGCGCACCACCACCCCTACCCAGGGGGGGCCGGATGCCTACCACTACTACCACCCTTACCCAGGGGGGGCCGGATGCCTACCACTACTACCACCCTTACCCAGGGGGGCTGGATGCCTACCACTACTACCACCCTTAGCCAGGGGGGTGCCAGATGCCTACCACTACTACCACCCTCACCCAGGGGGGGCTGGATGCCTACCACTACTACCACCCTTAGCCAGGGGGGTGCCAGATGCCTACCACTACTACCACCCTCACCCAGGGGGGGCTGGATGCCTACCACTACTACCACCCTCACCCAGGGGGGCTGGATGCCTACCACTACTACCACCCTCACCCAGGGGGGCTGGATGCCTACCACTACTACCACCCTTAGCCAGGGGGTGCCAGATGCCTACCACTACTACCACCCTTACCCAGGGGGCTGGATGCCTACCACTACTACCACCCTCACCCAGGGGGGCTGGATGCCTACCACTACTACCACCCTTAGCCAGGGGGTGCCAGATGCCTACCACTACTACCACCCTTACCCAGGGGGGCCGGATGCCTACCACTACTACTACCCTCACCCAGGGGGGCTGGATGCCTACCACTACTACCACCCTCACCCAGGGGGCTGGATGCCTACCACTACTACCACCCTCACCCAGGGTGGGCTGGATGCCTACCACTACTACCACCCTCACCCAGGGGGCTGGATGCCTACCACTACTACCACCCTTAGCCAGGGGGTGCCAGATGCCTACCACTACTACCACCCTTACCCAGGGGGGCCGGATGCCTACCACTACTACCACCCTTACCCAGGGGGGCCGGATGCCTACCACTACTACCACCCTCACCCAGGGGGGCTGGATGCCTACCACTACTACCACCCTCACCCAGGGGGGCTGGATGCCTACCACTACTACCACCCTTAGCCAGGGGGTGCCAGATGCCTACCACTACTACCACCCTTACCCAGGGGGGCTGGATGCCTACCACTACTACCACCCTCACCCAGGGGGGCTGGATGCCTACCACTACTACCACCCTTAGCCAGGGGGGTGCCAGATGCCTACCACTACTACCACCCTCACCCAGGGGGGGCTGGATGCCTACCACTACTACCACCCTCACCCAGGGGGGGCCGGATGCCTACCACTACTACCACCCTCACCCAGGGGGGGCTGGATGCCTACCACTACTACCACCCTCACCCAGGGGGTGCCAGATGCCCACCACCACTACCACCCTTAGCCATGGGGGCTGGATGCCTACCACTACTACCACCCTTACCCAGGGGGGGCTGGATGCCTACCACTACTACCACCCTTAGCCGGGGGGTGCCAGATGCCTACCACTACTACCACCCTCACCCAGGGGGGCTGGATGCCTACCACTACTACCACCCTTAGCCAGGGGGTGCCAGATGCCTACCACTACTACCACCCTCACCCAGGGGGCTGGATGCCTACCACTACTACCACCCTCACCCAGGGGGGCTGGATGCCTACCACTACTACCACCCTTAGCCAGGGGGTGCCAGATGCCTACCACTACTACCACCCTCACCCAGGGGGGCTGGATGCCTACCACTACTACCACCCTCACCCAGGGGGGCTGGATGCCTACCACTACTACCACCCTCACCCAGGGGGGCTGGATGCCTACCACTACTACCACCCTTAGCCAGGGGGTGCCAGATGCCTACCACTACTACCACCCTTAGCCAGGGGGGGCTGGATGCCTACCACCACTACCACCCCCACTCATAGGATGGACAATGCATGACATAACCAGCACACCACAACCTAGGGAATGCAAGAAAAGACATCCCCCAACACCATGACAAGCGTGTGTAGACTGTGTCAAATGCCTACAACACTGAACATGACTTTGAACATACAATGTGACCCCCTAGCACATGTGCCACACATATATGTGTGTGGCCCCCACAATGCAAGCAGGCCATGACCATTGTGGCAATGGGGTCCAAACCCCCATCATCACAGTGACCAAAAGGTAAGTGTGGGGTCCATAGCTGAAGCACATTCTGAACATTGTGGCAATGGGGTCTAACGCCCCATCACCACAGTGACCAAAATGTAAGTGTGGGGTCCATAGCCGAAGCACATATTGAACATTGTGGCAATGGGGTCTAACGCCCCATCACCACAGTGACCAAAATGTAAGTGTGGGGTCCATAGCCGAAGCACATATTGAACATTGTGGCAATGGGGTCTAACGCCCCATCACCACAGTGACCAAAAGGTAAGTGTGGGGTCCATAGCTGAAGCACATTTTGAACATTGTGGCAATGGGGTCCAAACCCCCATCATCACAGTGACCAAAAGGTAAGTGTTGACAAAGAAAGAGCTGCAACTGCCAAACTGCATGGATGATTCCTGGTCACAGAACAAAAAACACATCAGTGGCAAAGTAGTGCATGTGTCCCATTGCAACATAAATTGGGGGAGCCAAATACTGCAGTGCAAATAAGACATACCTTTGGCCATGTGCAGACAAACAACACCCATGGGGGCTGACACTGTCAACATTCATCAATGACACAATGACAGAAGTGACCATCAGAATGCAGACCCACATATTTGCACCAATGGGCACACAAATGCAGATACCCTGTGGAGACTGTAGATGTGAGGTGAACAGATACCATACCATGGCAGCAATGGGACACACAAACCATGATCATTGTGCTGACCGATGACCTAGGAGTCCCAGGGACAGCAGGGGAAACCCACCAAACTACATACAGCCAATGGCACACCCAAGATATGCCAATGCAGTGGTGCAGATGCACAAACACAAACAGGCAGACCCACACTGCACATCATACACAACAGGTGAGGGGGTGCCAGTGTCCCCAGGCAACCACACAACACATGAGGAGACCTGAATACCAATCATACAGATGTGCATACAGTGCCACACAAAGGTAACTCATGGATCCAAATCCCCAATGTGGGCAAGCAGGCATTGTCAGATGAGAGGGAGCACAAATCACACATGTCACACAGGCATGTAGGAACAGCAACTGACACAGCAAGACACAGACACACCACAGCACTACCCCCAGGGCCCCCACAATGTGGTGAACCTGGGCTGCATAACAATCCCACTGTGATGACAAAGCTAAATGTCGTTCACACTGTGAACCACAGTCATGTGTCCTGAGCAACAAACTACCATCACACCTACACAAGCACAAATCAATCAGCATGGCCAGTAAGCCAAGGCCAACATGGAGGCAGGGGCCTAGCCGGGCAACAACTCTCATCTGCACACACTCAACACCACACCCCTCGACCTCCAACAATGTGCAGCAGTGAAGCACACATGCACTGGTGACATTGCACATGCACCCATGACTATTCCAGGGTGGTGGGTGGGAACCAAGGTGCAGAAACACATCACACATGGCCACTCAACAAGACTCCTGAATGTCTGACACACTGCACACTACGCTGTACATGGACATGACGGCAATACCACACCAACCAATGGGATCCCAGCCACAGTCACACACCAATGAAGAAGCCAAGGTCACCCACAAAGAACACACATAGACAACAACCAACATTGCAGCCCGGACCCTGAGGAGTGCCAGCAGTCACACACACAACGTGTCACAATCACTGAAAGATAACACAAACTGGAAATCACATGGCAGGGGCAAACAACAAGTGCCAAGGGGAAACCTGACTGTAACCCATCTGCGTCTGCACACAAACTCAGCCCTGACAGCAAACACACACTTATGGGTGACACCCTGATGACCAGTAATGTGCCATGCACCCACATCACAGAGAACCCAGGGAGAAGACTTTGGGGGAACATAGGTCAACTCAGCAAGCATCACAAACAGGTACAACACTAGGGATCACAGCATGCACAGCTAAACGGAAGTGAACACACAGACATGCACATACAACACACACCTTGGGCGCAGGCAATGTCACAGGAGTACACACTGCCATGAGGGGACTCCACTCCTGTGTGAGGAAAGCTGTGCCATATGTTGCCTCAGTAGGGCGCCATCATGTCAGCTGAGCACTTGGTCACACAATCAACAATTAGCACCAAATGAAGGCTCCTGTCACATCAGCCTGGTCATGGAAGTGCCCACGAAATCATCAGCACAGATCCAACACACTTGTATAGCAATGTTGCACTGACAACACAGATGAGTCCTTCCCCATTGATGCCCAAACCTGCATGTCCAGTGGAGATGGCCACACGGTCAGGGAAGTAGACGAATTGAACAATGGCAGGCACAACAGATGTGCAGGGGTGGAAGCCACAGATGTGAAATAGCTAATCTAAGTAGGAAATCCCATTGCCAAATACTGAACACATGACACCCTCAGATGCTGCTATGGATGACATGGATACACCACAGGATAGGACACATTCCCCTGGACCACATGGGTTCCTGCACAGTAACACTTCATTATCATGAGACCAAATATCACCATCACTCCAGCAAGGGCATGGTTAGCATCATCAACAACATGTACATCAGAAGCATAAGCACTAGAGAACAGAAAGTTGCTTTATTCAGCATATGTGTGTAATGAAAACAAAGTCCAGAAAAACACAAAGGCCAATGGCCAGTCCATTGTCAAAGTCCAAACTGGGTGACAGTGGCAGATGTCACCCTACGCATGCCTGCACAAAACCAGGGACAATCCACTAGGAGGGGCAACCGGTGGGGCAGGCCAGGCACCGCAGGGACAGGATCAGGGCTCACCAGGAGGAAGCAGGGAAGGGGTGGTGGGTGCTGGAGAGCCACTGACAACTGCAGTGGAGGTGTCTGACATGGTGTGTGCCGGCACAACTGGGGGCATGACTCAGATGTTGTGGGTGCCGGCACGACTGCAGTGGACCCTGCAGATGGAGTGGACAGGTCCGCCACTGCAGTGCCCAAGTCAGACAGGGTGGTAGTGGACTCCACTGCAGTGCCTACCACCAGGGGAGGAGAATGGGGAACAGGCAAGGTGGGCTGGACAGAGGGGGAGGACACCCTCACCACATCAGTGGCACAGACAAGCGCAGTGGGGGTGTGGTGCCGGGAGAGCAAGTGGCAGGGGGAGAAGGCCGGATCCTCTTGGGGATGGTATATCTGTGGGTGGGGGAACCTGGGGCAGGGTGTGGTGGGGGCACCTGTGGAGTGGGGGCCTGAGGGATGGAGGAAGGAGACCTGGTGCCTGAGCTGCAGGGCGGCGGCGGGGTCTTGCTCTTACGACTCCGGGGGACTTGCGGGTGGGGGCCTCAGTCTGTCTGCGCCTGGGGGAGGGTGTCCGGGGGCGAAGGGCACACTGCTCCGTGTGGGTGGGCTTCCTCTTCCCCCTGAATGCTGTATCAGCTGGATCGGAGGGGAAGAGGCCGAGGTCACTGAGGAAGAGCCGCTGGGTCTTTGGCGTTGCAGGTGAGGCAAGGGAGGGTGTTTTGGAGGGAGAGGCAACTGAGGACTGTGCAGTGCTCGTGGATGCGTGTGTGTGTTCCAGGGCCCCATCCCCTGTGAGTCTGGTTTCAGTCCCCTGACTGTGCGTGCGTGTGCGTTTTGTTTGTGGCGTGTGTGTCTGTGTGCTGGATGTGTGTGTGCTGGTGTGTGCCTGTGCCGGTGTGTGTGTGCTTGGGACGGGTAAGGTGCTGGGGAGTGTGGATGGAGCAGAGGCAGGAGGGGTGAGGGACTGTCTGAGGAGGGACACTGCTGCCGTCAGGGAGGAGTCCATGGACCTATTGCCCCTCTGTAGGTCAGACATGCCCGATGAGATGCCCTCCATGAACGACACCAGCTGAGTCAACAGAGCGGTGTGCGCATGGAGGACACTCAGCATGGCTGTCTGCCCTACATGGAGCTGGCGAAGGAGGTACACAGACTCCTCACTCAGGGCAGCAGGGGACACAGGGGCAGGGGTGCGGTGCCTGGCCCAAAGGAGACACGCTCCCGAACATGGGAGCCTCCACGGACCTGGGGAATGGGAGCCGATGGGAGGGCGGTGGTGGTGCTGGTGGTGGCGGGGACAGCAACACTAGCTGGGGTGTGGTGGCTGCTGACACCCGCCTCCATAAGGGAGTCATCCTCCGAGTTGCTCTGGTCCTCAGCTGAGGTGGATGGTGCTGAGGACTCCTCGGTGTGGCTCCCTCGCCCTCCGTGCCACTGGGTCCCTCCGACCACTCTCGGCTGCTGACCCAGTCTGGCTCTCCGGCTCCTCCTGGTCCGTGGAGATGTCCCCTTCCGTGGCCGTGGATGTATCTGCAAACAATGGGGAAACAGACAGACATCAGTCACCTGCACCAAACGCACACACCACTGTGAGCACAGCACATTACAGAGCAAGCCCTGGCATCATTAGTTGTACATTGCTAAAAGTGCCCTAACTGAACAGGAGAAGCCAATTGTCAGTCTGATGCCAACCATGTCACTCACATCCCACATGGCCTTGCACCCATCTGTCTGGTGTCTGTTGGATAGCAACACCCCAGTGTGGACACATGCACCAACTACACAGTAGTTGGACAGTGCAGAGGACACGGTGTAGCATGTGGACATGCACACATCACAACTCTTGCCACTGAGTCAGTACAGGTTTCCGGATGAAAGGGACGCCCAGAGTCAAATAGGATATGCATGTGATGCTTACCAGCGACAGACACCATGATGCACCCATGTCCTGATAGCCATCGCCACAATGGTGTGCATGTAGCACATGTCACTCCCCTGCAGGATCACCAATAAGTAGACACATGCCATGGCGGAGGCATGACTGCTAAGTCATACATCACTGTCTCAGTGATGTATGACTTGGCAGCCAGACAACAACACTCTGCACTGTGTCACAATAGTAGGTCATGGGGAATGCAAGTCCTGGAGCTGCACAAGTGCACATGTACATCCCCCACACAACACATCATCTTAACCCTCATCTGTCCAGGTCATACCGATTGGACATATGGGAGACATGTGACACTACCCTCTGAACCTGAGCCCCTCACAATCTGCTGTGAATGGGGAACAGCTGCCTGAACTTCACATTCGCATACCCCAGTCTGCACGGGCAGCTGATCAAACACCTATGTGACACACAAGTATCGTCTCCTATGGTCACATCTCCAGTGGCATGCTGAGCCCCTACCAAGAAACACCCCAGCAGTCCTGGCAACAAATCCACAGCACACTGACACAGAGGCAGACACCTGAGGGGTCAAATCACTGCGCACAATGTGTCAGCTGATACACGGGAGTGGGAGTACAGAGTGCATTGCATGGCCTGGAGTAGGCATGACTGTCCTGCCCCACATGAATGAGGGATGAGCCCTGGACAGTGGATAGCTGGCTATGTATGTGTGACACACGTAATCTGCATACTCCTGGGGCCCAAACATTGTTCCCACCCGCTGCATGGGTGTGTGCCACATACCCCAGGCACATGTGGTGGCTCAGCTCAGCAAGTGGACCGCATATCAAAGCAACACGCAGATTACATGTCCGAACACAGGCGTTGTGTGAACAATGGACCCACCCATGATGCCCACAACAGAGTTAGGGAAACAGATGCTGTCCCCCACCTTTAGTGAAGCAAACTGCAAGGACACAGTCCCAAGTGACACAATTCCCTGAATGTAAGGGCCACACCTGGGTATCAGATGAGGAGTGGGCAGTGCACAATAGAGGGACATGGCTCCTGGACAACATGACTGCTGTACTGTGGCAGTTGAACCAGGCCAGAGGAGGGCACAAAGCATGTAATACAGAGTTCACAGTGCAGTCTTTGACTCACCCCCTCCTTGCTGCTGTCTGGCCTTCAGCTGCCCATCCAGGTCTGGAAACACCACCGCCAGGATCTGGAGCATGTGGGGGTCAGGGTCCATGTTCCGCCCCTCCTGCGAGGAGGCGACAGCTTCAGCTGGACCCGTGCAATCCTCCGGGTCCAGCCCCGAAGGTCCTGCCACCTCTTCTGGCAGTTGAGGATCCGGCGCTTGTAGACCCCCACGGACCGGACAGCCCGGACGATGTCCTTCCAGATCTCCTGCTTCCGATGGGCATTAACCTGTCAGGATGACAAAGTGAAAAGGCCATTACTACACATGCAACATATCCGTGCATGACACAGTTGTATATACATGTCTCATTCACAGGGGCACATGATGTACACAGGCAGTGCAACGCTGCCCATGGACAGTTTGCCAGACGTCACTACATGGTATTATTGCATGGGAAGTAAAACCTTGTTCAAATGAAATGAAATGAATGAAATGAAATTCGTACTTGTAAAGCGCACTGCTGCCCCCAACAGAGGCGTCCTGGCGCTATACGCATACCGCTGTGGAACCCTTCCTGGCTATTCCCTGTGAGATGTCCACTCCTGGGCACCCCCAAGGTGAAGCCAGGCATCCCAGCGCTGGTGGGGCCGTTGTGGAGATTAAGCAAGCTATTGCCCAGAGTTGCAGAGTGGGACCCATGATTAGAATAGGCACCGAGGCGAGAATTATCAGGTCTGAGGAAATTGAGCCCAAGACCCGCCGAGGCGGGAATTGAACCCTGGTCCCGGGCCAGATCTCTGCATCAGGGTCTGCCGCTCTAACCATTGAGCCATTCTTCAAATGCACTGTCACTGCACCATACCTGTCCAGTGCATGTCACTACACACTATGGGGGGTGACAACTACTCAGTGAGCCTGCTAGCCAGTGGCGTGCAGACTTTCAGCCTTGCTAGTCAGACAAAATGCACATTCAGAAAGGCAGTGCACAGAACACTCACCTGCTCCCCTGGTGTCCCATACAGCTTGCTGTACTGTGGAAGTAGGCTGTCCAGCAGGGCCTGGTTCTCCTCAAGGCTGAAGGCTGGGGCTCTCTCCACAGTACGTGCCATTGCAGGGTCCAGAGGGGCAGAGACAGCAGCAGTGCAGTGGCAGATGTCGTCCTGGAGCATGTAGTGCAGGCAAGTGAGCTCTCAGGGGAACAGCCAGCAATATATATGTGCTGGAGAGGCAGATACTGTCCCTTGTGTCCAAAGTGATAGGTCCAAGTCGTTTGCATCTTCTGAATCTGGCCAATCCATGGAATAGCAGCACCAATACACGCCCACGGCATCCTTCAAATCTTCAACTTCATGACATACATGATTTTGCAACATTGTTGTGGGTGACCAACTGAATTTCCAGCAACCGACTCGTTCGAATTTTGAAAACGCGTCCATTGACAGGCAAGGCCATTGTCAATGGGTGCGCACCGATCGGTCCATTGTGGTACAACGCGTACAGGGGTACAACGCGTACCGCACACATTGAATGCAATGGGCCGGCCGGGGCACCGATCGGTCCATTGCTGATCAACGCGTACAGGGGTACAACGCGTACCCGCACACATTGAATGCAATGGGCCGGCCGGGGCACTGATCGGTCCATTGCTGATCAACGCGTACAGGGGTACAACGCGTACCCGCACACATTGAATGCAATGGGCTGGCCGGGGCACCGATCGGTCCATTGCGGTACAACGCGTATAGGGGTACAACGCGTACCCGCACACATTGAATGCAATGGGCCGGCCGGGGCACCGATCGGTCCATTGCTGATCAACGCGTACAGGGTACAACGCATACCCGCACACATTGAATGCAATGGGCCGGCCGGGGCACCGATCGGTCCATTGCTGATCAACGCCGCATAGGGGTACAACGCGCACCCGACACATTGAATGCAATGGGCCGGCCGGGGCACCGATCGGTCCATTGCGGTACAACGCGTACAGGGGTACAACGCGTACCCGCACACATTGAATGCAATGGGCCGGCCGGGGGCACCGATCGGTCCATTGCTGTTCAACGCATCCCTGACATATGTCACCATGCCTGTCTCAGATGGACATATGCCAGCCACAGATAGCTTCCAGGGAGTGAGGGGCACACCTACAAAACAACAGCCTGTCCAAACTGTATGATAAGGCATGTAAGGCTGCATTTCCTATTGTGTGTATGTTGGTGTACATGTTGTCCTGTGGGTGTCACCTGGGGGCAGCCACCCCCAGGCTGTGCACGTGTTCATGGAGACAGGATCCTGGGTGTTACGTGTACATGACCACTGTGATGTGCAACTGTTCATATCTGTGCATGTGCCATGGTCACATTTCACGGTGGTGTATGTGTATGTCATGTCACATACCCCGTGAGTCCCATGTGGGACGGTATGTTTGAGCCAGGGTGTCCCAGTGGCACAATAGTGATGGTCCTCCACAGTCTGTGTGCATGTAGTGTTTACAATGTCTCTGATTTCATGTGCGCAATGGGAGACAGTCTCCACATCCACGTTGTGTGTGCATGGACTTTGATGTTGTACGTGTGTGTGTCACAGACGTCCATGTCTGTCCTGCAGTGGCAAGTGGGACCACTACCTGTGGGGGTCATAGTTGTTTTGCTGTGGTGTATACATGATACTCCATGTTATGCCAGTGTCCATGTGGCAATACAGGGTCCCTGGGAATGTACCTGTCATTGAGCTGTGATGCCTGGGGCACATCTGTCCTCACATGTCACTGTGGGGGGTGATTGTGACACGGCAGCAGGAGATGGGAACTGTGACACGGCCTCATGATATCCAATGGGCCAACCTGGGACTTATTGATGCCACTTGTTGGACCGTGATGACAGATGTTGGCCATGTATGTACCATACATGTCCTTACGGAACTGCACACTTCATGTAGTTGTGCCTCATAATGATGTATGTTGGGATATTGAGTGTGTTCAATGCCGCATATGTGGGCTGACTGACAATCTTGCTTACTTCTCCTCTGCACTGCAGGGCTCCTGCTGTCCATCGACCATTCCCAGACCTGGCAACGATGGTGGAACGGGACAGCATCCGACGGTACCGCTTCACCAGGCAGCTGATTGAGGATTTGGCAGTGCAGTTGGCCCCACATTTGCAGCCTGGCAGGCCGTATCCTACAGCGCTGACCCCCAAGGTGAAGGTGATGGCAGCCCTACACTTCTCTGCCACCGGTACCTTCCAACATACTGTGGCGACTGCTGGTGGGATGTCACAGACCATGTTGAGCCGTGTGCTCCGCGATGTTTTGGCGGCAATGTTGCTATTCCTGAACCGGTACATCTATTTCCCTAGACTGCGACGACTCACTGACGTGAAGAGTGACTTCTATGCCCTGGGGAGGATGCCGCATGTCATTGGCTCCATTGATGGGACACATGTGGCTTTGGTACCACCACAGGCCCAGGAGCAGGCCTACAGGAACCGCAAGCACTACCACTCGGTCAATGCACTGGTGGTGTGTCTTGCAGATATGACCATCACACACGTGTGTGCCCATTTCCCTGGTTCAGCACACGATGCCTTTGTGATGAGGAGTAGTCGCATCCCCAGGATGATGGCACAGATGCAGAACCAGCGTGCCTGGCTTGTCGGTGTGTACTGACTTTGTGCCATTGTGTGTGATCTGATCTGTAGTATTCCGCCCACTTTTCCAAGTCAGCTAATGTGCACTTGTCTGTCCGTAGGTGACTCGGGATACCCCAACATGCCGTGGTTGCTGACACCCCTCAGGAACCCTGTGACACCAGCCCAGATGCGCTACAATGAGGCACATGGTCGGACCAGGAGAGTGATTGAGCGGACATTTGGTCTCCTGAAGAGCCGCTTCCGCTGCCTGGACAAGACCGGAGGGTCCCTCCCATATGCCCCTGCGAAAGTGTGCAAGATTATCATCGTCTGCTGCATGCTCCACAACCTGGCAGTGCGGAAGGAGTTGCCTCTCATCCAGGATGACAATGACCAACATCCGCCACCTGTGGAGGATCCTGGCCTGGACCACGATGCCAGTGATGATGATGATGATGATGAGAGTGATGTCCGCACACAGCTCATCACCAACTTCTTTAGCTGAATGTGAGTATCCTGAGGTGTCATGTCAATGATGTGAGTTGGCATGATATGTGTAGGTGGTGCTCTGGTGCTGTTGGAGTGCGTCCATGGGCTACTTGACTGGATGTGTGTTGCGATGTGTGCTTACAGGTGGGCTGTACTCCCCAACAGTGTTGACATGCTAACTTGGTTCTGGGTGGGTATCTTGTAACATGTATTGTGCATGAGTTTTGCTGTTCTGTCCTGTAATCCATTGCTTTTGACTGTGTGTCATTTCTGTCCTTCACAGGGTACTTTCAGATTCGTTTGGTCAACTGTATCCACCGACGACGTGATCGCACTTCCAGGGTGGTAGCTGTTGTGTCCCTACAGGTGATGTGCGCCACACCCATGGACTTCCTTCCGTCTACAGTTGTTGACTGTGTGCCCGCTGCCAGGTGGGATTACCTTGCATCTGTAGTGGCTACGACATGTTGCAACTGTGTAATAAACCTGTGCTTCACTTTGTGATGTGCGTTGTCTGTGGTCACACATTTGACTGCCATTTGCTTACTGCACCTGTGGGCTACTTGACTACAACTGGGAATGGGTGTGGTGTCTGTGCATTGCACCGTCTTCCCTGGCAACATCAGTGTAGGCAATGAGTCAGATGGCCTAGGTGTGTATGTGTTGTGTAGCCCTGGTGGTGTGTCTCCCTCATATGTGTCACGTTGCCTTTACTCACATGCCTGTGCTGTACTTGCTGTTGCAGTTCGCATACACAGTGTAATTTTGCAGTTCATCATCCCCATAACAGCACCCACGCTGGAATCACAACAGAGGCAAGTATGGTGTATTAGTGTGTTTATTGTGATACATTTGTGTGAATAGTGCATAGGATGGGTAGTGCTGTACATAAATCTTGCAATCAGAAGTTCCTAGGTGAATTGAAAGTCCTGGTAGACAAAATCCCCAGTATCGGGGCCACAGTTGTCTGAGACAATGGTTCAACTTGTACTCCCCATGCAATGTGTGGGAGTAGTGTTGCCGTCAACAGGGTGAACAGTCTGTGCACAAAGGTGAACATCCAGAACAGGTTCAGGCTTCCTGGGAGTTGCGCTTGGCCATCGGCCTCTCACTTGCCCCTCCTCGGACGACCCCTCTTCTTTGGGGGGGCCCCTCAAGAACAGGCTGCTGCGGTGGAGGGGACTCTCCGCCAGAGTCATCCTCCCTTCCTGTGGCAGTTGCAGTTTGTTCAGCACCAGATGTTGTTGGCACACAGGGAGGTGTGGACTGGTTGCTGTTCATCTGGCAGAGGCATTGTAAAATGTCCCTGTGCACCGCCGTCATCTCATGCAGTGCATCCCACTTGGACTCCACGCGGGACATGTGTGAGTCCACGCGGGACATGTGTGACTCCACGTGGGACATGTGAGAGTCCAAGCGGGCATGATGGGCAGCCTGCTGCTGTTTCATGTCTCTGAGGAGCCCCACTACCTGGCTGAGATCTCCGGTGCTGGACTGGTACGCATCAGCTATGCGTACCAGTTGTGGGTCATCATGCACACCAGCAACTTCTGCAAGCAGCGACCTCTGTCTCCCACCCCTCCCACCACCCCTGCTGACATGTGCAGTGCGTGCAGTGGCACGCACAGATGACCCTGGTCCACCTTGGGTGTTGGTGGTGGTGGTGGTGTCCATGGCCCCAGGTTGGTCCAGGGTCCCTGTGCTGGTGTTGCTCCTTGTTCTGTCCATGTCGGCAGGGATGGTATTTGTGGTGACAGTCGTTGGAGGGGTGGGTGCAGGGGTGCAGCTGGTGCTGCAGCTGGTGGTCCTGCTGGTGCTGCATGTAGACTTGCACCGGATGTGCCAGGTTGGTCTTCTTCGTCCGAGGAGGGCAGAGGCTGTACGACACCAGTGAGCTCCGCATCCTCTTGAGCCTGGGACTGGGACTCCTCAGCGTCTGCTGCTGTGTCCCCATCATCACCTGTTTTTGGGAGACACACACAATGTATGTTATGTTTCTGCAGGCATCAATGGTTGACACACCTGACAGTTGTGACTGTGCCTCTGGGTGCGGGCCTGTACATTGCATTGTCCTAAGTCGTCACAGTCAGGGGTTGATATTGGTGTGGCACATTGTCCTGCATTATTTGGGCATTTCTATGTATTTGTTGGGGTGTGAACATGGTCTGCATTGGTTGTATTTGGTTGACAGCCGGCCCTCCTTCCCACCCAGCCAGTCAGTTATCCCACCATGGACTGTGCTTGCATTGCAGGGAGTGGAAGTTGTCTCTCAGGATGTCAGTCAGTGGTGTCCTGCTGTGTGTTGGTGCACAGTTGCCAGCAGGGCCTTGTGCAACCCACAGCAGTAGCCAGTGTCAGCCATCTTGTGAGTCCTTCTCCACTCCCTGTGATGTGAGCATGGTTCAGGGTGGTGTTGATGGGACAGTTGTGGGGGTGAGCTATGTCTGTGACTGTGACTCCCATCATGCTATTGCCTCCACCCCACTTCCCAGCATTCCCATACTTACTTGCTTTTGTGGGGAGTTCAGTGTGTGTGGGTGTGAGGGCAATGGCAAGATGGCTGACAGTGGGGTCCTGCTGTTGGTTGGTGTGCAGTTCCCAGCATGCCCTTGTGCTCCCCACAGCAGTAGCCAGTGTCAGCCATCTTGTGTGTCCTTATCCACTCCCTGTGATGTGAGCATGGTTCAGGGTGGTGTTGATGGGCCAGTTGTGAGGCTGAGCAATATCTGTGACTACCACTCCCATCATGCTATTGCCTCCACCCCCCTTCCCAGCATGCCCATGCCCATGCTTCCTTCCTTTTGACTCTGTTTCCCTGTGGGGTGGGCTGGCTGTGCTGACAGGATGGCTGGGAGTGTTGTCCTGGCAGTTGTTTGGCTAAAAGTCCCAAGAGTGTCCCTGTGCTTCACACAACATAACCCAGGGTGGTGGTTCTTTGTGGGATCTTGAGTTAGGATGGGAGGCATTGCATTCTACCAGGTGGGTTCTGTGGAGTTTGTGTTGAGGGGGTGTGAGGGGAGGTGCTTGTGACTATGGTCAGTGCTGCAAGTCCTCCTTCCCACCCAGCCAGCCAGATATCCCACCATGGAACGTGCTTGCATTGCAGGGAGTGGAAGTTGTCTCTCAGGATGTCAGTCAGTGGTGTCCTGCTGTTTGTTGGTGCACCGTTGCCAGCAGGGCCTTGTGCTCCCCACAGCAGTAGCCAGTGTCAGCCATCTTGTGAGTCCTTCTCCACTCCCTGTGATGTGAGCATGGTTCAGGGTGGTGTTGATGGGACAGTTGTGGGGGTGAGCTATGTCTGTGACTGTGACTCCCATCATGCTATTGCCTCCACCCCACTTCCCAGCATTCCCATACTTACTTGCTTTTGTGGGGAGTTCAGTGTGTGTGGGTGTGAGGGCAATGGCAAGATGGCTGACAGTGGTGTCCTGCTGTTGGTTGGTGTGCAGTTCCCAGCATGCCCTTGTGCTCCCCACAGCAGTAGCCAGTGTCAGCCATCTTGTGTGTCCTTATCCACTCCCTGTGATGTGAGCATGGTTCAGGGTGGTGTTGATGGGCCAGTTGTGAGGCTGAGCAATATCTGTGACTACCACTCCCATCATGCTATTGCCTCCACCCCCTTCCCAGCATGCCCATGCTTCCTTCCTTTTGACTCTGCTTCCCTGTGGGGTGGGCTGGCTGTGCTGACAGGATGGCTGGGAGTGTTGTCCTGGCAGTTGTTTGGCTAAAAGTCCCAAGAGTGTCCCTGTGCTTCACACAACATAACCCAGGGTGGTGGTTCTTTGTGGGATCTTGAGTTAGGATGGGAGGCATTGCATTCTACCAGGTGGGTTCTGTGGAGTTTGTGTTGAGGGGGTGTGAGGGGAGGTGCTTGTGACTATGGTCAGTGCTGCAAGTCCTCCTTCCCACCCAGCCAGCCAGATATCCCACCATGGAACGTGCTTGCATTGCAGGGAGTGGAAGTTGTCTCTCAGGATGTCAGTCAGTGGTGTCCTGCTGTTTGTTGGTGCACAGTTGCCAGCAGGGCCTTGTGCTCCCCACAGCAGTAGCCAGTGTCAGCCATCTTGTGAGTCCTTCTCCACTCCCTGTGATGTGAGCATGGTTCAGGGTGGTGTTGATGGGACAGTTGTGGGGGTGAGCTATGTCTGTGACTGTGACTCCCATCATGCTATTGCCTCCACCCCACTTCCCAGCATTCCCATACTTACTTGCTTTTGTGGGGAGTTCAGTGTGTGTTAGTGTGAGAGCAATGGCAAGATGGCTGGCAGTGGTGTCCTGCTGTTGGTTGTTGCACAGTTGCCAGCAGGGCCTTGTGCTCCCCACAGCAGTGCACAGTGTCAGCCATCTTGTCAGTTGTTTTCCACTCCCTGTGATGTGCGCATGGTTCAGAGTGGTGTTGATGGGACAGTTGTGGGGGTGACCAATATCTGTGACTACCACTCCCATCATGCTATTGCCTCCACCCCACTTCCCAGCATTCCCATACTTACTTGGTTTTGTGGGGAGTTCAGTGTGTGTGGGTGTGAGAGCAATGGCAAGATGGCTGACAGTGGTGTCCTGCTGTTGGTTGGTGTGCAGTTCCCAGCATGCCCTTGTGCTCCCCACGACACAGCAACAGTGTCAGACATCTTTGATGGGCCTTTCCACTCTCTGTGGGATGTGCATGCGTGAGTGTGAGCTTGCTGGGCCATGTGGTGGGGGATGTAGAGCTGTGATTACGACTCCCATCATGCTATTGCCTCCACCCCCCTTCCCAGCATGCCCATGCTTCCTTCCTTTTGACTCTGCTTCCCTGTGGGGTGGGCTGGCTGTGCTGACAGGATGGCTGGGAGTGTTGTCCTGGCAGTTGTTTGGCTGAAAGTCCCATGAGTGTCCCTGTGCTTCACACGACATAACCCAGGGTGGAGGTTCTTTGTGGGATCTTGAGTTAGGATGTGTGGCATTGCATTCTCCCAGGTGGGTTATGTGGAGTATGTGTTGAGGGTGTGTGTGAGGGGAGGTGCTTGTGACTATGGTCAGTGGTGCGAGTCCTCCTTCCCACCCAGCCAGCCAGATATCCCACCATGGAACGTGCTTCCATTGCAGGGAGTGGAAGTTGTCTCTCAGGATGTCAGTCAGTGGTGTCCTGCTGTTTGTTGGTGCACAGTTGCCAGCAGGGCCTTGTGCTCCCCACAGCAGTAGCCAGTGTCAGCCATCTTGTGAGTCCTTCTCCACTCCCTGTGATGTGCGCATGGTTCATGGTGGTGTTGATGGGACAGTTGTGGGGGGCAATATGTGTGACTATGACTCCCATGATGCTATTGGCTACACTGACTTGGCCAGCATACACAGAATTCCTTCCTTTCAGTGGTCTTCACTGTGTGTTGGTGTTGTTGTGGTGGCTACATGTCTGGATGTGTTTGTTAGTTCTATTTGTGCCACTGCCTAGCTGTAGTTGTAGTTGTGTTTGTACATGTGATGGCACGGTTGAATGTAACTTTGAGATGGCATGTGTTGTGTTTCTCTGACTGACATACACATTTTGGGATGATTCTGTTCTGGTTGCTGTGTAATTGCTATGAGTGCATGGTTTGACTCTCCCTTGACAGTGATGTGTGTGTGTATTGTGGCAGAATATTGTGTACATTTGTTGTGTACTCACCAGGCTCTGGGATGTTCTCTAGTCCATATACGCTCACTGGCGGAAGGATGGCCCGCACCTTCTCCTCCCAGGGCCTGAGGTATACTGGCTTGGCAGGAGGGCCACTGCCGGTGTATTGGCTCAGGAGGTAGTCTTTCTTGAGCAGCTCCCGGACCCTCCTGCGCACGTCATACCACCTGTTCTGGATGTCGGTCTTTGTGCGCAGACATGGTGATTGTGCGTTCACCCTGTTGATGATCCTCTCCCACATCTTGGTTTTCTGGGAGATGGGGGTCTGTTGGACCAGTGTGCCAAACAGCTGTGGCTCTACCCTGAGGATCTCGTCTACCAGGACTTCCAATTCACAATCTAGGCACTTGTGATTCTTCTTGGGGGGCATGGTGATGGGTGGTGATGGTGAGTGATGCCTGTGTTGGTGTGCAGGTGAGGGTGTGTGAGTGTGTGTTTTGCTGGGTGTATGTGAGGTAGGTATTTGTTGGTGTGCTGATGGTGTGTGGCTTGTGTGAGGGATGAGCTGTGGGTGTGTGGTTGCTGTCTGTTGGGTGCTGGCAGTGGAATGCCATTTGCAAAGGATCATGGTTGGGATTTGTGTCCTTCATATGGGTGGAGTTGTGGGTGTGTCTTTGTTCTCTGTCCCCACCCCCCCCCAGTATTTATTGGCTTTGAAATTGCTTGTTTGGCCTTTTTTGTGTTAATTTTCCTTTGTACTGTCTGTGCATGTTGGAAACGTTCTTGTGACCGAGTCGGACCCTGCATTTGTCTCGTACGGTGTTCTCCGCTTCGCTCACGCTGTGTTTGTGCAGTTTTCTATGCTGCGTACGCGCCGGTCGCGGTGTTTTGTGTTACTTCGGCTCGGTTTTGTATGCGTGTCGGTCGTACGGCTTGTCCTCCGTCCGACTCGGTCGTGGTTTTCGCGCCTTGCATCGTACTTTGTGGTTTGGAGTTCGCGGTACGCTTTCGGTCGGATTTGTTCCGGGTGCGTGTCGGTCGGTTCGACTCGCGTGTTTTTCCGGCCGGATTGCTGTTTTCCGTGCGGCTCGGTCGTTCGGCTTGGGTTCGGTATGTGTCGGTCGGATTTTGCACGCTTTGCATCGTACTTGGTGTGTCGGGCGCCACAGGTACGTGTCGGTCGGAATAAATTCCGGCTCCGAGTCGGTCGGTGCTTTTTCCGGCCCGAATCGGAATCGACCCCTAGGTGTTATTCACCCATTCTATACTTTTCACTACATGTCTTTCCCCATGGATGATGTGTTGGGTGTACGCCACCCTTTTTTTTGCTTTTTGGTTGGGTGTAGCCACACATTGCTTGCTTTCGTTGGGTGTAGTCACCCGTTTGCTTTTTCTGATTGGGTGTCAGTCCCGTTGCTTGCTTTCTGGTTGGGTGTAAGTCACCTGTTTCTTGCTTTCTGGTTGGGTGAAGTCACCCGTTGCATACTTTCTGGTTGGGTGCATGTCACCCGTTGCTAGCTTTCTGTTTGGGTGTCAGTCACCTGTTGCTTACATTACTTTCTGGTTGGGTGTATGTCACCCTTTGCTTGCTTTCTGGTTGGGTGTATTCCCATCCTGTTGGGTGTAATTCACCCTTGCTTGCTTTCTGTTTGGGTGTTAGCCACCTGTTGCTTACTTTTGTTTGGATGTAAGCCTTTGTCCTTTCTTCCTCCTTTTGCTGTGTTCCGTGTTTCCCATTTTCTTCGCCAGTCTGGCCAGCTGGTGTGGTGATGACTTTGGTGCACTCTTTCTTTGTTTGTTTTCGTGGTATACTTCTTTCTTATTTATGAATGTCTCTTTCTCATTTTGCATTTTTGGACATTTTCCTTTTTGAAATTTTCTGGTTTCAATTTTGCTCTGCTAAGGAAGGAGATGTGGGTCTTCTTTCTTGTTTTCCATTTTCTTTTTGTATGTTTCAGCATTTTTGTATTGTTGCAATTTAAGTGCATGTGTATTTCACTAAATGCTGTTAGCATTTTTGCATTTGCGACATCTTCTTATGCAAGTTTCTTTCTCTAAATGCTGTATGCATTTTTGCATTTGCCATGTCTTATTATGCAAGTTTTTACTCATACTTTAGTCTTTTGCGTTTCTTATGTAATGCTGTTTTCTTCTTGCATTTTGCGACATTTCCTCTTACAAGTTTCTTTATACTTGATATGTTTTCGGGAATATATCTAAGGTTTTATTCTATGCACCTTCCCTGTTTCTCTGCCTCTGCTGCTCAGCCAGTGTAAATAGTATGGGTAGAATGTTGGTGTGGATGGTGATGTCATTGGAATGTGTGGATTGCTGTGAGGCAGAGTGTCAGTTGGATCCTGGGCTGAGCAGCAGAGAGACTGCTCCTGGTGGGGCCTTATTTACATCTTCACTGGAAAACCTACTTAACATCTAAGAACAATAAACTTATATCATCTTTAACCTAACCACGTCTACTGGAACTCCTTACTACGACACAACAAATTATCTCTGAGGAATTCCTTGATGCATGTGTCTGGTCCTTCTAGAAATCCTTTTTTTGGTGCCTTTGGGATTTTTGTCCTCAATCCGTGTAGCAAGAGAGTTCTCTTTTCAGAGCAAAACGTACACATGTGCCATGGTAATGCTACTTCGCTCATAGAACTTGTGCAATGGTTTTATTAATTGTTTGGCTGACAATATTCACATCTGATCCAAAATGTACTTATTCTTCGCTATGGTTTTTTTAATCTTGTACTGTGCAGGTGCCTTGCACCCTATTCTGTCTCCTCTTTACTTATGCCTTGACAAAAACAATAAAAAAGTATGAATTAAAAAAAACATATATGTGTGCCCATTTATGCGTGGACTGGATTGACTTAAGTGATTCTTGCATTAGGTCATAGTTATCTTACATTTACTTTCAAGGTTCCTAGATGGCGTTGTGTTGCTTTCACACAAATAAATGCAACCATTCAGATATACAAATGCATTATCTCATTTTACAACCGGGGCTTGTTAGATAAAATCAATAGAGGAAAAACGCACGTTGACTCTCCCACTGCCAGTTGTTTATCTTTCAAACAAAACTCGCATATACTGGACCCAAATGGTGGTGAAAATGGACAATAATGCTAATGCATCATGAAGGAACATATGTTGACAAATCACACGTATAAGTGGTTGTTACACCAAAAAATGCTATTTAGTAAAACTTTTGAATATTTTTATGCGGATTTATTTTGGAAAACATGTTTCTAATACTAATGCATAGTTGCAATATGTAATTCACTTTTTCCGACATGGTGCAGATTTAATGCCACACTGTTTTTGTATTTCAATTACACTGACCAATATGTAACTCTGGACATTTCATGAAAATGACACATAAATGTCAAATCTCAACAGGAAAGTCTAAAGGAATTAAGCCCCATAGTTCTTGACATTACTCCACTTTGGCAGCAAATAAATGAAGCCCCACAGGAATGCTTTGAAGTGTGCATTTTACTTCACATTGTTTCCAATCTTATTTGTTCTCAATCAATCAATCAGTATTTGTATGGCATAGCACTATCACCCCGAGGGGCATCTGGGTGCTGTGGGTGCGATGTCTCTGTCGAAGAGCCAGGTCTTGAGTTTCTTCCTGAAGCCCGCCAAGGCGGGTGCAGCTCGAAGATGATGGGGCAGTTCGTTCCAAGTCTTGACAGTGATATAGAAGGAGCGGCCCTCGCTGTGGCTGCAACGGATGCGGGTGGCTGTGCACACGAGCTAGTGAGGAGTAGCGCAGGCGTCTTGCAGGTAGATGGAAGGTCAGTCAATGGCTGATGTAGGATGGTCCTTGATTGTGTAGAGCTTTGCAGGTGTGTGTGAGGATTTTGAACTGTCAGCTCTTCTGGATGGGGAGCCAGTGGGTGTTGCTGAGGTGGGGGGTGATGTGGGTCCATTTGGGGAGGTCCAAGAGGAGTCTGGCTGCAGCATTCTGTATAGTCTGGAGCCTTCTTAGGAGCTGGGTCGAGATGCCGGCGTAGAGAGAGTTGCCGTCGTCGAGGTGGCTGGTGACGAAGGCCTGAGTGACGGTCTTTCTGGCGTTGACTGGGATCCTTCTGAAGATTCTGCAGAGGATGCGAAGGGTGTGGAAGCAAGAGGAGGCGACTGCTTTCACTTATCATTTCATGCTTAGATCACTGTCGAGGATGCTGCCTAGGTTGCGTGCATGGTCTGTTGGTGTGGATGTCAGTCCAAGTTCTGCTGGCCACCAGCTGTGGTTCCATACGGAATTGTTCTTCCTGGAAATCAGTACTTCCGTCTTGTTGAAGTTGAGTTTAAGGCAGTTGTTAGTCATCCAGTTGGCTACGTTGGTCATGGCGTTGCAGAAGTTGTGTTGCAGGGATTCTGTATAGAAACAGAACTATGCCTGGGACTACATTACACCAGAATGTAGGGACTGAGTCACCATACCACATCAGCATGAATATGTGATGTTACAACGCGTGATGTTACCACGCGGTAGGTAACAACGCGGTTGTTACATCGTCCGCGTTGTTACCACGCATGGCATTACATCGCAAATCGTTTCAACGACTTGCGCTAGATGGTGCGCTGGACTTAGGAATAGTATAAATTACTATTCCTACTACAGTTAGTGCAACAGCAGGGAAGCTGTTGGATTTAAAATCTAACACATTCCCTGGTGTTGCACGCCACCTAGCGCAAGTCGTTGAAACGACTTGCGATGTAATGCCATGCGTGGTAACAACGCGGACGATGTAACGTCCGCGTTGCTATCAACCCGCGTGGTATTACCAGCGTTGTAAACGCTGTCTCCCCATCAGCATCTATATGCCCAAATCCGACTAGCTCATAGTGCCCTACCTGACCTCCTAACCTTCCCAGAGTAACAGGTAAATTGGCACCCCAGAACACAACTCTTTAACCCCCAGGGGGAACCGCGGAAACAGATCGTCACCTTTCGTTTTCTCACTCATGCATCTCTATAATAAACAAAAGAAAGACATGAGGAAAGTTTACAATATTTATTGAAAGTATTGTGCTCTATTGTGAAACAACTGTGCTGCAACTAGAAAATATATGTAAGCTAGCAAAGTAATTAGCATTACAAGTAACAACAGTTGGTTCTGGTGGTGGAGGGGTCTTCGGTGAGCGAGAGGATAAGTTGAGTGTTGTCTGCATCGGAAATTATGTTGAGGCTGTGGGATCTGATGACGTCTACGAGGGTCTTCATGTAGGTGTTGAACAAGGTGAGACTGAAGGATGATCCTTGGGGTACAAGGCATATATTGTCCTTTGGTTCGGAGTTGAAGGGAGGCAGCCGGATGCTCTGTGTGCGTCCTGTAAGGAAGGAGGTGATCCACTTGAAGGTGTTTTGCTGTATGCTGATGTTGTAGAGTCTGTTGATGAGGGTGTGATGTGAGATGGTGTTCTAAAACTATATCTTAGACTTAGCTCACATACAAACACAGCAAAAGGTCTGATGTGAAGTCTTTGACAGCACCCATGATCATTTTATGTTCCTGTATGCTTCAAATGACAAGTGCTGCTTAATAGAACTGATCTTCTGATTCGCTTCAAATTGAACAGCAATATATTCAGCATGTTTTTCTAAAATTGCCTAAGTTACTTCTGGAAAATACTCACAATTTGCACGAAGTGCTTACATTTTTAAATATACTTAATTGATATAAGTGAAATATACATTTGAATTGTACTGTTTCAGTGCTAAGGACTGTACACTAAATTGTAAGAGCAGTTGTGTATTTATATTGGTCTAACTAAGGTTTATAATGAGATACTACATGACTGTTTGACATAAGAAACATTTTGTTGAAAGTGTATGTAATGCATGGAGAAGGTACTCCACACTGCCTCCTGGGGTTCCTGTATTTATTAAAGGTATGCCATTTACCTCATTGATCAACGTTTGTATCTGTAAGACTTACTCAATGTATATTATACCTCGTTTCTCGAGATAAATCCATATACCATGTGTTTATGGTCTGAAAATCATTTAAAAATAGTGCATTTAAGTCTAAGGGTCGTTTTACGTTTGAGTGGTAATTAATTTCTGGGAGACGTGCCTTGAACAGAACTCAGGCTCCAGAATTGGCCTGGTCCAGCCTCACCAAAAGCCATAAACAAATATAATACACACTGTAATTAGATTGCTTATAATACATCTATTTCGAAAGCTGTAGGGGGACAATGACGATACAACAGACTGTTCAGAAGGAACCTACCAAGCCAAACTACATTTTCCCAAATTGCATCTGCTGGTTAAATGTTCAGTAAAGCGTGCCAGGTTCAAAGATTTTCCCTTTCACAGATGTTAAGCTGTGAAGCAAAAGGAATTATTATATCAATAGATTTAAGAGCTAAATAACTTACAGGGACAAACCGATATTTTACAAAAAATAATAAAATATGTTGTAATTTGACACCACAAGGCTTAGAAAAGTGGAAATTGAAAGATATAAATAAGGTCAACAAAAAAAAATTCGATAACGGGAAAAATTGACTTCGGATTGGTGATTTACCTTAGCGGATTTAATTACAAATATGGTTAAGCAAAACTAAAATGCATGAACACAACCACAAAACAGGCTTTTTGCAGCAGTTTCCATAGAAGAAATACAAACATCGAGCACCGAAAATAGTGAAAAACGAAAATGAACAATAGAAGCCCTCAGTCTGCATATGCTGCTCACAGGGCCTAGTGGGAAGTCACCATGTGCCCAGTAGAGTGCCTTCGTGAGACAGGATTCTTTCTTTACATGAACTGGGTGTCTAGTGTGAAGTCAGTCTGCTTTATAGGGTGCACTTTATTATAGTATCCCACTGACCTTTTCTCCTTTTCGATTAATTGCTTTCAATGCCTGCAACAGGGCTTCGGGGCGATATAGACATCTTCAGGACTAGGTTCAGATAGCTAAATCTATGTGGATACATGGCCTTTGGCTGCAAAGGTCCAAAGCTCCGACTAAACAGGTTAAGGATCAGTGCTAAGTGTTTGTTTTAGGGAGTGAGGCAGGTTTCTGGCTTTTCTGTTAGACCACAGAGCTGCCCTCAGGTCCCCAGGAATACACTCCCTGGGGCTCCTCAAAGTAGTCAGAGCACAGCAGGACAAGGATTGCTTTAGACCCGAGAGTAAGTTTTTAAAATACGGATTTAGAAATAAGATCTCTTCAAACTTTCAGAATGAATAGCTTCACAAACAGACGCATAATGCATTCCAATTTTCAGGTTACTATAATCTCCCACCATAGAGATTATAGAAAACAATTCTATTCATTCAACATAACAACACAGAAGCGTTTTGGCCTCTTATGTGAAAATGTGATGGCACAAGTCAAGCACAGACAGAGGGACCAATTGCATTTTTCCTGCAATCACTGTTCAAAAAGCAGTTACGTTTTTATATAGTCTATAGAACTACATGCCACCCAATCAAAAGATATACATTTCATAATACAGAATAGTAAATAATCTGTGAAGAGCAACAGGCATAGTTAACATGAAATCCCAGATATTACCAATGTGGAATGCACAAGCATCGGTATGCATGTCTCTGTCCATGTACAGGAGCACGCGAAGCTTAGGTAAAAAATATGGGCCACAAACCTGGGAGTCTGCGGCATTTTACAAGGGTGATAATGAAGGTTGGTTTAAAGGCTAGTGTTGATGGCAGATGCGTCCCCTTATGCATTACCCAAGCTCTTTACATATCTCTCTGATAGTGATAGGCACGTCAAGGTGAGCACTGACTGGATAACTTTGCTGTAATAGTCTGGTGATGTCATGCGGCATTATTCCCATCTCACAAGATATGCCCGTTAAACTGGCAGGTATGTATGTGTGATCACCCATCTTGTCTACTGGTTGACAGTAATATGAATGGCCATATCTACAGACTTGTTTTTCAAAGACTGACTTGCTGGCTAAGGTTAGTGCCAAAACAACATTTTAAAAACTCTTGCTTGTTGACACATGTGGAGCAAAAAAAAGCCTCATTGCAGTTTTTAATTAACAGAGGCATTGTTTATTATGTCAGTGGGTTATGAACATAATACAGTAGCACATAGGCACAGACAATGAACTATTCATTCAAGGCACCAATACAAACTACATACAAGAGAGGACGATCGATCAGCAATACCTACCTTTCAGTAACGCCGTCAAGATTGCTAAATCAATGTCCTGCTGCTCTTCTGACTCTGCATCAAAAATCGTAATCTAGGAGATGGGTTAAGAAATGTGTCACAACATTATCTCTTCATAAATCTTAAGTAAAGAAACAGCAGAGGGCAAGGATTAATTCACAAGGAATATAAGCAATCAAGATGTGCATGAGGGTCTTCCATCCTTATACAGATGCAAACTCCTGCTGGACATTAAAGAACATGATGCATTTATCACTGTAAGATTAAGGGCCCGATTTAGAGTTTGGTGGACAGCTTAGCGTGTTGCCAATGTGATGGAGTACCCTTTCTGCCAAGCCATTGGTCCATTTGCCTCATTTAGAGATCGGAAAAAGACATTACACAGTCCACCTTATATGGGGCGGGTGGTGTAATGTACTTCCTCCGACTGCCTGACAGAGTATGGCCCGTCAGAAGAAGGACATTACACTGCCCGCACTATTTAGGGGCGCAGGCCATGGGGCCAACCTCTGCGGCTGTCCACGGCTGACTGTGTGATGTAACAATAGAAAGGATGTCACTTTTCAGTAAGGCAGATCTATTGACTTTGTCAAAGGGTCAGCGGGACTATTGGCTTTATCAAAGGGTCAGCACATCAAACATTAATGAAGCAGACCTGTTGCTTTTGTCAAAAAGTCACCAATAATTGTAATCAAATGTATATTTGATATATTTACACATATCCAACTTATTCCCTGTCCAGATCCCAGGATGACAAATATTAAACATCCTCCTTATCCCATAAGAGTACTCCCCTCCCTTTCTGCAACAGCTCTCTCCCGTGTTATTCTGGGAACATGGAGTCAGCACTGCATTTACAGAGGCTCTGTGAGTTGTGCTTCTAGTGCAACTTGAATTTCCCTAACAGCCACTGGTTTGTACTGACAAGTAGCTGACAGGTGAGGTGCCACGTGGCAACTGAAACAGAACTTGCCTTCCCAAACCTCCCTTGTGGCTCTGGAGACCCAGGGTAAGTGTAGAAGATTACCGGAGTCTAGGCTTTAGAGCCCACTGTTCCAATACTCTGACGTCAGTGCATTCAAAAATTAAAATAGTTTTTTCACTGCTATTATGCCAGAGCAATGAATAACTGAGTTTCGAAACAATGTCTTCTCATGGAAGTCAAATATAAAAAGCTATTTTGCTTAACAATTAAGGTCAAACAATTATAAGGAAAGAACATACCCCCAGAACCTATTAAACTTACCGATTCTCTGTGCTCCATACACTCCATAAGAATTTTGAAGAGATGATTCGATTGTTTCTGCCCAAAATTAAATGTCTTCTGAATCATTAGCATTATTTCCTCCTTAAGCTGAGGTCGCGCCTCACTAATGGATCAGACAAGGATGGAGATATGGACATAGTTAACAGCAGCACTTTCAAGTGAACTTTGAACACACAGAACTCCCCCAGTCATGCAATACATGTGTTTTTCCAGAAATAAACTAAGATGATTTGGAGTATCAGAGAAGATAGCTCAAGATATGAATGTAGTCTCTAGTGAAACAAATTCCTGACCTCTTACAGCTCAAGCTTGCACACCCTTTAGCAATAACCCCAAGATTTCATTCATCTTTTGGCTAGATGGTACCATTCCTGCTTTCAGGATTGGTAAGCTTATATAAATAAAACCTATATCAAATTCATAAGTGGTATCGCAGGTTACTTTAATGTTGAAAAGTGACAACTTCGGTTACAAAACAATTACACATGTGCCAGCTCACCTCTTATCTGCTGTGTGCTTAAATGTGAAAGCCAGGAGGTCTGCTGCTCGGCCAGTTCCCTCACACACCACAACTGGTACAGGCGGGCTGTCTCTGACAAACTCCCACACCATGAGGATCACGTTTGGACCTCCTTCAATTACGAGTCCAACCACCGGCACAGCCTGGCCCATCCCTGGTGGATGGCACATAAACAAGTAAGTCTAATCGTCAGATTACATGTTTTTTGGAATATGTTCACTCATTCAATCATTAAATATACTTTTGTACAGCAAAATCCTTGCCACTTATTACATTCCTACTATTAATCTTAGTCGAGCACCTAATATATTTTATGGCATAATATGGCATAATGATAATTATTGAATTACTTAAAATCTGTTCTTCCTATCTACAGGAGAACAATCAGGATCTCAGAAACACTCAAAGAGTTGCAAGTCGAAAATTGTGTACCCATCTCTATCTTTCTTTATGGATATTTATAACAAAGCTGTTACTTGCCATACAGGGTCCAAGGTGCAGCTGTTGTTCCTTTAATCCTATATGTGTTTCTGGATTAAAGTATTCTCCCAAACCACCCATTTGATTTGTGGCATGTATTTGTAATGAAACTGTGCTTGTCATGCACTGCTAATTACTTACCATATTAGATCACTCATGACATGTTTTATGACATTATAACATTACTGCACCATTCATGAGAAAACTGAACATGGCGGGGGAGATAGTTAAAGTTACTTTACTGCATGAGTAATTGTTACTTAAGATAACTAGTACTAGTGAATTTCAGTGTTTGTTTTTAGTTTAAAACAGTATGTTTTAACTGACAGTTTTTTCAGTGAATATATATATATATAAATATATAATAAATTACTCACCATATAGACATATAAAGATGATCATTTAGTTCAGACAAAATAACAAAGGTTTATAAAATAGCTATGATGAGGAATCAATTTTACAAAGATCCTTGAAGGATCTGCACGCAACACCAACGTGGTCTGCTTCAATCAATGCCTTCACAAGGCTGAAACACCCTGGAGGGAATTATGGTTTCATTTAGAGTCTGGTGGCAGGGGAGTCTGCTAAGTCAATGGAAGCTATGGACACGACTCCTCTGGTGGGGGGCTGCCAGTCAAATTTAAAGATGCCAGAGAGCGGTCAGTTGAATGCTGCACTGGTGACTCATCTGATGGAATTGATCTTTTGGCAAGCAGGGATTTGCTTTCAGGAAACAAAAAATCAATGGCTTGAATATGCACAACAATGTATTCCTGAGCATGGGATCACTGAGTGCCTTACTTGCCCAGGACCCCTGTGTCCCCATGGCAGCCTGACCGGCCTGATGTGCGGAAGTCTGTTCCGTGGGAGCGCCATGGCTGGGGGTAGAGACCGGCGGCTGACATTTTGACGCCAGAGCTCGCAGCTCTGTGACTGGCGCGGGGTGCCTCTATCTGCCCCTGAAACCCACTGGAGCCTGGCTGGCGGGTGTCCGTGCACCGGCCGGCCAGGAGTGCGGCATTTTGCATCTCTGGGGTGCTGAGGCTGGGGGAGGGGACCCGCGGCCGCCATCTTGACTCCGGCGCCCGCGGCACGCCTGTTCCCTCCGGCTGCACGGAGACATTCGGCTCCTCCTGACCAGCGCACCGAGGGTGAGCCCGTTCCTGTTCCTTCCCGGTGGCCCCTCAGTTGCTGGTGAAATTGACGGAGGCGGCGCCCGGCACAGCGGTGACTGCAGCTGGCAGAGCGGGATGACGACCTCACTGCCTGGAGAATAGGCCCGGACTGGGCCCTGACTCCTCTATCCCCTGCGGGGCACAGCCTGGGACGTCCCCCGCCTCCACGTGAAAATTCGGGACCGGAGGAGCGGACGGCCCCACACGGCCCATTGAGCTGCACGGACGCCCTGGGCTGGAACAGAATAACCCGGCACATCAACGCATAGAGGGCTGCATGGTGGTAGGCCTGTGAAGCGGCCTGCCGCAGAACTGGGATGGGCTCACCTCCCCCTGGTAAGCGGGTGGTGCTGGTTGCACGTTGGGACACTGAGAGGGCAATCCACTATTGATGCGCACACTGGACACGTAGAAGGCCTTGGTTGGTTTGTGAGGGCTGGGGGGGACGGGTGAAGTGACGAACCACCTCGCCTGGTGCGCTGCAGTCCCCAGACCCCTCAGCCTGAAGCACCTTAAACCCGGCAGCAATCCACATCAGTGCCAGTGACACGGAAGGTGACTGCAGTGGTGCCCCAGATGTGTGACCCCCGGCTGGGACTGGCAACAGGAATGGGGGTGGTGACTCCGGCTACCCTGGGAGGCCTCTGCTCACCAATATTGGCTTGCTTACTGATGAGGTGATCCGCAGCGGTGCGCATCCCGCTGAACCTGGTTGGACTCCCCTCCCGGCCCAGCGGTCTAATCCGGGCCCAGGGAGAACCAGCTGGTGTAGAGCTGACGACTGGTGGGCTGATTTAAAGGTGGGCCTCCCAAAGTGAACTTGGTACGCCCCCGCTCCAAGGCTTCTAAGTACTCTTCAGTAATGTCCCTCTGGGGTAAAGCTTCACAATCGGAGGCGGCATTGCGTCCCTCACCGCCGCCGGCAGGAGGAGAGCCCTCAGCCCTAATCACCCAAGGGTATATGGACCGCTTTCTCCAGGAGATACAAGCTGATATCTCATCTCTCAGAGACGACTTCAAAGCGGACCTCCGGGACATTTGAAAAGAGGTGTCAGAGATCGGAGACAGGGTGGATGACCTGGAGCGGACTGTTGATGAGCGGGCTGAGGACCAGGAGATGCTTTGGCACCGCCTCAACACGCTAGAAGATCAGCACATCGAACTGCAAACCAAACAGGAGGACTTAGAACGTCGGAGCCACCGTAACAACATCCGCATCCGGGGTGTCCCACCGGGTGTGGAGGGATCGGACATTATGGCCTTTACGGCAGAGCTCCTACTGGCTGTCCGGGGAGAGGACGACGCATCCCCTCCTGCTCTAGACCGGGCTCATTGAGTCTCTCTGAGAATGGGGAGAGTGAGCGGTGGACCTGATATCCTGACTAGGGTGCACTTTTTCACTTCAAAAGAGGCGATCATGCAAGCGGCTAGGAAGAAGGCTGAGCTCACTTTCCAGGGCCACAAGATCCAACTCTACCAAGACCTCTCCCCTGTTACACTCCGGAAGCGCCGTGACTTCAAGCCTGTTACAGACAAGCTGCGCACTCATGGAATATGCTACCAGTGGGGCCATCCCTTCACTCTCCTATTCCAATGGGAGGGAAAACGCCGCTCAATGCATTCGCTGGCAGAGGCCAAGACGCTGTTGGGGCTGCCGGATGAACCGTCGACCAGTGACGGTCCGCCCCGACCTGACGAGCTGGGGCAAGATCTCATGCCCAAATGGATTACGATCCTGCAGCGCCATGCCAGCAAACAGCAAGTTGGTCGCTTCTCTCAAGATGCCAAGCAGGACATAATTAATCACCCTCGAGCACTTGGCGGAGAGTCCTCTCCTGATCGCTCCACTGCTGGCCCCTTGGGAGAGCATGGTAATCCAAAGGCGGACCCAAACTGACCCAGTAGCCGCATCCTTCCTGTGCTGCTCCGGTGTGGATTGAGGCAGGCCCCGGGGGACCCAGAGAGCTCTGAAGATGGAATCCTACGGTTCCCCATGGACTGCTGATGGTCGACCCCCATAGACTCATTCTTCCAGAGGGTGACTCCTCTAGCGGGATTGGAGCGCCTCGGCGCCGGTCTCCGTGTATAGAAGAAGTCAGAGTTAGACCCAGTTGGTCTCTTGTTGTCACTTGTTCTTTTTTGTTTTTCCCTGCAGGTCGGACTCTAAGTATCACTGACATATGGTGCGGAGACTCTGGCAGCTGCGTGGGGTGGGGGTGGAGCTGTGGGGCATGCCTGGGGGCGTGGGGCTCTGGGTGGGTGGATGTGGGGTCCCACACGGGTGGGTTCCTACTGCAGGGCTACAACTGACCAGGGTATGGGATGCAGGCGACAGGGATGGCCTCCCTCTCTCAGAATAATATGAGTGCCCCAGCCCTGTCGCCGAAGCGGATCAGCCTCTCCACTGATAATGCCAGTGACCCCCCATTAGCTTTGAGCGGACTTAAATTACTTTCTCTAAACATTGGGGCCTGAACATCCCAAACAAACACAAGCAATTGGGGAATTACGTGATGCAGCAAGACCCTGACGTCTTGATGCTTCAAGAGACCCATCTGATTAAGGCCGACCTTTACCGCATGGCACACCCCAGATACCCTAGGCTGCACTCGGCCTACACCACCTCTAAGACCCTGGGAGTAGGTATCTTATGCAAGAGCTCCTTTTACACACTGTAATCAAAGAGACACGGGACTGGGAGGGCTGCTTTCTATCTCTTCAGTTACTTCGGAGGCACCAGTCACTCACATTGCTCAACATATATGCCCCCAACACCTCCCAAGACACCTTTATTAGATGTATCCTACAGGAGCAACTGGGGGAGTAGAGGAAGACGTCATTGTCTGTGGGGATTTCAACCTGGTGTGGGACCCCTCCCTTGATAGAAGTACTGCGACCTTCCAAAACACAGGCGCTATGTCTGGGAATCTTAAACAGGACATCGAAAGCTATGGACTAATAGATGTGTGGTGATATAGGCACCCCGGCGTGAGGGACTATTCCTTCTACTCCCATGCCCACGCCTCATAATCCCGCATTGATTATGCCTTTGTCTCATCTTCTGTCCTGCGACCTCTTCACACAGTAGAGATCTCCGATATCTCTATAGCTGATCATGCCCACTTGGCTCTCACCTGGGACATTGGCGCCCATCAGGACCAGGCCCCGTGCTGGCACATGCCCCTACACTTATTGCGCGACCCCGTGGATGTGGCGGAGATACGCAAGGGTATAGAAGAATACTTTCGACTCAACACCCTGGCTCAAATCTCCCACATACACTTTGGGATGGCTTTAAAGATACCATCAGGGGCACAATCACGACCATAGCTATTCCACGTAGGCGCGAGGTGCAGTTAGTGAAAGCTAAAACTACTGCAGAGATTAAACAGCTGGAGCAACTGGATAAGGCAGCTCCCACCCGCCGCACCAAGTGACAGCTGGCCCTATTAGGCGGCCAACTGCATGCCCATCGCACGGGTAGAGCTGAGTGCACCCTTCTGTACTTACATCAACGATACTAGAAGGGGGGCGACAAAACGGGGAAGCTGCTGGCACGTAAACTAAGTCATAAGCATGCTAAGTCCCATATTGCCAAATTGCGGGTGGGTGATGCGGGCTGGGTAACGGCGGAGAGGTACAAATTGGAGGTTTTCCGGGCCTATTATCAGCAACTGTATTACAGCGAAGACCCCTCCCCCACACGGCTTCACATATAGCTTACCGAGTGCGACTGGGAACCCCTGTCCCCGCAACACGCGGCCCTCCTGGATGCCCCTATCACTGCAGACGAACTACGCAATGCGGTCCACGCTCTTCCTAGGTAAGGCTCTTTTATCGCATGTTCCTCCCCCAGCTGCAAGAGCACCTACTGACCCTCTTTAACTCCTTTTCACAAGACACTGGACTCACCCCCACAATGGCGATGGCAGAAATCTCGCTCATTTCTAAAGCCGGAAAAGACCCCGCACAATGCTCCTCATACCTCCCCATAGCCCTTCTTAACACGGACGCAAAACTCTTTACTAAAATCCTTGCGGTGCGCCTTGACCCGTAATTACCAGGCCTCATCAATCCGGACCAAGTGGGGTTTATTCGTCAGCGACAAGGGGCTGACAACGTGCAGCGATTGCCCATTTAGTAGAGAAGGTCCGCAGACTTAAAATACCTGCTTGTCTTCTCTCGCTTGACACAGAGAAGGCATTCAACAGGGTGGACTGGACATACCTTCAGGCGGTGCTCCACAAGGTGGGGCTGGGACAGTCTTTTGTCTCCAAAATCATGGCGTCTTACGTCGCTCCAACTGCCCGAATTCATGTAAATGGGAGGACCACAGACCTTATTGCCTTGGGTCGTGGCACGTGACAGGGGTGCCTGCTCTCACCACTGCTCTTTGCCCTGACAGTGGAACCGTTGACCATCCACGTCCGGGCCTCCGGGGGGATAAGGGGCATCCCCTATGGGGGCAGAAGCACAAGATTAACCTGTTTTACGACGACCTCCTCCTCACCCTTGCTCAGCCCGCGGTCTCGCTCCCCACTGTCAATGACGACCTAGAGTCCTTCTCAGCTATTTCTGGCTTCAAGGTCAATATGACTAAGTCATTCGTTCTCAATCTTACCCTCCCGGCCGCAGAGGCTAAGGCATTGCAGGACACCACCCCCTTCCAATGGTCAACTGATTCTATTAAATATCTGGGTCTTTACATTACCCCCAATCCCGCCACGTGGTCTCGTGTTAACTGATCCCCCCTCTGCCTCGCGATTCTGGCAGACCTGCAGCGGTGGAAACCCCTTTATATCTCCTGGTTGGGGCGTGTTAACGCTATTAAAATGAATATACTTCACCGGGTTCTCAACATCTTTCAGACGCTGCCCACATCAATACCGCAGGAGGACATCCAACGTCTTCAGAAAGACACGCGCTCTCATATGGAACTGGAAGCCCCCCGTATTGCTCACTCCTTATTGATGTGGCTCCGAGACAGGGGTGGGCTGGCGTTTCCAAACCTGTTAAAATACTACTGGGCGGCACACCTGAGGTATATTTCCGAGTGGGTGGTGCGTGAAAGCGAGAAGCACTGGTTCCACTTGGACCGGGCTGTGGCATGCCGACCTCTGTGGGACCTGGCCTGGTTACCCAAACGAGCACGCCTGCCCAGTGCCTATGTTGCAGCCGAACCAGGACGGTGTTGGATATCTGTGACAGAATCGCGGTGAAGATGGGTCTCACTTCTTTCCCCTCTCTCAACACACCCATAGCACGTAACCCGGCCTTCCCTCCGGGCCAGCCGCCACTCGCTCTTCGCCACTGGGCGGAGAGGGATTGTTGGACACTTAGTGACCTGTTCAAAGGAGACACCATCAAGCCCTTTGAGACATGTAAGGCTGAGTTTGCTCTTCCTGCCGCGACCCACCACCAATACCTCCAACTGCGACACTGGGCAACGTAGGCCGGGACACATGCGGCAGCAACATGCCCTCGCACCCCTTTCGAGAAGCTAGTGCATAACTTTGATGGCTCGAAGGGGCTGATCTCCAGAATCTATCAGGTGCTCCAACACTCAACTCCGGCCGCTACACATAACTACCAGGCCGCGTGGCAAGGCGATATCTCTAGGGAAATCAACACTAAACAATGGGAAACACTATGGCAAGACATCCCTAAAACATACCGCAGTATTGCGGCGCACAAAACTGCGTGCAAGTTAATGTTCCGATGGTATCATACACCCACCTGTCTAGCAAGTATCTACCGCGCGGTCCCTGATGTGTGTTGGCATTGCGGGTAGGAGGGCAGTACTCTCTGCCTCATTTGGTGGTCCTGCAAGGTAATTTCAACCTTTTGGAAGGAGGTCTTGGGCCAAATTAAGGGTATTTTGGGCTTTCCGCTCCCGGGCCTGCCCTCCGTCACGGTCTTAGGCAAAAGCCCGCCCGGCACCGAAGCTATGACCCACGCCGACTGGGCATTAGCAAGCCACCTACTGCTGGCCGCACGGTAGCTCATGGCATGCACTTGGAGACAAAAGTCACCTCCATCTGTGGTGCAGTGGTTCGCTAGGATGTGGCATCTCCTGGGGATGGAGCGGCTGTCGCACAGTCTGGCGAACACCGATAAGAAGTTCCAGGGGATATGGCAGCCCCTCATACACTATCTCACACACATAGAATGTACATGTTTTAACCCTCCTAAGCTCAGAGTGCTCCAGCTTTTCTGTCCTGAGTGACTTATGATCTTCCGTGGCTGCCTAGAGACTTCCCACGCGGGCTGACGGAGCCTAAGCCCCATTCCCCTCACTTCTAGCGGCGTGACCCTGCACCTCGTCACTATCGCACAGACAATACTTTCTCAGACCTGTAAAAAGTTATTTTATTTTGTTGGATGGTTTACCTTCGTTCACCCCTCAAGAGGATTTCTGATGCCACAACATACGAGGCTGCACAGCTGCTATTTTCACAACACTAACCATGTTCCCATGGTCGGGTGGCGGATGGAGACATGGCCCCTGGGATCTACCATCATAGGCCATAGGGGGTCAGGGCTTCCCTTATGCATTTCATTCCAGTCAGGGCGAGGAAGCTCTGGTTGTATCGTATTTACTGATAACCCCTGGCGCGATATTTCTGACGTTGCACTTGCCATGTTAACGCAGCCGGCCCAAAGCGGTTGTAGGCGGCTTGCTGTGTATCACCTGCATTGCCTTCTTGGATTTCTCATTCTTGGATATGCAGCCGACCCGACAGGTGTTGTAGGCGATACAATGTATGTTATACTGCTTGCCTCCCTGTTAACAATAACATTTTATAAAAGAATAAAAAATTTAAAAAAGAATGGTATTCATTCTAGTTTAGTCTGGATCTGGTTGTATTTTCTCCAGAACAACCCAGCTCATATCTTTTTCAAAGTGTCCAAGTTTGAGAAAGTGGGACTTTTTTATTGCACTACATTTGCACTGGATAGTGCTCTTGTGTTCACATCTACATATAGCTTTTCTAGAACTCATTCCTATGTAGTATAAGTTACAAAGACGTGTGACGGTGTAAATTACATGTATCGTGACCACATAGGTTGTCCTCTGTAACTGTGCAGGACATAGAGGACATAATCACTATTACAAAAAGATCTCCTATGGTAATCCACATATTATTTGCGGGTGCCAAATGTTATTATTTAAGCTCAACAATTATTTGTTCAAAATCATTATCTCCCTTTAGCCATTAACTTTCACATTCTACCATGTTTCAGAAACACCATAGCAAAGAAGGAAAAATTGAAGGGGTTTTAAAATGTATGAGTTCAATGTGTATAGGGTATAGCCAGGTTGACATGGAATTACACACAGACTTTAAAGACTAAAGAGAATGAACAGATTCTTTGTTTTGGCCTTTGTTTCATCAATTCATGTCTATTTGAAGCCAAGGTGATGAAATGGGTTACACACAGAGAGTCGAAAAGGGTGGAGGTATTCATACGTCTTTAGGGAGCCACTAGTTGTCTACAACACTGAATGTTGAGGCAATTAATTGACCAGTGGTGGATCACTGTAAAGAGCTTTATTTCTGTGGTCAGCTTAAACATCAGTGTTATTGCTGCAAGTGTCCAAGTTGGTCATATTTTCTGCTTTTTATTAAGCATATTATATTTTTTAAGGACAAAAACATTGAATACATGATTTACTCACGTTTGTGTATTTTCTGAAGGGAAATGTATTTTTCCAAGTTTCTTCTCAATTTCATTTCATTGCCGTATTTGCCCACAGTCCCATCGTCTGCCAGGATAAAATGGGAGTGCATGCTGTTCAGGCTTGTTAACTTGCTGAGGGGGTTGCCCAGTGTCTGATACAGACACACTACCTAAAAACAAAGTTAACAGAATTCGGCATATGACTTGCAAGCTACTGCACTTCTATTGTTATTTTCTTTCCATTTGAAAGCAAATTGAAAACATATATCTGTAAAACTTGGTGGGCAGAAGGATACGTACTACCTGGTAAAATAACGGAATTAAATGTCATCATCCACAAGATTCAAGGCTGGAAAGCACATTACAAGGTCGCCATAGGAAAATGCATTCTGTTATCGAAAACTTGTGAAATAGAACCCAAGGAAAATACAATTTAATGAAGGTGTTTAATGTGAGTTTACAAATGTTGTTTGAAAGACTTTATTTCTGCATCTGTATGCAAACATCACTCTCCATATTTTCCTTCCCTCAAAGACTCTGTCATTTCATATACCATCATATTAGAAGCTGATATAGCGAAACTTCTGATTATTATTTACAGGATACAACTAATGACTAAGACACAAACTCTAACGTGCACTTTCACGTCTGAGTAAAACGGTGCAGAAACTGAGAAAGTTAAAGTACCAGCACCATAAAAGAGTGCTTGCATGGGTAGAAACAAAAGAATTTAAATACGATTAGTTTAAATGTTTATTAATAAGAGTATTATAACAGAATAGTTATGAAAATGTATGATGAAAATGCTTTCACTGACAAAATAGTACAATCCTTAATGGTGAGACTTAGCATCTCTATTACTTTCATTGTAATGCATCATGAAGAAAAATGTGGTGCAAAATTAAAATGCCTAATGTTACCTGAATTATATTTTCAGTATAAACACTTGACATTATTAGGATCATAAATACCTAGAAACAATTGTAGTAAAATGATTTTTAAGAATAATTCACATGTATGTACTTTGAGATGGGTGGAAATAGGCCAAAGTTAGCCTTGGTCATTCCTATATAATAATCACGGACAGCATTACCACTATTTCTTTATATGAAATGCTTGATTTATTTCATTATGTTTGAAATTAATTATGAGTTTAATTTACTAAATAAGAAATGCCAACTCTTAAATGATGAATTGCCTTTTCCCTAAGCTGCATTATTTCATAGCTTGGTACAATGGACTTTTGACACGTTTCTGCAAATGTTGCTTTATCTGTTCTGTTTATGTAACATTCTTTTATGATTAAGGACATTTTTCTAGTCTTTCATTCTGAGTAATTTTGTGAGAACCTGATCTCTGGTTTGAAACTATTAGTGAAACATAGGATATTGCTCTTTGTCAACTAACCTGTGAGGATGGAATGGACAGTCGTTTCTCATGAGCTGCATGGGAAAGTATCCTGGACTAATAAAATTGTACCTGACGATCGGAAGAATATCCACATGATGATCAGACCATTGTGCTGTGATGACTGATGTCACCAAGGAATATTTTACAGTTATAAAAGTGACTCTCCAAAGGAGGAAGCGTATTAGATCTTGGTCCTGGTCCCGGCCAAAGCCAGTCCTTACTTGTTGACCCGCTCTTACTTTTTGGATTTCTTTGCTGATTCTCTTAGCAGATCAACTGGAACCCTTCTTTCCTGACAGCCTATCTTCTATCTCCTATGCTTTATTCCCTTTGCTAATGAACTTGCTCGTTGGACTATTTGGAGCCGTCTGGTGAGAGACTAGACTTGAACTTTCCTGATTTTGCTCCATTTTCCCCTTGCCCATGAACTTTTCCCTAGTGGACTTTAGCTTGAATCCTTTCTCCCTTTTTAGAGAACTCTTTTGATCCAATTAACCATCCTACTTTCTTTTGTTGGTGGTAGGATTCTGTAACTTTAACCAAACTCTTAGGATTTTGACTAAGATGCAGTTTTATACTACATGCTGTAAGATTCTTAACTGAAATGCTTAAAATGTAACTTAAATGCAATGTGTTTGGATCTTTAATATAATAACCAAATTATCTAAATGTCCCGTGTCTCCTCATAGTGTCCTATGTTCTTTCCTTAGAAACTGTGCTTATGAAGGACTGAATTCTAAATGTGTGACAGGGAGAATCTTAGATTATTCTCAGAGCACTAGGTTATGTTGCTCTTATTTTGTGTTGCAACTGCAGAACGTTTAGTTTGTATAAATCTGGTTAGACTAAACTTCTTTAGGAAGACCCAATCTTCCAATTGTGATACTTTACTTTTATAGCATGGTTTTGAGAATAGTGTATTTGAACCTCATTTTTAACTTGTGAATTGGCTGCTAATTAATGGTCCTCATTGGGTGGCCAACAGTTTTGGGCATCCTAATTTCTCACTACGACGGAGAAAGATCCATCAGAGGACCATCGCCTCTGTGGTAAAGTGCAGTGATGCGAATTGTCTAATTGTACTAAGGGCCCAGTACGATTAGAGAGTTAGTTGAAGTAAAAAAATGCTTCTGCTGTATCAAAGCAAAACACATTTTTTAGAGGTCACTTGTCTCCACTGAAATTATTCACCTAAACTACAAAAAGTCTGTATGTTGGTGATGTGATGAACTTAAAGTCTTCACGTCAATAGGTTTGTTAAATGCCTAATGGAGGGTGATTCATGCCACGAAGTAAATTAAAATATAGAACTAATTTGCCAGTCACAACATAACTTAGTTCCGTATAATAGGGGCTGATATGGTAAAGAAGAATTTACTACATGCAAAACCCACAACTTATTTGGAAGAATTATTTTACTCACATCTTTTCCAATGAGATCCCTTTGGTTCTCTATGATCCCCCATGGTGGGATTCCAATTGCGCAGATCTTTCTTAGATACTGGGAAGCATGTGCCTTCAGTGCATCACCCACATGCTTAGAAACACCTAAACACAAAGTGCATTTTGAGATTGTCAGAATAAACTCCAGTAGCTCATGCTCAAACGGACAAGCCGAGTAAAAAAGTTGTCAAGAAAGTTGGGGAAATAGCACTAAGCAAAAGCATTGATAGCCCCAATAATTGTGGCATTTGCATATTTGAAAGGTGTTATCCCTCAAAGACACACTAGTGCAGGACAGGCACTAGCAGTGCTATTGTACCTCATACACACAACAGCTACAGTGTAGGAAGCAGCACTGCATGCCTACCTCACATACAGAACATGTGCAGCACAGCCAGCACCACCAGGGCCTGACTGGGAACTGAAACCGGCCCTGGCAAACTGCTCCGTCGGCCCCCCACGGAAGGAGAGGTGGGAGTGCGGCAGAGTTGTTTGTTAGGGCCGGTTTCGGCTGATTTTGTTACAGGGGGCTGATATTGCCAGCCCCCGGTACCAAAAACGCCCCCCCCAGGGGTTCAAAACCAGCCCCCACCATGGCGGCCCACAGGGGAAAGGCCCGGTGCCCGCTACGGCCAGTCCGGCCCTGAGCACCACTCCAAGCTTCTTCACAAACTGAACGGTACAGCACCACGGCACGTGAACCAGACGTGCAAGTCTCCCTCCCACAGACTTAGTGGTTCAGGTCGAGATGCAGCACTGAGCAGGAGCAATAGTGCAATCTTCAGACATTCTTCCCTAATGCTCAGAATATTTCCAGTGCAGGTAAAAGGAATACAAACCACATTCAGATATGGAACAGACACAGCACAGCGAGTGGCAGTTCAATTCTGCCTAGACCCAGAACATGTACAGCACCATCAGTGGCCACTTATCTCTCATACACAATAGGTACAGCAGATAAAGAGATGCATAGCGCAAGCATCTTTTAGAAACAGTGCAGCCAACCATCAATAGCAATTGAAATTTACCCCAGATATAGGCAACATCACTTGCAGTGCAACTGTCCCTCTGCTGCAGAATAGGTACAGTACAAGCCCCTTCATATGGGGAGCAGCACTATAATTTTCACTCAGAACATAAGGTGCATAGGTCATCAACAGTCACTCCAGACCCACAGATCTTGCAGCTTTGTTCAACTGTGAAAAAGGCTCACCAGAGAAGAACATGAACAACTCATTCTTCCCACAGAGATCCATCACAAATGTTCTTTAGACACAATATTCAATCCTCCAATGGGTGTAGATATGGAGGGGAACGAGTAGTATCCTCCCACAAGGACCTTGCAAGGGCCACTAGGAATGAATGCAGCCACAATGTCATGTGGATTCCCACCTATCATGGATGTGGACACGGGGATAGGAGGAGGGGCATTCCCCACCATTAAGCCGGCTGACTGTTGAAGAGTGAGCTATCCACTGTGGCCTGACACTGTGATGTCACAGGAACTTGCATCTCTGATGGGTGCAGTGCAAGCCGTGGTAGCTAAAACTCAACACAGACACTGACTGCTACACCAGGGGTACATCCAGAGTGGTATCTAGCCTATCACTAGACTCTGTCTTTCTGAAGGGTGACAACATGGATGGAGAAATAGTGAAGTGGGCATTACGTATAAGGCTGGTTTGGTTAGGCTGCATTACATGCAAGTACACTATGGCAAAACAACAACGCTCCATTTTGGCTTTAGGCACCTCTAACTACTAAGTCAATAATTTGCAGAAGGGAAGCAGCTGAACCTCATGTATAGCCTGCCTATAAGCCCTTCCCACACTTAAGTCAATCATTCACAGGAGGGAAGCACCAATCTGCATACAAAGCAATCAGTGGGCTATGTTTGTACCAATGTGCACTATGGCACTGATATACTCTTTAGAGTAGGTAGAAAACACAAAGCACAATGATAAATACAGCTTTCCCCCCACGTATGGACTGAAGTCAAGATATAGTAGGGTGTGCAGATGAATACTCTAAAGCCAATTAATATTTACCCCTTTTATATTTAGTTATTTCTTTCCATGTAGCATGTAAAACGTTGAATATTTTCACGATATTTGCACTTATTTTCATGTTTTCTTTTAACTATTTTGTGTTCTTTTCTCCATTTGCATGTAGCCAGTTCCTCTCTTTACTAAATTTCAATGATGATCTCATGCGGTTTTGCTGTACTGTTCACCTCACAATAAATGTATCACTGTCATGAGTCTTCCGTACAAAATGAAATTAGAAAAGGTTGTCATGACAACCTTCTATCAGAGCTGTCTTTGAGATATTGCAGCTGCAATAAGTGAGAACATTTACTGCTTGCAAAGAAACTTCCCTGCACAGCACGCACTTGCATGGTTCACACAAGCTGTTAAGAATTCCACACAGACTCCACCTGTTGAAAAATCTTCCAAACAGTTGACAGGTAAAGGCACCAATCAACGACTTCGATCAGAGAAGAAAAAGGAATGATTTAAGTTGGTGTCAAAGATACAGGCCCATAAGGAAACCTCTCAAGGGCAAAGGAACTGAGGTTCGGAAAGTCCAAGACTCCATAACCGATTCCTGCTGACAGAGAGAGGCCCTCAGCTTAATACCTTGTGAACAGAAACGGATTTCCTTTAACTGCACATATTTCGGGCTATGGGAAAGGAGGACCATTCAGCCCCCAAAGCCTCCAACTATTTTCTTCCGAAAGCATCAGGGCTGCCTAAGCTTCATGGGCTAGGGCTACAATAGCACCAAGTGAGAGGAGACGGTAAGGAAAGTCTTTCATGTTTTTTCTTACCTCTTAACCGAGGATTCTAAAACAGTCACAAACATTTAAATTTTTAATGAAAGGTAAGGACATTATTTCATGTTTTTTCTTACCTCTTAACAGACGATTCTAAAACAAGTCACAAAAATTAGACTTTTTTATGAAAGGTAACGGAAGTCTTTCATGTTTTTTCTTACCTCTTAACAGACGATTCTAAAAAAAAATTGATTTTTTATGAAACGTATTGGGAGACCAACAGTGTATAACGCACAGATTGATGAAAGATTAGATCAATGCCTAAAAGTACAGATGATACATTATGAATTCTAGTGACTCATCTGGTCATACAAGAAACAACAAATTCAAGGGAAGAATGCCAAAATTTATTTTACGGTAAGGCTGTATTCCAGTCCATTGTTTTCCATCCACTGTGCCACTTTAAACAGAGACAAGCCACATGTAAATCAGCTTTAGTCTTTCTGAATTAGGTACAGTTCAGCCTAAACTGTCAAGCCAGGTCTTGTCTAGAAAGAAACATAACCAGCCCTAGATCGGTTTCAGACTTCTTAGGTCTTATTAGAGAATTATACCTTGAGTCCTGCAGCACACTGAGCACAGGACGTGTCTCTGAGCATTCCTGCCGTGCTTAGGATGTCTAGTGCAACAAACATCCTAGTCAAGGAAGAAATGACTGAATTAATCTCAATCACCAGTGATGACTCGGAACATATTCCAGTCCATCATTTTTCACCGACTGTGCCACTCAACCATATGTAAATAAGTGTTGGTCCTGGTGCAGAGCGAACAGTCCAGCCTGAATTGCTGGTCCATTTCCGCTCTATTTGGGAACACAAGCAACCTCTGATCAGTTTCCAACTATTAAACCTTATTGGGCCTTGTAGCTCAGAGAGTACGGAAGTCACATCCAGGCATCCCTCTCAACTTAGGGCATCTGCTGCCACAAACAATTCAGGCCAATCTGCCAGGCCAGACGTGGGTTCTGTACTAACTGTGCCATTGGACTCAAGCTGCAGCTCACTGATGAAGTCAAGAAGGCCAACACCGGTCTGAGTTGATATATTCATGCTAAATGCATGATTGTTAGGTAAAAACCGATATTTAAATGTTTTTTAAGTGTTAAATATTTACTTAGAAGGTGCACAATCATGGACACAAATGTTACATGGATTTCTGCAAAGCATAATAGTGCACATAATGCACCTAATGAAATGCTATAACATTGTATGGTACAAGACAAAGGGCACATATCTTTCTTTTTGTTCTGAAAGAGATGATTATTCTGCTGCTCCATATCACACCTGTAAGATTTTATTGTAATAAATATCCCAAGATCCTGGTAGTGGATCGCCTAGAAAGTACCTAAATCTTGTACTGGAGAAGACAAATAGTAAGGGACACACCTGAGAACGGTTAAATACAACAAAATCCTAAGTGAGATGGCCACAATGGGTACGTAAACAAAGCAGGGAAACTATGTGAAAGAAATAGAGCATGGAAAATGCTGGCAAACTACTCAAAATATACTAAAGGGAAATCATTAATACATGCCATTAGGGATAAAAAGGTAATTACTCTCACATCAAAACATTCTTAAAGCCTTTCAAGACTTCTACCAGAACTTATAGAACATCAATGAACACATGAAACTCAGTGACTGCATTAAATTCCTAGATCATAGGAGGCGGAGCTAGCTCGCTACCAAGATGGCCACTTGAGCCGAGAGCTCCGTGATTCTGCCCTAACGATCCGTCAAATATCCTTCAGCTACAGACCGATATCGCCCCACGGGACGGTGTCCTGCCATCTGGAACCTGTCGCGCACCCGACGATCGCTTCGTGGAGCCTGGAGCTCCCCTCTGGGTGCCGCGAGGGAACCGAGCTGCGCCGGACGAGCTGGTCCTCCTGCGGCTGCCGGAGCGTGGAGACAGAGCGACGGGGACTGTGGCGACACCGGGCTGCCTCACGCTGCCCTGATCCCCGGTGAGTGTCGGTGCGGGGCGCCCCCTGTGAGCCTGAAGGGAGCAATCTGCTGCCAGCAACGACCCAGGAGTGCGCCCGGAGTGTGATCGACGGCGCTGGAGAGCGAGCCGGAGCGAGCGGTCCTGGGTGTGCTGAAGAAGGCCTCGAGGATAGGCCTGGCGACGCTACCGCCGTGAAGACTGAGGGACTGCCTGCCTGGCAGCGAGGCAGCCCGCGCTGGGAAGGCGGAGACCCCCCCCAGGTACCTGAAGCCGGCACGAGGATGGGGTGCGCTGGGTGTCCCGGGAGAGCTGCAGGCTTTCTCAGAGAGCGACTGCCGATAACTTCCCTTCTACACATGCGGCCATCCAGCGAAGCAGTGCAGCGCGCCCCCCGGTAACCCCAGATTCTGTGGGGATTGCACGTCGTGGGACAGGCTTGCCCAGAGCGCTTTCACCAGACGTGTGCGTCTCACCACACAGCGCTTCCTGGTCGTGTCACAAGGGCCCGGGGACTGTCCGCCATCTTAGCCTTCAGGCCTGGACTCTGGGCGTACGGGGTACCACCCGGTCTGAAGGCCTGGCGGACCTGGGAGCTTCTGCTAATGCCCGAGTGGAAGGAGCGGTCACCCTGATCTAGCGGCGATACTCCTGCAGGCCTTCACCTGTTCCTCGAGGCCGGCGCGCACGAACCCATAGCTGACTTGTAGGCTGGGAGACCCCCGGGGGCTGGAAGGGGGGCGAGAGGAGCTACGGCCACCGAAGGACTGAGACGCGGGTGTGATTAGCTGCTGCAAACAGGGCCGGTGGCAGCACCGAGTGACCATAGCCACCTCACGGGACGGTGCCCCTCTGGCAACATGACGAGGGACCTTGCGGAATTGATAGTGGCTAGCATTAACATTAATGGAACGAAACGCCTCCCCTTGTGAGACAATCCTCCACGAACCGGGCGATAGTGATACTGCCGGGTGGGTGACACTCCCCCAATCCTCAGAAGCGGTGGAGTGGGAGAAGTCCGGGCAGAGGGACACAATAATGGGGCGAGTGGAAAAAAACCAGCCAAAGTTGACATTCAGCCAGAAGAGGTCCAAATCCTTAGAGGTTGCTAATGAGGATGGTGCTCGGGAACAGAGCCAGGACGCTACGGACCCAGGGCAAGACATTCGCAGTCTCTTGTTGGCTATGGAGAAGAACCTCCAGGGCGGTATCACCTCCCTTGGAACAAAGATGGATGCTCTATCATACAGAATGGATCGCATGGCTGAGAGGCTAGACAAGCACGCAGAGCGACTGGATATGTCCGAGCGCAGATTGACGGAGGCAGAGGAGACACAAACCACGCTTGACTCCGAACATAAACAACTAGGTAGGGTCATGCAGGTCCTACAGGACAAAACAGAAGATCTCGAGGCGCGTTCCCGGCGCTGCAACCTCCGCATTACGGGTGTCCCGGAGACCACTCAAACGGGAAACATGGAGCTTTTCACGGAGGGCCTATTGAAAACTCTGTTAGGCGAGAACTCCTTTGCCACTATGTTTGTGGTCGAGAGGGCGCACCGATCCCTGGGCCCACGACCACAGCCAGGAGCAGCTCCAAGGCCAATAATTGCTAAGCTCCTTAATTACAGGGACCGTGATGTGGCGCTCAAACTGGCCCGTGAAAAACAACCACTGCGCTACGAGGGGTCGACGATATCCCTGTTCCCGGACTTTACGGCCCAGGTACAGGAGGCCCGACGATTGTTTGCTCCCCTGAAGAGGCAATTACGAGACCTCGGAGTTGACTACGCCATGTTATACCCGGCGAAGCTGCGGGTGAACCGGCAGGGCCGCTCCCATATCTTTACTGACCCAGAGGCACTACAGAAGTCTCTGAAAGACTGGACAAAGGAGAAGCGCCAGGACCCGGCATTGCAATTGATGAGAGACGACACAGTTGGACCCCTTGATGAACCGGACTGATAGCACTATTGGAATACTACCGGATAGGTATGTCACGCACTTTGGGGCAAGAAGGAGAAGATCCCTGGACGCACTACTTTGGGACTGGTGGGGGATGCCCCCGTGCGCTCCCTCTACAAAGACTTCCTTCTAATGGACTCGGACAGGTATTGTCGTCTATTGGATTGAACGGGGGGAAACTATACGGCCCCCCCCATGCGGAACGGGGTGGCTGGGAGGGCATGCTCGAAATAATGTGGCCAGGGCCCTGGCTTTAATTCTTACGAGGGCTTGTACCTCCTGGAAACCTATGGTCTGCCCAGACAGCTCGCAATATAGACACGTGTCAGAGAACAAAAAGGAAATAAGGAAGAGCATTACTCTGGGGTGATACAGTCGAGCCCTATTGGGGGCTTAGTTCCTTGCATATTTCTGCAGTTGATATCTCTCCTATGGGCGGGATGCGGGGCACGGCCATACATGACTTGGGGTTTTCTCTTAGTTTTTTATTTTTGTTGAGTGAGCTACATCCGCCTCAGAGTGTAATACACCGGGGATGTATTGTTTTGTTGGGGGTGGGGTGGGGGGACCATTGGGAGGGAAGGGTGGTATCGCAGCCTAGTTGGGGATGGGCAGGCGTGGGTGGGGGTGGCGGGGGTTTGGTTCCAGAAGAGGCACGACATTTAATTGAGGAGGTTCCCTCCAGGTGCCCGGGTTTTGGCAGGGGGGGGGAGTTTCAAGACACAGGCTCTGTTATATCATGCCTGTCGGGAGGGGGGGGAGTGGGTTGTTATCGTTTTTTGATGCGACTATTGACGAGATTTCACATGACATGCGGTGTTGCTGTCGAGCGCACCTGGTTACTCCAACACTGAAACAATTGAATCACACTATCACGCATGGCAGACGCAGCTGAACCCAACTCCATCCACTCTTTAGAATTAGTGACCCTGTTAACTTGGAATGTCCGTGGCCTCAATGACCACCGGAAAGTCCGCAAAGTTCTAAGCTATTTGCACCGACATAACGTGGACGTGGCCCTATTACAAGAGACACACCTCCCTTTGGACAGCCCTATCCTGCGCGCTAAAGGTCTATTGGTGAATGTCCATGCGGCCGGCTTTACTACGCACGCTAGGGGCGTACTGACGTGGGTCAACCCGAGGGCGCAGTTTAGTTTGACACCACTTGAGACGGACCGCGAAGGACGGTTTGTCCTCTCTAGATGTAGTGGCAAAGGCCTGGACCTAATCCTATTGAACGTTTACGGACCCAACTACGACTGCCCTGCTTTCTATACCAATTTGACGTCTTTGGCTCAGCCTTTTGCGCAGGAGGGATTCCTGTGGGGGGGGGGGACTTCAATCTCGTCCGTGACCCGGTATTGGACAGGTCAGATGGGCCGGAACGACGCCCCTCGGCGTCCGCGGGTGCTGTGGAGACGGCCTTGACACGCTTAGATATGTGCGACGTTTGGAGATCCCAGCATGACGGTCAGGGAGGGTACACTCACTACTCAGCGTTTCATAATGTACACACGCGAATAGATTATTGGCTCGCCTCACGACACTTGGCTACACAGCTCCACACGTGCAAGATTTTATCGCGCACATACTCTGATCATTCACCTCTGCTTTTAACAGTGGCCTCCGCCAAGAGGCGTATACCTCCCTTTTATGGCGCTTCCCGCCACACTCTCTCCTGGACACTGTCTTCAGGGAGGACCTGGCCACCGTGATCGAGACATTCTTCGAGGCCAATGTGGGCTCGGTAGATTCCTTCCAGACCGTATGGGAGGCCTTCAAGGTCTACATTAGGGGGTGACTATATCCAAGCACGCTGGAGTCCTCAAAGCGATTAGGGGCAGGTTGATTGCATTGGAGCGCAGAATAGGGGCTCTGGAAACTCCCAATCTACTACTCAAGACGATGCGACTAAGCGGGAATTAGCGCTTGCTTTGCAGGAATATCACGAGATGGCTGATGCAGAGATAAAACACCTTGGGAAGTACGCCATCGCTCGTACGTACGGTGAGGGGGAACGGCCGGGTACGGTCCTGGCGCAACTAATTAGGCAGCGCAGGGCATGCACGACAATACCAGAGATCAGGGACCACCCTGATGGCCCGCAGTTGACGGAAGCTCAGGTGGTGGAACGATTCCGGACGTACTACGAGGGCCTCTACTCCTCCCGCGGCAGCAGCTCGGAAGACCACATATTGGACTACCTGAGCCACATAAAATTGCCCTGGCTCACCAATTGGCACCGTGAGTTCTTGATGAGACCAATTGAGCGAGACAAGATAACTCTTGCTCTCTCGAGCATGCGAGCCGGGAGTGCCCCGGGGAGTGACGGACTTACAGTCGTCTTTTATAAGGCGTTTGCAGACTTGCTCCTCCCGCACCTACTCACACTGTTCGAAGACATGTGCACTTCGGGAGTGCTACCCCCAACCATGTGCGAGGCGATCCTGGTGGCTATACCAAAGCCGGGAAAGCCGCTGGATGAATGCCCCTCGTATAGACCATTGTCTCTCCTGAACGTGGACGTCAAAATAAATGCGAAGATACTTGCAAACAGGCTGACACCTCTGATGCCGCTCTTAGTGGCCCCGGAGCAAGCTGGCTTTATCCCTAGCCGGAGCCTGTCCTACAACCTGCGTACGGTCTTCGCGACATTGCAACATACTAGACCGGAGGTCCCGGCCATTGCGGTGTTCCTGGACATGGAAAAGGCCTTCGACTCTGTTGATTGGCCTTTCATGCATCAGGTCCTCACCCGCATGGGTGTGGGTGAGGTGTTCTTGCAGCTACTGGCGGTTCTTTTCAGATCCCCCACGGCCCGCATCAAAATTGGCTCTCTGGTCACTGACCCTATACGCATCACTAGGGGCACGAGGCAGGGTTGCCCCGTATCCCCGCTTTTATACGCTCTAACAGCTGAGCCATTGGCCTGCGCGCTGCGGGAATGGCACAGTCACAGAGGCATACGCTTTCCCAATTACCGGCTCATCGTCTCCCATATGCAGATGACACTCTGCTGTACGTCAGAGAGCCTGACACGAATCTCTCACCGGTCCTACGTGAGGTGACTATGTTTGGCTCCTTGTCTGGCCTGAAAGTCAATTGGAGTAAATCCATCATGTTCCCCCTCACACCTGCCACACTACCCTTTGAATCCGAATACCCCCTCCAGTGGTCTACCGAGGCGGTGAGGTACTTGGGAATAAAGCTCCACACAGACTCCGAGGTGGTTATGAGGGAGAATTACGGTACCGCCATTTCTCGGCTGGAGGAGGACATTGACAGATGGGTGCGCCTCCCCTGTCCCTGTTGGGCAGAGTATCTCTGATGAAAATGGTCGTATTACCACGGTTCCTGTTTCTCTTTCTGAACATCCCTATAGTGCTCTCTCTGGCGTTTTTCCGACGCCTTCACTCCCTGATGACTCGCCTGGCATGGGCGGGCAAACAGCCGCGTGTTGCATGGCGTATACTGACGATGCCGTATTCAAAGGGGGTCTTGGCGCTCCTGACTTAGAATTATATTACCGGGTGGCGCAGTGCTCCCATGCCTACCATTGGATTCATGGGCCCCGGACATACCCCATGTACGGATAGAAACAACGGTGGCTGCCCCTAGGCCCCTCCCGGCCTTGCTGTTCACACCCCCTGACAGACGCTTAGGTATCATGGCCTCTCTTAACACTGTAGTTCACGCTTGGCATTATCTACTGAACGCTCAAGCGGGCAACATCCTTTATTCTCCGATAGCTCGACTTGACTGGTGCCGCTGGATTGCCCCGTGCGCGGATAGGGGGGTCGTACAGGCCTTGCAGACGCTCAATGTACATACAGTGGGGGACCTATTTGAAAACGGCATGGCGCGATCATGGGAAAATATGCTTAATGAAGGGGACACGGCGACACCCCTTGCACAATACCAGTTTCATAGACTTCAACACGCCCTCAGGGATCTTCTAGGGGATGATATGGCGGAGCCTCCCGAGGTCTTGGCGCTGTCTACTATTATACGAACTCCATCACCCAGTAAGCTGGTGTCCAAGTTATACAGCATCTCTCTGTCCGCGGGGGGTGCGGAATACTCTAAGCCGCGACTGGCCTGGCAACGCAATCTGCAGGTAGACCTCACGGAAGACAAATGGCTATATTGCTGCATGAGCACTAAACGAGTCTCGTTGAACGGACGCCACAGGCTAGTGCATTTTAAATACTTAAACAGGGTGTACTACACACCGGAGCGCTTGCACCGTTATGGGTTGCGCGACAGTTCACGATGCGACAGATGCGGGACACAGATCGCCGATTTTTTCCATCTGGCCTGGACATGCCCGGGGGTGGTAAGCTTTTGGGAAGAAGTATTTGCGGAGCTAAATCGGATAACTGACTTGATGCTTACACCTGACCCGTTACTGGCCCTGTTAGGGTACTCTAAACCTATTTCCAAGGTGCTTAGGCGACTAGTAGACATGGCGCTTCTGGTGGCACGGCGGTGTGTTGCTACACGCTGGCTGCGCGGCCCTACCCCTACTATAGCCCAATGGTCAAAGGACATGATGTATTGCTGCACCCAGACGGAAAATTACAGCGAGTTACTACCACCACGCAATAGACCCAAAAACTTCTGGGCTCTCTATATGTCGCAGAGGACGGCGCAGACGGCTACTGCCGCGGATGCCGACGCCACATCCCAGCACACCACTTCCCACTGACAGAATTGCCCCCTTTGCCTTGAACTCACCATACCACATAGATTGCGAGGCTTACTCCTTCCCACATACAGGCCAGAATGGATGAGCTAGATGGCAATACGCAAATAAGGGATACACGGGTCCCCCCACCGGTTCACTGAGCTGTCTTGTATAACTCTATTGGGGTGCTACGACGCTTGTGATATCTGCTTGTCATGTCTTGAAGAAACTGTCTTTGCAATATGTTTTTTGTTCTTTGTTTTTCATCAGAAAATTTAATAAATACATTAATAAAAAAAAAAATTCCTAGATAATATTCCACTACCTACAACTGACCATGAGGTGAGACTGGCTCTCAACAAGCCTATTGAAAAAGATGAAATCCATAGAGCCATTTGCTATATTAATATTGCCAAAGCCCCAGGCCTGACGGCTTCTTTGGGACATTTTACAAAATCTACACAGAAGCATTGATTGACCCCCTTGATTCACTATTCCATCACTTTGCAGAATCAGGGTCTAAATCAAGAACGGCAACTATTGCAACGATAGTGGTTGTACCAAAAGAAGGGAAAGACCACCTCAAAGTTATGAACTATAGACCCATCTCACCAATCAATATTGATTGACAGGCATATGCAAGGGTCCTAGCCTTCAGGCTGGAGAAGGTAATTGAGAAAGTAAGACACCAGCATAGAAAGGGTTTTTTGAGAGGCAGGCTTGCCTCGGACAATAACAGGCTAATTTGCCATGCACTAGACACATAAAAGAACTCTGGTTTTTCCGGCGGAAACACTGGATTTAGACAAGGTGTCATGGACTTTCCTATGGGCTGTACTTCAAAAATTTTACTTAGGAGACTATTTTATTCACATGGTCATGGCTCTCTATTTAAAACCAGTAGCACAGGTAAGAATAAATGGACACCTTTCCACCCCATTTAATTTATCTCAAGGTATACATCATGGTTGCCCATTATCCCCTCTCTTAGTTCTGCTGGTCACAGAACCACTGCTATACTCACTAAGATCCAAAGACAGAATCAATGGGATTCAATACTCATTTGGGAAATACACAGTGGTGGCTTATGCTGACAACCTGCTAATTTTCAGAGAAGATGCGGACAAAGTAATCCCAGCCAAATAAACAACTACTCAGTAGTAGCAGGATACTCCCAAAATATAGAAAAAACCAAGGTATTCACTCTGAACATTCTCTATAACCCAGCTGTATTAGGCACTTCAGGGGCAAATTGGCAAAAGAATAATCTCAAATACCTAGCCATCTGGTTCGATAGAGACCTAAAAGTTTAATTATCCTTAAACAAAAGCAAAATCCTAACAAAAATTAAAGACATGCTAACTGCATGGTCCCCTAGTTTATCATATGATGGAGAAGTACAGAGACCTTAAAGATAATGATCTCACCTCTAGTTAACTTTTTACCGGTTGGTAAACTGATATCTATAATCAATATTAAGGCACAGTCGAACCCTAGATCCAGGCTAAACTTTTCCAGTTTATTAGCTTTCTCAAATGAACTCTTGTTGCACCTATATGGTAGATCATAAAGCATGTTGTTTCCCTACAATAGCTCACTTCCATAGAAGGGACCCACCTCACAACTATGTGATTTTATGCATTTGTAGATACAAATCTTCCTATATGCTCTATATTAGCCTTGTTACTCTATTAAAACGAATACATCAATAAACACTTCTGAACTAAAAAATTGTAATCTGGTGAAGAACCCTCCTATAGGTATGTATATTAGAGTGTGTTCAACACTTGTTGTCTGGTGCAGAGTAAACACAAGGACTCAGGGGTACCTACTGTCTGGTTAAATATTATCTAGATCATTGAGCACTAATCAGTATAGCTTTTGTGGCTTGAGCTCTGCCTCTTTAAGTTGACTATTTCTGGTCATGTTGTTCCACAACATCTGTGTTCACTCTGCTCTTGTTGCACCGAAAGTATGATATTTCAGATGCCTGTATGGGAATGATTGTTTAGAAGGGGCGATGTTGGTGTGCTACTTTTTGTAGCATGATTTACATGCTTCCTGATTTCTGCAGAGGCCCCTCTGGTAGGACTGAAAGAGAGTGAAGAATGGCTGTGATGAGAGGGAGAAGGTTGGAAACAGCCATTAAAAAGTACATGGAACTCCTACCATACGAATGAGGTGGGGAATGCACTGAGCTTTCTCCAATAGAGAGATGTAGCACATTAACACCAACATGTTAACTAAAAACAACAGGGAAATTAACTAGTACTGTTGGCTTGCAGAGTACCATCGGCTTGCTTGGTTCTTTGAATGCGAACGCTGATTGCACTACCTGTTGCACACTCAGTGATTTAGAGGTGATGAAAGAGGCTTGAGGTATGGAGATGGATCATGAGGGGAAGAAAAAGCCTGATAGTTGTCTTTCATATTTTCGTGATCCCTCCTTATTCTTAATAACATACATTTGGTCTCTTCTGGAGACAAGATCTTATGCTTGCTTAAAAGGGAACCATTCTGATTGTCACAGCCCCATGTTGTTGTGTAATATTTGATTCTTTTTTACTATCTCTGTCAACAAAGCTCATGCATCCCGTAACAGATCTATATTTACTGAGTATTTCATATTTAATTCATTTTTTAAAAACACTGTAAAGATACAAAACAAACACTGGAAACAACTTCACTTCATTTAAGTCCTTATATATATGGTATGCAATATTCACACCGCAGGCTTTAAGTCTTTACTCTGCAGGACTTTACCAACCAGGTAAGTTCCACACAAGCCCCTTTTTGGTACTTTACTTCGTGGTACGTTACACCAGGTCCGCTTTTTAAAATTTAAATTACATAATTATTATGTCATTTTAAAAAAATGATTTAAGGGTTAAGGGATGGGCAAGAGTTAAGGGATAGGTAAGGGTAAGGGAGGATCTGGTAAAGGAAGGTAAGGGTTTTTTTAGGGTTTAGGAGTGGGTAGTGGTAAAGGTAGGTAAGGGATTTTAGGGTTTAGGGAAGGGTGGAGGTAGAGGGAACAGGCTTTCTTAGCCTATCTGGCAGCAGTATTTGGGGGAGATTACAATGCCTTTGTCCTAATTCAGACAGGATCCTCCTCCAGATGGGTTCTAGTTCAGACATTTGCTCACCACCTCTAACCTGCATTCTGGTTCTACTAACAAACTGCAACCATGCCAAGTGTTATCTTTTCAGAAAGACAGGTCTCAGGAAGAAGACTACAATGAATATCATCTGCATCACCATCTTTATAACTCTAGACAGGATCATTGTTGGATTTTTTTCTAGATTGAGTGACTAGTGTCTGCATTAGGTAGTGCATGTGGGCACATTTCAGGCAGTGGCCACTAATGTGTGTTATTAACGTGATTTTTCAGAATGGAGATGCGCTAAACATGATGAAACTAGTGTAGTCAAGGCCACCCTCACTTTGTGGAACATATCCAGCTATCACTCTATGTCTAAACTCCACATTATTAGCATACGTGATGCATTGGGAGACAGCTAACAGTCCTGCTTTCATCCGAGCCTGCTTTAGTGGACATTTGTTGTTTGTAGTCTGTTAAAGCGTGAACGCACCCAAACGTATTGGAGCACTTTAAATGAGGACCAGTTAGGCACGGGGACATTAAATGATTTGCCCAGAATCACATGATGTTGAGGCAAACCAAAGACGAAGCTCGAACTTGGTTCCCCAGTTCCAAAGCCGGCAGCTCTGGCCATAATGCAACATCCTGTCCCCTATATCAAACAAAAGATTCTGTGAATTCCTAAAATCAAGTGTCAAGCAGTCCTGATTGTTGTAGGGTTATCAACAGCTTTTGATCAGGCATTTCCAACTACTGGAGTGCAGTGAGATGGTGACTAGGTTTAAAGGACTGACAAAAAAATGGCTTGCCTTCTTCATAGTACTTTTGCTTTCAGTTTCCTCAAATCTCGTTTCGTGATATCCTTTAGGGTGCAGGCCTCTCCCTCCATTATTTGACATAAGTTTGCAACCACTGGCAGAGCTACTAAGGAGATAACATTCTGGCATTCATCTTTTTGTTGATGCTACTTGAAACCCAATTCATGGTCCGATTATGGGAGAAGGCATCAACATTGATCTCTGTGACCCTATGCGCCAAGTCCAAAACAGACGCAAAGCAGTTTGTTGGGTCCAAGTAGACTATGACAGAAGGTTTGTTCTTAGAAAGCACTGTGCTACCACTGGTCTCAAACTGACTTTCAACTGTTAGACCTATGCTGGCACACACAAAGGCTGTTAAGGATATTTGGTCTGACCATGAAATTACAAGGAATGGACAGATCAGTGAGGATGTCATATTTTATAATTAGCGTGTGTATTCTAGTTAGAAACATTCTGCCATAGCTAGATTTCAAGTTCAGGTCTTCTCTGCCTATGGAACAATGGCATTCCCTGACAGAATGTGAGCTGATTGCAAACCTCTATAGTTGAGGTACTTTCATCTATGTGCCCATGATCCCTAATTCACTACAAAAATGGTACATAATGAGCTGATTCCCATATTCAATGGCCCGGTTCCTAACCCACCATCTTGAATTCAGAACCAGAGGCTCCAGCTACAGGATATGCAGCTCTAGTGCTAGACAGCCAAGTGGATTACTTTTCAAGGTATAAGTAAGCATGATAGCATTAAAGGCACTTGATGCATATCCTACTGATCTTCATGTGAAGTTCAAAGTTTACTTTGCCATGCCCTGAGCAAGCACTGTAGATGAAATGGTGGTATTTATTGGAGGTATTATCTATTATAGGCTCAAGAATAGAGTTAGTTGCAGACGTTACCTTGAAGGATTCTGAGGGACAGTAAAAAGGGTAATGCAAGATGGGCAGCTGTTATTTTGTGAGTACATGCCAGTGTTTCAAAAGAACTGTTGATATACAAAAATGGTCTGTTGTTGAGGGATTCTAAACTGGTAGTCCAGTCACACTTGTCCAAAAGCATGGAAGAAATCAGACATATTGGAAATCCAGCAACAGTGAAAATGAGTGACCAGCTGTGGGAAAGGTTGTGGTTTCTAGGGATGGAGGATGTAGTGGAATCAAATGTGTGGTCTTACATGTTCCTAATAATGACAGGACTACCAGAAAATTGAATATGCAATCTAAGCGTTATACACGACCATGGTAAAAGTTGTCTGACAACTTTTCCCTCCTGTGAAAAGGTCAGCACATTCCTATGGGGTTAGACAAATTCTCTAGTTATCATGGGGCGTAGTTCCTATATTGCTTGTTGCCAAAATGTAGTCAACCTAAAGCGTAACCCCTTCGATGCGCCCGTCGGCCAACGGCCGTCGCGAGCACTACCTCCGTAGTGCTGCGCACGTCCGTTGGCCGACGCGGCCCCACCCACTGATTAAAACCACCGCACCGCGGCGGAATTCGCGCCGCGGTTAAGCGGTTAAAAAAGATGCTTACTGCCCTTGGCCTACTGAAAGTACCACAATCAGACTTACTTTTCTTTAAACAAAAAAAAAACCTCTATACACCCTGTTGTAAAGTCATCCTGTGCCCTGGGCACCCCCCAATTTTTTGCTGACTGGAACTGGTGGTAACTGACTCTGACTGACCCTGGGCTCTGTTTAACCAGGCCCAGGGCCAGTGCCATGCTGAAACACTTAGATAACAGTAAAGCACCTATATACACTAGGGTACACTTTGGGTTGGGGTACCCCTGTAATTGGCATGACCTACCCCTAAGCCCCTAGTATATAATAGGGCAGGGGATTGAAACTACCTAGAAGTCCCCAGTATCCTGGGGCATGGCAGTTTAGAGGCCAGCAGCCTTTTGCACTTGCATGTGTGCCCTGCTGAAGCCTGTGGTCAGTTTAAAAGCAGCCCTGGGCGCCAGGATTGCTCTTAAACATGTAAATTGTGGCCAAACTCGACTTTGGGGTTTGGGGCACTTAAAACTGGTCAACCTAAAATGTTTTGGCATAATAATGACCCCAGGGTCTCCCTAGGTATCCCAGGGGTGGGGGTCAGGTATCTATAAGGTAGACCCTTATAAAATGAGTTTATATATGCCCTGGGTTAAGTGAAATTCACATTTCACTCTCCCCATTGTGTAAAGTGCTGCCGAAATTCGACTTTGATGCTGGGGGCACTGGGCATGGAGGATCTGCAATATTTTTACAGATTCAGCAACCCTAGGGTCTCCCCTAGGTGACCTATGGGGTGGGGGTCCTGTGAAAATAAGCCAAGTACTTATAAAATATGTTTTTGTAGGTCCTGGTGCTGGGAAAATGGCCCATGTCATTTTTCCCATTGCAAACCCCCTGCCCCATAGGTTAACATGGGGAAAGTTATTAAACAATAACTTCTGATAGGAGAGGGATAAAGATTCCATTCAAAGACTCACTAGAATGGTATTGATAAATCCTACAATATGATGTTATTGAATTTTTCCCAAAGTGAACAGACAAGAAGTTATAACACTTTCTGGGTTTTAGTTCCAAATCCAGCCTTCCAGTGCTCTGCCCTGATTGGTCAGAGTTAAGGGGATTAGCCAGCCTGCCTGAAGAGGTGATAAAGATCCCCTGGGGCCAGCCAGATGGACTGGGAGGGCAGTGAGCTGTTCTGCAGGAATGCCAGGCCAGGGGAGGGGTCGTAAACAATGAGCTTCAAAGGGGCAGAGCCCAGAGCAGTGTCATTAACCGCTTTGAACCCCCACCTCAGCCAGATGGCAGGATTAAGGAAGATATGTGCAGATGTAGGGAGGAGAGGCTAGGTTAATTAGCCAACTCAGTGGGAGTGTTTAGCCAGCTCTTACCTCCTTGCTGGAAAATCAGCCATTATGGATTTGGAAGCTTTGTTGCACTCTGGGATAGAATAATGCCACACTCTGCAGGAAGGAGTCACTCAAGTGGGAGGTTACCCTACTCCTATTGGTGAAGCTTGACCTCCTGGATGACCCAGAGACTGTGGAATAAGTATCTGAGAGAGGCCCAGCCCCTCAGATCTGCTGCTTGAAACTGAAGAAAGCAAGACTGGCCCTGCTGAAAAGTTCTGCTGTGCAAAGACTTCTAAGGCCTGACCTCTGGAGACTGCACCACCTGAAACTACAGCTTTGTGGACTAACTGTGCTGAGTAAAAGAAGTCAAGTGTGGACTCCCTTCAAGCTACAGGTTAACAGAGCTCATCTGGACCCTCCCCACCAAGAATCATCAACCTGGGGCGCTACCAGTGGATTTGTAAGGGTGACGTCCAGTGCATTGTGGGAATTGAAGTCCTCAACTTTCAAGGACCATCTTGGAGCTTCCAGACCCTTGGAGTAAGTTTGAGACACTTTGGGACCCTTTGAGGAACTTCAGGAAGAAGTTCAAGAAGTTTGGGGAACTTTGGAGGAACTTTGAAAAAAGCTCCATAGGGGGACCGACTCATCCTGGTCAGCCAAGCCGCCTGCCTTCAACCGCGAGCCGGCCAAGCCCACCAGGTTCGTCCCGCTAAAAGCTCCATCGCATCGACTTCCAGAGATTGACCGGGACTAGCGAAAATCTGAAGCCAGCGAACCCTCACCGGATCCGGCTACATGAGGAGCATCGAGGGACCCCACGAGAAAAAGCTCCAGAAAAGCTTCTAAGTCCGCTCGTAAGAAAGTCGACCGGGAACAACCGCGAGCGCCAATCCGCCTGCCTTCCATCGCGTGTCGGCCTGGATTGTTGGATTGCCCCGCTGAAGCGATCTTGAAAAAGTTTCTAAATCCGCTCCAGGGAAGTTCACCGGGAGATCGTCGAAAGGCTATCCGGCGGAGCCGCACCGGATCCGGACTGACGGAGAGCGTCGAGGGGCCTCGAGGAGAAAAGCTCCAGAAAAGTTTCTAAGTAAGAAGGTAAAAACATTGACCGGGACCTTCCGCGTGGGGTATCCGCTCAGGGCTCCATCGCGGTCGGCCTTAAACTTTGACTTTGGCCCGGTCTATCGCGAGCCCATGTCCCAATATGGTGCTATATGCTTCTAAGTGCTATATTTTAGTTAAACTTTGAAAATTCATATCTCCGGTTCCCTACATTGGATTTTTGTCGTTTTCGTGTCATTTTAAAGATAAACATATTTCCTATTTTTATACATTGGTGTTGGATTTTTATTATGTGTTGTGTCTTAATTATTTACTGAATTGGTGTTTTTAAATGCTTTACATACCTGTCTTTGAAGTTAAGCCTGTCTGCTCGCAGCCACGTTACCAGGGGTTGAGCATAGGAATAATTTGCTGAGTCCTATCATGTGTTAGTGGATTTATTGCCAGTGGCAGACCTACATTTGCCCCTACCAATAATCCACTTTCCAACATTTGGTGCTCAGCGGTGTGGATGTGGACTTGTGTTTAAAAATACACCTTTCAGTGAATGAATTAAGATTATAAAAATCCTCTAAATTGCCTTAGAACAAAACTTTTGAGTTTGATTTTTGGAATTTGGACTCAACTGTTTTTAATCCATTGTTTTGATTTTTCCAAATTGTTCTAAGTCTATTGTGCCTCGTGTTGTGACCCAAAACTAGGGAACCATGGAGTTGGACCTGGCTAAACTGTCCCAGTGTAAGTTGACTGAGCTTAGGGAACAGTGTAGGCTTAGGGAGCTGCCTGCTTCCAAGAGGTATAGGAAGGCAGGGTTGTTTCAGTTTATACAAGCCCATGACCAGGCAGCTGAGGGGAATCAAGGGGGATAGAGGGTGTCCCCCTACCTCCCCCAAGAGAGGGAGGAGGTTGAGGATGATGCCTCTTCCATTATAACTAGTGTAAGCCAACAGAATCCTGATGGTGGGAGTGGGGAAGGGTCCCTTACTCAGGAACCACTACGGTCCCTTGCAGAGAGACAGCTTCAGGCTCAATTACTTTGATAGCTTTAGAGCAAAGGAAACTGGATTTGGCTGAGAAGAGGTGGGAGAAGGAGGAGAAGAGAAATGGTGGCAGCGAAAGCGAAGAAGATGCTGAGATGTCCAGGGGTGGCAGATTTGAACCTAAACTTCCAAAGGGTATTGTGCCCAAGTACACTGAGGGGGGTGACATTGACAAATGGCTTGCAGCTTTTGAGAGGGCCCTTAAGATGAGTAGGGTCCAATCTAGGTATTGGGGTGCACTCCTGTGGGAGTTGATTCCAGTAGCTGGGAGGGATAGGCTCCTGACCCTGAAGGGAGAGGATGCAGAATCATACCAGCAGATGAAAGCCTGCTTAGTCAAGAGGTTTGGTCTGACTCCAGAGCAGTACAGGGTGAAGTTTAGGAACACCCAGAAATTGAATTCCAAGTCTTGGATAGACTTTGTGGATGTTTCAGTGAAGGCACTGTAAGGCTGGATTTGTGGTAACAAAGTGAGCACTTATGAGGGATTGTATAATTTGTTTTTGAGAGAACACATTTTGACTCATTGTGCAGAAGAGAAGTTACGCCAGTATCTAGTGGACTCTAAGCTGACAGACCCCAGAGAGTTGGGGAGTCAGCTGATGAGTGGGTGAGAACCCGGGTTTCCATTCAGCACCAGGGGGTGACCAGAAGAAAGGAGGACAGGTCCCTCCCCAAGGGAAAGCCCAGGAAATGAAGGTCAAAAACCTAAGGAGTCCTCCAAAGACCCACAAAAACCTGCACAAGGAGGGGGGCCCGAGCCAACCCAAATCCAAGGGAGGTGGATTCAAGGAAAGAATGGTAGGTTCTTTGATCCCTCAAAAGTGGGTAAGTGCTTTGACTGTATCAGCCAGGGCACAAGCAGGGAGATGCTGTCTGCACTAAGAAGCTCCCCCCTAAGAGGCCATCTACAGGGATTGCCAGTGTGAGTGTAGGGGTGGAGAGTGGTACACCAGAAGGGGTATTCCAGTAGGGGCAGCAACCTTAGTGTCCCTGGGTGGGGTGAATATTGCAGCCCTGGATGCCTTACCTCCAAACATGGAGAAGTACAGGCAGAGACCTAAAGTGAATGGGACTGAGGTTGAGGCTATCAGAGACACTGGGGCTAGTGTAACTATGGTCCTGGCTGAGCTGGTGCCTCCAGAGAGGGTGATATCTGGTGAGTTTCACCAGGTGACATATGCAGACAGCACTACCAAAATCCATCCCATGGCTGTGGTGGATTTGGAATGGGGAGGTGTTACAGGCCCTATGAAGGTAGCTGTGTCAAAGGTGCTCCCAGTCCAGTGTTTACTGGGCAATGACCTTGAAGCCTCTGCGTGGTCAGAGGTGGAGAGAGGACTCCATATGAAAATATTGGAGCTCCCTGAGTGGGTATGTGCTGTGACTGGGTCACAGACTAGCCAGAAGGGAGGGGCTGGACACTTGGACCCTGGAACAAAGGGCCAAGCATCCATGGACAAGGGTACTGGGCCTGGTGAGCCAGCCCAGGGAACTCCAGAGGTGCAGGCAGAATCCAACCCTGCTGGGGAGGATCTGGCCTCGGAGGGAGGGACTCCATCCCTGCCAGAGCTGTCAGAATTGGCAGAACTGACAGGAGCAGGTGGATCCTCCAGAGAGGAGTTCAGTCAGGGACAGCGTGACTGTCCCACCCTTGAGAGCTTGAGGCGGTTTGCTTCTAAGCAAGAGGAAGGGGATGACGGTGGGTTTCATAGAATCTACTGGAAAGATGGACTGCTTTATACTGAGGCCAGAAACCTCAAGGAGGGGGCCACCAGGAGGTTGGTGGTGCCCCAGAGGTACAGAGAGTTCATCCTGACTTTGGGTCATGACATCCCCTTGGCAGGACATTTGGGACAGACAAAGACATGGAACCGGTTGGTGAACCATTTCTACTGGCCCCATATGTCTGAAAAGGTAAAGGAGTTTTGCAGCTCCTGTGTCACCTGTCAGGCCAGTGGCAAGGCAGGGGGCAAGACAAAGGCTCCCCTAGTACCACTGCCAGTGGTTGGGGTTCCTTTGAAAGGGTGGGGATGGACATTGTTGGTCCCCTGGACCCACCTACTGCATCAGGGAATAGGTATATCTTAGTGGTAGTTGACCATGCCACTAGATACCCTGAAGCCATACCTCTTAGAACCATTAATGCTCCTGCAGTGGCTAGAGCACTACTTGGTGTGTTCACCAGAGTGGGTTTTCCAAAGAGGTGGTGTCAGATAGGAGCACGAACTTCCTGTCCAGCTATCTGACTGCTATGTGGGATGAGTGTGGTGTCAACTACAAGTTCACCACCCCTATCATCCACAAGCAAATGGTCTTGTTGAGAGATTCAACAAAACCCTGAAGGGCATGATAAATGGGTTGTCGGAGAAACTCAGGAGGAGATGGGATGTTCTCCTCCCGTGCTTACTGTTTGCCTACAGGGAGGTGCCACAGAAAAGGGTTGGTTTCAGTCCCTTTGAGTTGGTGTTTGGACATCCTGTGAGGGGGCCATTGAGCCTGCTAAGAGAGTCTCTAGAGAAGCCTCTTAAAGAAGCTAAGGACAATGTGCTTGATTATGTGCTAGGCCTGAGATCTAGAATGGCAGAGTACATGTACAAGGCAAACAGGAAACTGGAGGCCAGCCAGGAGCTCATGAAGCACTGGTATGATCAGAAGGCAACTATGCCGGAGTATACTCCAGGACAATTGGTGTGGGTGTTGGAGCCTGTGGCTCCCAGGGCCCTCCATGACAAGTGGAGTGGGCCCCATCCAATCTTAGAAAAGAAGGGTGAGGTTACTTATTTGGTTGACCTTGGCACCCCCAGGAACCCTCATAGGGTCCTGCATGTGAATAGATTGAAACCCCACCATGACAGGGCAGACATGACCATGTTACTGGTCACTGAGGAGGGTGTGGAGGAGGAAACTGAGCCTGTGCACAACCTCCTCTCCACTAATGTACAAGATGGGTCAGTGGAGGGGGTGATACTCTCTCCCAAGTTGACAGACCAGCAGCACAGAGACTGTAAGCAAGTGCTGGAGCGGTTTGCTGGCCTGTTCTCTTTGACCCCAGGCATCACTGAGTGGTATGTGCATCACATTGACACTGGTGACAGCCTACCTGTCAAGAATAAACTGTACAGGACATCTGACCATGTCAGAGCCAGCATTAAAGCTGAGGTTGCTAAGATGCTGGACTTGGGGGTAGTTGAACTGTCTGAGAGTCCATGGGCCAGTCCAGTGGTGCTGGTACCCAAACCTAATCCTCAGGGGGACCCAAGGAGTTAAGGTTCTGTGTGGACTACAGAGGATTGAATGCAGTCACAAAGACTGGCGCTCACCCTATACCTAGAGCTGATGAGCTCATTGATAGGTTAGGGGCTGCTAAGTACCTGAGTACTTTTGATTTGACTTCAGGTTACTGGCAGATTGCCCTCACTGATGGAGCAAAAGAGAGGTCAGCATTCTCCACCCCAGAGGGACATTATCAGTTCAAGGTAATGCCCTTTGGTTTAAAGAATGCACCTGCCACCTTCCAAAGGTTGGTGAACAGGGTCTTGTCTGGGTTGGAACAGTTCAGTGCAGCTTACCTGGATGACATAGCTGTGTATAGTTCTACCTGGGGAGATCACTTAAGCCACCTAAGGGAAGTGCTTCAGGCCATGCAGCAGGCAGGCCTGACTATTAAGGCAAGCAAGTGCCAAATAGGGCAGAGTTCTGTGGTGTACCTGGGCCACCTGGTAGGTGGGGGCCATGTACAGCCTCTCCAAGCTAAAATCCAAACTATTTTGGATTGGACAGCACCTGTTACCCAGACTCAGGTCAGGGCATTCCTTGGACTGATAGGGTACTATAGAAGGTTTGTTCAAAATTATTGGACCATTGTGGGGCCCCTAACAGAACTGACTTCTAAAAAGAGGCCCAAGAAGGTGACTTGGACCCCAGAGTGTCAGAAAGCTTTTGACACTCTGAAAGCTGCTATGTGTTCAGCACCAGTGTTACTGGCCCCTGACTACACAAAAGAATTTGTAGTTCAGACAGATGCTTCAGAGCAAGGGATTGGGGCAGTGTTGTCACAGCTAAATGAAGGGGGCCTTGATCAGCCATTTGCCTTTATTAGCAGGAGGCTTCTTCCCAGAGAGCAGAGATGGAGTGCCATTGAGAAAGAGGCTTTTGCTGTGGTGTGGTCACTGAAAACGTTGAGACCATATATGTTTGGGACTCACTTTCGTGTTCAAACTGACCACAGGCCTCTCAGATGGCTCATGCAGATGAGAGGGGAGAATCCCAAGCTGTTAAGGTGGTCCATTTCCCTACAGGGAATGGACTTTACAGTGGAACACAGACCTGGGGTTGCCCATGCCAATGCAGATGGACTTTCCAGGTTTTCCACTTAGCTGAGGAGGACTACCAGGGTGTAGGTTAGTAACCCCTCACCTTTCGTTTGGGGGGGGCTATGTTGTAAAGTCATCCTGTGCCCTGGGCACCCCCAATTTTTTGCTGACTGGAACTGGTGGTAACTGACTCTGACTGACCCTGGGCTCTGTTTAACCAGGCCCAGGGCCAGTGCCATGCTGAAACACTTAGATAACAGTAAAACACCTACATATACTAGGGTACACTTTGGGTTGGGGTACCCCTGTAATTAGGCATGACCTACCCCTAAGCCCCTAGTATATAATAGGGCAGAGGGATTGAAACTACCTAGAAGTCCCCAGTATCCTGGGGCATGGCAGTTTAGAGGCCAGCAGCCTTTTGCACTTGCACTGTGTGCCCTGCTGAAGCCTGTGGTCAGTTTAAAAGCAGCCCTGGGCGCCAGGATTGCTCTTAAACATGAAAATTGTGAGCCAAACTCGACTTTGGGGTTTGGGGCACTTAAAACTGGTCAACCTAAAATGTTTTGGCATAATAATGACCCCCAGGGTCTCCCTAGGTATCCCAGGGTGGGGGGGTCAGGTATCTATAAGGTAGACCCTTATAAAATGAGTTTATATATGCCCTGGGTTAAGTGAAATTCACATTTCAGTCTCCCCATTGTGTAAAGTGCTGCCCAAATTCGACTTTGATGCTGGGGGCACTGGGCATGGAGGATCTGCAATATTTTTACAGATTCAGCACTCCCTAGGGTCTCCCTAGGTGACCTATGGGGTGGGGGTCCTGTGAAAATAAGCTAAGTACTTATAAAATATGTTTTTGTAGGTCCTGGTGCTGGAAAAATGGCCCATGTCATTTTTCCCATTGCAAACCCCTGCCCCATAGGTTAACATGGGGAAAGTTATTAAACAATAACTTCTGATAGGAGAGGGATAAAGATTCCATTCAAAGACTCACTAGAATGGTATTGATAAATCCTACAATATGATGTTATTGAATTTTTCCCAAAGTGAACAGACAAGAAGTTATAACACTTTCTGGGTTTTAGTTCCAAATCCAGCCTTCCAGTGCTCTGCCCTGATTGGTCAGAGTTAAGGGGATTAGCCAGCCTGCCTGAAGAGGTGATAAAGATCCCCTGGGGCCAGCCAGATGGACTGGGAGGGCAGTGAGCTGTTCTGCAGGAATGCCAGGCCAAGGGGAGGGGTCGTAAACAATGAGCTTCAAAGGGGCAGAGCCCAGAGCAGTGTCATTAACCGCTTTGAACCCCCACTTCAGCCAGATGGCAGGATTAAGGAAGATATGTGCAGATGTAGGGAGGAGAGGCTAGGTTAATTAGCCAACTCAGTGGGAGTGTTTAGCCAGCTCTTACCTCCTTGCTGGAAAATCAGCCATTATGGATTTGGAAGCTTTGTTGCACTCTGGGATAGAATAATGCCACACTCTGCAGGAAGGAGTCACTCAAGTGGGAGGTTACCCTACTCCTATTGGTGAAGCTTGACCTCCTGGATGACCCAGAGACTGTGGAATAAGTATCTGAGAGAGGCCCAGCCCCTCAGATCTGCTGCTTGAAACTGAAGAAAGCAAGACTGGCCCTGCTGAAAAGTTCTGCTGTGCAAAGACTTCTAAGGCCTGACCTCTGGAGACTGCACCACCTGAAACTACAGCTTTGTGGACTAACTGTGCTGAGTAAAAGAAGTCAAGAGTGGACTCCCTGCAAGCTACAGGTTAACAGAGCTCATCTGGACCCTCACCACCAAGAATCATCAACCTGGGGAGCTACCAGTGGATTTGTAAGGGTGACGTCCAGTACATTGTGGGAATTGAAGTCCTCAACTTTCAAGGACCATCTTGGAGCTTCCAGACCCTTGGAGTAAGTTTGAGACACTTTGGGACCCTTTGAGGAACTTCAGGAAGAAGTTCAAAAAGTTTGGGAACTTTGGAGGAACTTTGAAAAAAGCTCCATAGGGGGACCGACTCATCCTGGTCAGCCAAGCCGCCTGCCTTCAACCGCGAGCCGGCCAAGCCCACCAGGTTCGTCCCGCTAAAAGCTCCATCGCATCGACTTCCAGAGATTGACCGGGACTAGCGAAAATCTGAAGCCGGCGAACCCTCACCGGATCCGGCTACATGAGGAGCATCGAGGGACACCACGAGAAAAAGCTCCAGAAAAGCTTCTAAGTCCGCTCGTAAGAAAGTCGACCGGGAACAACCGCGAGCGCAATCCACCTGCCTTCCATCGCGTGTCGGCCTGGATTGTTGGATTGCCCCGCTGAAGCGATCTTGAAAAAGTTTCTAAGTCCGCTCCAGGGAAGTTCACCGGGAGATCGTCGAAAGGCTATCCGGCGGAGCCGCACCGGATCCGGACTGACGGAGAGCGTCGAGGGGCCTCGAGGAGAAAAGCTCCAGAAAAGTTTCTAAGTGCGAAGGTAAAAACATTGACCGGGACCTTCCGCGTGGGGTATCCGCTCAGGGCTCCATCGCGGTCGGCCTTAAACTTTGACTTTGTATCGCGAGCCCATGTCCCAATATGGTGCTATATGCTTCTAAGTGCTATATTTTAGTTAAACTTTGAAATTTCATATCTCCGGTTCCCTACATTGGATTTTTGTCATTTTGGTGTCATTTTAAAGATAAAAATATTTCCTATTTTTATAAATTGGTGTTGGATTTTTATTATGTGTTGTGTCTTAATTATTTACTGAATTGGTGTTTTTAAATGCTTTACATACCTGTCTTTGAAGTTAAGCCTGTCTGCTCGCATGCCACGTTACCAGGGGTTGAGCATAGGAATAATTTTCTGAGACCTATGCTGAGTCCTATCATGTGTTAGTGGCCTTATTGCCAGTGGCAGACCTACATTTGCCCCTACCAATAATCCACTTTCCAACACACACATTCACCCAATATTTCCAAAAGCCTGTAATAAAAAAATAATAAATATTTTAATTAAACATATGTGTAAAGAGATTAAACATGTTAAATTAAAAACAATCAGTTACAAATGAAAATTAATAATACCTTAATCAATTAATATGAGGATATACATTTGAAAAATACCACCCATCCAATCCCTAAAAAATCATATTCCAAAAATAAAAATAAATAAATGACTATAAAATTATAACTACATTACAAATTAAACATAGCAAACAATTCTATGTCAGGACAGGAGGCGAGGATTATGCCTTCTTTCTTCACTTTAATTAACAGCAGCCATGTGATATCAACAAAAAACTACTTTTCCCATGGTACATCAGGAAAAAACTGTAGCTCAAACAACCAATGAGAACACCAGTCAACCAATAAACACATAGAATGTCCCATATAGTCCTTTCTCCTTGTCTCCTTGTCCTCTTCCTTCGCTGCTGCGCAGCCAAGATAAGTACTCTGTGGTTTTACTCTTCAGATTGAATGTTAACTTCTTGTTTATAACGTTTGTGGTTAGTGCCGCGTCCGCTTTATTTTAGGCTAGTCGCGTCTCTCAAATCATCGTTTCTTATGGTATATCTTTGTGGTAAATGTACTTTGTGGTAAAACTTGCTTTATTGACTTTCCTTGTTTCAGGTGCGCGTTACGGTTTTACAGCGTTTTTTGTCTCTGATTGCCCATTTTATTGGTTGCGTTAAGCCGCAGCGGGCAGTTCAGGGCGTGAGAGCGGTTTTCGCTCTTACGCGTCACGTGCCTGGAGCGCAGTTGGCCTCTCGCCACCAGGGGGCGCGAGAGGCACAGCAGGAGCGGCGCATACTTTGAATTCCTCTCAGAGGAATTTCATTGTTCGCACGCTTCCTGCTGTTTGTATGCCGGTTGAGGGAGACGCCCGTAAGGGTCCGTAGATCGTGTTTCTGCTCCGCGAGCCGATCTTTAGTCCTACTCTCTGCTGGTGATATTGGTTGGCAGAGTCTGTATTGGAGTTTTTTCTCTGACACCTCTCTGAGGTCAGGTACTGGCCATAGTGGCGTTTCATCTGGGACACTTTACCCTCTGGCTGAGTTGTTAACAACTGCTGATTAAATTGTGTTTGCTCCAGGCGGTGTCCCAGGGCTGAGACCCATTACCAAAGCAGCGTCATTCACGCTCTAATTGTTGGACTGACACCCAGTCCCCCATATAAAAGGGACACTTTATAAGGGCTAGCAGTCTGCCACCCAGACGTATTACGCTGTTATTACCTTACCGTTTGGTTTTTTACCTTATTTTGGGTTTAATTAATAATGGAGTATGAAGATTATTCCCAGGGGGTGGCGGACCCAATGGCAGATCTCCCATGGGATGACGAATTTTATGACGCGGTGGATGCCTCGATATATAGGGCAGTGGAGGAAGCTATGACTCCTTTGGAGGAGAGACTTTCCCGCCAAATTGCCCAGGCATTTGAGAAATTAGTCCAGCGTCCGTACCGCCTGCCCCTACACCCGTTTCTGTTGACCCAGCGGGCCCCACTGCGAAACGTACTCGTGAGGTAGGGGTGGATTTGGATGCCTTTGATAGGCTATGCCAGGCTTTTATGGCGACTCAACCCGCTTTACCACCAGGGAATGGGGGTTTGCCTCCTGCCACTTTTCCTTCTACCCCTAAGGGTTCAGGAGACCCAGACATTGTTTCTGGTCCGTCTGGTCTTGATTTCTCCTCCCGTCCATCTACCTCAGCCATATTATATTTCAGACATGCTGGACCCGGCGGATATAATCCATCCCCGGTCCTCTGAGTGGGCACCGGCCGATAAGGTCGCTTGCTATGTGGCAAGTCGCATGCGTACGCCGCTGGAAAACGAGGCGCGGAATTGCTTACGTGCGGAGTGTCCTCGCCCTTCTCTAGAGGGGAAAGTGGCCTTGACTCCCAAGATTGATTCGCACATGGCAACCTTCTTGCAGAAATGTATGAAGGACCCCAAAAAGGGGATAGATCGTTCATGGCGCGCATGCCAGGATAAACTCCTGGATGCCTTGGGGCCCCTAACCAAAATACTTGACATGGCGGAGGAAGCCAAGATTTCTGGTGCACTTATTTCCCCAGAGTCACTTTCTGGGTGGGCTCAGCGAGCTATAATATTTCTGGGCAATGCAAACTGTGCCCTATCAACTGAGAGATGCGCTCTCTCCTCATAAAAGTGGACCCAAAGTTGGGGGATCTAGCGGATTCTGAAGCAGGTGCTGTCGCACAAGGTGGTCCCTTCGGAGAACCATTTGTTAAAGAACTCGGAAAGTTCTTTAACACTTTCACGTCCTTGGATAAGGCGCAAACAACAATCAAGAGAGTGTTTCCTCGGGTTTTCATCTGGGCCGGTCGAGGCAAGGGTCGCTCGACCGGCCGTGGTGCAAACCAGTACCAGCAGAAGGGACAAGGCCCCCGACAGTATCAGGACCAGACAAGGTTCGGCAATTTCTACCCAACAAGAGGACGCCGTGGAAAGGGTAGAGGATACAGAGGAGTGAAGTCAGCCGCAAACCCGGTGAGTGTACTCCCTTCTTCCCATTTAAAATTAGGGGGGCGTCTGGCGAATTTTTCCCAGCGTGGACTTCCATCACAAGGGATGTGTGGGTCCTACAAACGGTTCAGGGATTCCATTTAGAGTTTTTCGGGAATCCTATACAAAGAGTGCGTCCTCGCCCTCTCCAGTTTTCTCATCAGGATACCATTCTGGTAGATCAAGAAGTAGACTCTCTTCTCTCCAAAGGCGCTATTCTGCCTACCTACCCTCACCCATCGGGTTTCATCAGCAATATTTTGCTCGTCGAGAAGGTCGACAGTGGCCAACGGCCGGTAATAAACTTGAGCGAGTTCAACGAATGGGTGGTTTATCACCATTTCAAAATGGAAGGGATCCACCTTCTCAGAGATGTCCTGAGGCCTCTGGATTGGATGGTCCATTTGGACCTCAAAGATGCATATCTGGTGGTCCCGATTTTTCCTCCTCACCGGAAATTCCTTCAGTTCACCTAGAAGAGTCAGACATACAAGTTTGCATCCCTTCCGTTCGGTCTCTCATCGGCCCCGTGGTGCTTTACCAAGGTTCTCAAACCGGTGGTGGAGCATCTCAGGACTCGAGGAGTATGACTGATGGTGTTTCTAGACGATTTGCTCCTTATGGATTCTTGTTCCTAGAAACTCCTCTCACATCTTCACCTGGCAGTGAATCTCTTGCAGAGCCTTGGGTTTGTAATAAACGAGAAGAAATCTCTCTTGACACCCTCTCAGTCGCTAACGTTTTTAGGATTCGTGATAGACTCCACCTTAAGTCTTCCGTCCAGGAAGATGGCGAAGATTCGTCACGAATGGAGACGTACTCTGTCCAGGCCTCAGATGACACTCAGGCGGATTGCTCGAGTGGTAGGCCTCCTCTCTTCATCGATCCAGGCCATCTTCCCGGGTCCCTTACATTACAGGGCCCTTCAACGTCTGAAAGCGTCCCACCTCCGCAGGGGTTGTCCTTACTCTCACAAGGTGTCTCTGTCCGAGGAGTCTCGAGAAGAACTCCGATGGTGGTTGTGTCACATGGAGGCTTGGAATGGCCGAGCGATCTTTGGTTCAACGCCAGGTTTAGTTATAGAGTCCGATGCCAGCAGGACAGGCTGGGGGGCCAGATGCGGCGCAGTTTCCACGGGAGGCTTGTGGTCGCCAGAAGAACAACGCTTACACATAAATTGCCTAGAACGTTTAGCGGGTTCTTTCACAGTGCGTTGTTGGACAAAAGATTCTATTCAATCGTGTGTCCTCCTGAAGATGGACAACGTGTCACTTAGGAGGCACTCGATCGAGGGCTCTATCGGATCTAGCAGCGGCTTTTTGGCAGTATTGCCTGGACCATCAGGTCTCAGTCACGGCGGAATACTTGCCGGGCTGCGAGAACCAGGAAGCAGACTTCCAATCTTGCAATCTCAGGGATACCAACCTCTGGAAGCTGGATCCGGGAGTGTTTGCAACTCTGAATTCTTGCTGGGGTCCGTTTTCAATAGACCTTTTTGCCTCGAGACTGGATCATCAACTGCCTCGCTTCTTCAGTTGGAGACCGGACCCGCTGGCTTTAGCCACAGATGCGTTCCTCCGCGACTGGAGTCTGGAGATGGGGTATGCATTTCCCCCTTTTGCGATGATCACAAGAGTGACAGCGCAAGTCAGGATGCAAGAGGCGGAGGTGGTTCTGGTTACCCCTCTATGGAGGTCTCAAGTCTGGTTTCCAGTTCTTCTGGAACTTTCTTGGGATTCTCCAATCCTACTCGCCCAATTTCCAACTCTCCTCAAGAGTCCAGACCAGGTTCCTCATCCTCTACTTCAAGAGAATTCACTTTGGCTCATGGCGTGGCAGATTACCGGAAACGCTGGGAAATCCCAAGACTTTCGGAGACGGCTGAGGTCCTCATGTCCAGAGCATGGGCGGATAGTACGGTCAAGAGGTACAAATCCACTTGGGGCAGATGGTCCGGTTGGTGTATGCGAAGGGATCTCAATCCCTTGGACTCAGATGTAGTCCATATCCTTAATTTTTTGGCTCATCTGGCTCGGAGAGGTTTAGCCTACAGGTCTATCAATACCTTCCGATTGGCCATTTCGGCCGCCCACGTCCCGATTAATAATGCAGCAGTGGGAGAACACCCTTTAATCTGCAGATTACTTCACGGTATCAGACTTTCTCTTCCTCCAGAACCTCGTTATTCATCCCTTTGGGATGTCAATCAGGTCCTTAACCTTTTCCTCTTGTGGCAACCTAACCGTTTTCTTTCCAGGAAAGAGTTGTCAGCCAAACTGGCTATGTTGCTTTGTCTCATTTCTTGTCACCGTGTCTCTGATGTAAAGGCATTAGATGTCACAGGCCGAATATTTTCCCCAACTGGTGTCACCTTTACATTACATAGGAGGACAAAATGCTATACAAGAGTCATTTCCTATCCAGAGTTTCCAGAAGCCCCTAAGCTATGCGTGGTGCGATGCCTCAAGGCATATGAGGAGGTGACTGAGGAACTCTGTCCCCCCAGAGAACGGCAACTACTCATTGCTCTCCGTAAGCCCTTTAAGGCAGTCTCTTCTCCCACTATTGCTCGGTGGGTTCGATGGGTGATGCAGGAAGCCGGGATAGATCTCAGGATTTTTGGGGCTCACTCGGCCAGACGTGCGATGGCTTCTAAAGCTTTTGGTTTGGGCGCCCGTTTGGAAGATATCCTAAACGCGGCGGATTGGTCTTCGGACTCCACCTTTAAAAGGTTTTATTTCAAACCAGTGCTTAACATGGCACATTTGGTGGTCAACAAGCTTTAAACTAGCATAATCCTCGCCTCCAGTCCTGACATAGAATGAAAAATGTCCTAGCTATCGTAACGGAAAGTTTCCATTCTATTAAGGACTCGGAGGCGAGGATTATCCCACCCTAGGGATTCCTTCAAGGAGATCACCCTCCCCATACTGGAGTAAGTAATTCATGCATTTCACCATGTATTTGGATGTTATCTTGGTTTACTGTATGTGACTAATTTCGGATAGGTATCTTTCCACAGGTTTTTTTATTAGTGGAAGACGTTTTGTGGTGACAATTGTCCTTATTGTTGCAGGTTCTGATGCTAACAAACAGGATGCATGATGCTGATCATTGGACTGACTCCGCGCTTCGAAAGAGGACAAGGGGACAAGGAGAAAGGACTATATGGGACATTGTATGTGTTGATTGGTTGACAATGGTGTTCTCATTGGTTGTTTGAACTACAGTTTTTTCCCGATGTACCATGGGAAAAGTAGTTTTTGGTTGATATCACATGGCTGCTGTTAACTAAAGTGAAGAAAGAAGGCATAATCCTCGCCTCCGAGTCCTTAATAGAATTGAAACTTTCCGTTACGATAGCTAGGAAATTTTTCATTAGTATACACATCAAAATAGCACTATCCATTCAAACCCCAACATAACCACAACCCATAAAAAATAATAAAATATGCTTAAAATCATTAAAGAAATAATTCAATCATTTCAAATTAAACATAAAAATAATTTCCAATTTAAAAAAATCATAATGAATACATTACTCAATTATTATAAATATATATTTTATTAAAAACTCTACATGCTCAATCACACACTATAAACACCACAACCAGAATTTTAAATGTATTACATAACTACACATGTATTAAATATGTAAACAGATAAATAACACACAAAAAACTAATATGTTCATCCATTAATATTAATTAATGTATAATTTTTAAAAACCTCCGCCCATCCACACCCCGAAAAAAATTAACAACCTGAAAAAAATGATATAGTTCTAAAATATTTTCAAAAATAATTTAGCAATATTACCCAAGCTGGAGGGCCCTTCCAGGTATTTGTTGACCACCCTAACACCCAACAATTTCGGGACACCGTTGTAGTAAAATACTGGACACTATCAGGAAAACCTCTAAGATGAAGTTAATGAAAAACAGGGCACTGGTATCAGCTGCCAGAGATAACCTGGACATGACTTAGAACCTGTTTTTTCAGAAGGTTTCAGAAATGGAAAGTCACTTTTATACTTTAGGAACTGCTGCTTATTGCTGTGAGACCAACATGATAGACAGCTAGCTAGCGGTGACCCCAGCAATGTTCCCCCTTCTTTTCTGCACATAAATCTTGTTAATTCCAATGACAGTCTAACAGACTTCATATTCCTTTCCAATGTTTGTTACTCTCCAGTCTGTAAAGACATTCCTCAGGCTACAACCTTAAAACTCACACAAAAAAACGGTATTATTTTCCAAGACTATATCCATTAACCCTGCTGAACTTGAATTTGTTCCTTGATTCTCATTAGCAATGCTGGCACGTTAATAGAGCATAGGTTTAGAGGTGCTCCTGGTTGAACATCCAGGTCTTCAGTTTCGTGCGGAAGTTGAAGAATAGAGAGGTGTCCTGATGTGTAGAGGGAGTTACAGTTTTTGGCGGAGAGGGAGAAAGGACAACCTCCTGTCTTGCTTCTGTGGATGCGGGGTACTCATGCGAGGCAGAGAGAAGTGGAATGTAGATGTCTGGCGGGTTGGTAGAGTTGGAGTCAGTCGTTGAGGTAGGCTGGTCCTGCATTGTGGAGGGCTTTGTTGGCATGGATGAGAAGCTTGACTTTGCAGCGTTTCTGGATGGTTAGCCAGTGCAGATCTGCGAGGTAAGAGGTGATGTGTGCGCTTCTGGGAATGGTTAGGATGAGTCTGAAGGTAGTGTTCTGGAGTCTTTGAATGAGTTGGCTGGAGATGCGGACTGTTAGACCTGCCCTTTTTTGCATGTTTATCCTCAAACATTTTGCCTTTTGCCTCTTATTTTTCTGACCCTGTTTTCATTGGCTATAGGATTCTGAGCACTTTACCACTGATGATCTCTGCAAAAGTGCATATGCCCTCTGTGTAGATTGTGAATATGATTGGTTATCCATGATTGGCATATTTGATTTACTGGTAAGTCCCTAGTAAAGTGCACTGAGTGTGGGCCTGTAAATCAAATGCTACTAGTGGGCTTGCAGCACTGGTTGTGCCACCCACATGAGTAGCCCTGTAAATGAATCTCAGACCTGCCATTGCAGTGTCTGCGCGCGCAATTGTAAATTGCCATGTTGCCCTGGCAAGTGCACCCACTTGCCAGGCCCAAACCTTCCCTTTCCTTAGATGTAAGGTGCCTCTAAGGTAGGCCCAAGGTACCCCCATGGGCAGGGTGCAGTGTATGTGAAAGTAGGATATATATTGGTGTTTGTGACATGTCCTGATAGTGAAATACTGTGTATTTCGTTTTTCACTGTTGAAAGGCTGTCTGTCCCATAGGCTAACATTGGGGATGCACTGTAACAATTTTACACGTGTAACTTTCAGTAGGGACAAGATAGAAAAATTGAGTTTAGGCTCTCTGGACTCAGAATTTATTAACACACCTTTTAGTAAAGGTGGTTTTTAAATTGTGTGTTTGAAAATGCCACTTTTAGAAAGTGGGCATTTTTCTTACTTGGCCATTCTATGTGCCTCTGACTGTGTATTCAGCGTCTGGTGTCACCAGGGAGGTTGAGGTGTGCTCTGCCTTGCCTGGGTGACTCATCGCTGAGCTGAATAGACCTGGTCTGCATTAAGAGTGGTGGAAGGAGTTTTGCTTGCACCTAAATAGGCTGTGTCTCCTTTGCACAATGCTGTCTCCACCCCTTGTGGTCATGCTGCACCAGGGAGGACAGAACTGGTTTGGACTGGGCTCAGAAACCCTTGCCACAAAGAGAAAAAGGAGTATAAGTATTGGACGTTAAACCCCAGAGAACTAGATTGCTTCAAGAAACAAGAGTACCCTTCCAAGAAGAAGAGCCGAAGGACTGTGTGAGGAGCGCTGCCTTTTCTGAGTGAGGAGTGGGTTGGCCTGCAGTTGCTGCTTTTGTCTGTGATGGAGGAGAAGGACTGACTCTTTTTGCCCTGCTGTGGTACCCTGCTTGTGAAGGGAATCTCCAAGGGCTTGTGTGTGCTTGCCTCCTGTTGGAAGTCTCAGGGAAATCAAAGACTTCAGAAAAAGATCCTTGTTGGATCTACAAGTAGATTGCTTGGATGGAGGGCTGTGACCACTGAGTGAGGAGCGCTGCCCCTGCTGTGTGTGGGGTGGTCCTGGCATGCAGTGGCTGCTCCTGCCTGGAGCTGGAGGAGTACTGGGCTGTCCTTATACCTTCTGCAAAGAAGTAAGCACATGTAGAGCGCCTCACTTCACTGTGAGGCACAAGCGTGTGTTTTCAGCAGGTTGTGTGGAGCCTTTTGTCCTGTTGCACCGAGTGTGGAGAGCGCTGTCTGTAATTACTGGTGCTGGAGCAAGTGCAGCGCTGCAAAGTCCCTGGTGTTAGAGGGCAGCGGTAGAGTAGAGCTTGGAGGTGGAATTGCTCTTCCCCCTCCCTCCACCGATGGTGTGTGCGCCCACTGCCGCAGAGACACCAAAGAAAGCCCTGGGCCGGAGCCCCTCCCGCATTGCTAGGCAATGGCAACGCGTCCAGCCCCCGAAGCCGAGCCAATCCCAGCGCACCCCGGCCCTACCTGCTGCTTGGAACCGGCCGACAGCGCGATTTGTCTTAGCAAAGCAGGCCCTGTATGTGAGGCCGCCAACTTCGCCCCTGACTTATCCCGGCCCGCCTTGGTCTTGGGGGCCATATAGGAGCTGGACTACTCTCTCTGCAATGCGGGCCCCGCAGTTGGGGGAGCCCTAGTTGAACAACCTTCCGGCCTCTCCGAGACAATACAGCAACTTCCTGAGGGGAGTGAAGGTTACGGTGCCCCTTCAGAGAAATTACCGTAACTGCTCTAAAATGAACTCCGCTGATTTTAAAGCACCCTTTGGGATATCCTGCCATTCATGGTCATTGGCTGGGTTTCGGTGCAACCCTGAAGGCAAGGGGGGTCCGAGCGAGGCCTCCCCGCATGAATCCTGCGGTGGGTAGGCCCCTTCTCCTATGTTTTTACATCCCTTGGGGGCACCTTTAGGGTTTTTGCAGTCCCGGCTGAAACCTGGTAGGAGAACTGCACCCTACGTATGGTATGGGGATATGACAACTTGTGTACTCCTGTGCCAAATCTAACTTGCATTACATATGCTGCTGGTATGATATACATCATGTTTGCATTGTCAAGAGAACGAGTACTTATGATTCCTGAATATCATGCCATGCATTTAGGGTGACATATGGTGAGTCATGTGTGTTTTGCTTAATCTTATTCATAGTACATACCCAGATGTATGTCATCTGATGCCTTGCAATGACAGGATAACAGTCCTGTTTCAGGATCTGCCTAATATGTACCGTGATGGTGTTTTTTATGGCGTGTGCAACATAAAAGTATTTACTTTATTGCACTAACTGTGATGTTTATGTCATTTGCCAAGTCGGCAAAGTGATTTGTGGTTCATGTAACTGTGGTCTATGTGTTTATATACAATATAAGTGATATTTTTATATACTACGGTGTGGAGTCTCTTTTGTGCTGTGTCTAGTGCGTCACTGGTGTGTGTGTGTTGCGCAAACGCTTTGCACATTGCCTCTGGGGTAAGCCTGACTGCTCTGCCAAGCTACCAAGAGAGTGAGCAGGGGTTATCTTGGTTGTGTAACTCCCTTACCCTGAATAGAGTGGTGGGTTCTGCCTGGCTTAGGTGCATACCCTTGCCAACCAAAAACCCAATTTCTAACACTGACGTATAGTGTGTTGCCTCAGTCGAGTCCGCTGGTGATTAGTGCCTGGGTTACCGTGCATCTAGTGTGCATAAGGAGCCATCTGAAGATTTTGCTACGCAATCTGAGGATGTGGCAGCATGATGAGATCATACCATTGACTTGTTTGTTCATCGAGACCTGGTCATCAAGGATGATGCCGAGGTTTCTGGCATAGTCAGTAGGGTGGGCATAGGACTAAGTCGGGTGGTCACCAGTAGGAATCCCAGGGGGAGTTCTTTTTTTCTGAAGATCATGACCTCTGTTTTATCCTTGTTGAGCTTGAGGCAGTTCTCTTGCATTGTTTGTTATGTCTGACATGCAGGTGGTGAATTTGACCTGGTGGTGTTGTTCGTGTCAGTGGATGAGGAGAGGATGAGCTGTGTGTCATTGGCTAAGGAGACAATGCTGATGTTGTGGGTGAGAGGTGCTACGTAAACATTGAACAGGGTCGGGCTGAGGAAGGAGCCCGCAGATGAATTTCTTGGGTTCGGAGGTGAAAGTGGAGAGCCTGACTCATTGTGTCCTGTTGGAGAGGAAGGAGGAGATCCAGCTTAGGGTGAGTCCTTGGACTCCTGATTCCTGAAGTCTGGCGATGAGGGTGCCATGGGAGACGTTGTTGAATGCTGCCGAGAGGTCAAGCAGGATGAGTGCTGGGGTTTCTCCTCCGTCTCTGATTAAGCGGATATTGTCTGTTGCTGTTAGGAAGGTGGTATCTGTGCTGTGGTTGCTGCGGAATCCTGTTTGGGTGCAGTCCAGGAGGTGGTACATTTCAAGATGGGTGGAGAGCTGCTTGTTGATCTCTTTCTCCAGGACTTTGGCCGGGAAGGGTGGGAGCGAGATGGGCCTGTAGTTGCTGAGATCTTTAGGATTAGTCCAGGGTTTCTTCAGCAGAACGGTGACCTCTGCTTGTTTCCATTTTTCCGGGAAGTGTTCTCTGAGGATGGAGAAGATGATGATGCTCCTGAGGTTGGTGCTGATCATTTTGCTGTCCAGCTTGTACATGTGGTGAGGGCAGAGGTCTTAGGAGGACCCTGAGTGGATGCTCTGGATGGTTCTGGTGGTGTTATCTGTGGTGAGTGGGATCTAGTTTGTTAGGGGGTGGGAGTTCCAGGTGGCGATGGGGGGTTGTGTGGTGATGTCCTCAATGGTGGGTTGGGTGCGAAGTTGAAGTAGATCTTGAGAAATTTGTTGTGAAAGAAGTCCGAAAGGTTGTCTCAGATGGTCTGAGGGGGGGTGATGGTGGCGGCTGTCAGGTTAGTGGATTCCTTGAGGATATTGAAGAGTTCTTGGTCTGTGATGGAGCAGAATTCGAGTCTGATCATGAGGGCTGCTTTACGGGCCTCTTTAATCTGTGTGTGGTACCTTCTGAGAGTGGATTTGTAGATGTCTATGGGGGTGTTGTCTCGGCTGGTCATCCATCTTCCTTCCAGCTGCTGGCAGTCGCGATTGGAGTCTCTGACGTCCTTGGTGTACCAGCATGCTTCAGCGCGAGTTCTTGTGTGTCTGATCTTTTTCATGGGGGCCATGTTGTTGGCACAGTCTGAAATCCAGTTGCCAAAGGTGGTGAGGTCTTTCTGTAGGTCACCTGTGAGGGTTGGTTGGATCTGAGGGCCTGGGTCCAGTCTGATTTTGTTATGTTGCTCCAGTTGGGGCTGAGTTTGATGGTAGGTTTGGGTATTTTGGGTTGGGGGCTGACGAAGTGTGCGATGGACTGTTCTGTCCATGTGAACAGGGAGGTGTGGCTGAAGGTGATCTTGTTGCTGAACACGTGTGTGTGTATGTGTGTGTGTGCGCATGCACATGTGTGTGTGTGTTTGTTCTTTAAGATGTGTTCATGAGGGCTGTAGCATGCAGCAAGGCAGGGTTCTCTGCAAAACATTAAGAAATATAGCAAGTTTCTACAAGTGGGCAGATCGGTGTTAAGATGCACAATGAATGTCAGCATGATTTACTGGTAATGTAAGTCTAGTAGGCATAGAACATAACAAGACATAACAATGGTGAGGCAGTGTAAGTAGTTAAGCTGCACCAGCAGTCAGGGGGAGGGTTGTGGATTTTGTTCACTAATCAGCTTGTCCAAGAGACAAGTCCTATACAGTTCTCCTTGTCCACTTGTCCCATCTACTCCCAACAACCATGACACACATATTCTGGAACAGACGCATAAATACCCCTTTAGAGACAAAATCACCTGTGCAAACACACACAACTCTGCTCAGGCACACATAACCACTCCTGCAGAGGTGTTGCAAAGCCTCACACTACCTATTTGAAATCTAATACGCAGCAGGACAAACAAGTGGCTTAACTGAATAAAATGTCATGTTGCGTAATAAAGTTCAACAAGTGAGATAAATATGCACATGTACCTGTGTTGATGCCTTCGGTCACAATCCATGCACCTGTAGTCTCTGCAGCTTTGATCAAACCTTTGCTGATGACCTGCTTGACCTTGGAGGGAAGCTTGAAGTTCTGCACTCCCCCGTGTACAGAAATCACTAGCTTGGGCAACTCCATTTGCCATTCTTGTACCATGAAATGCAACAGCTGGTCCAAGTTGGTATCGTAGGAGGTTCTGATGTACTGCAAAAATGCATTCACACATTTAGGGTCAGTTGCACCATAAGTCAAGCGAAGCACAGTATGTTTTCCAGATGTAGAAGCAAAGAGCAATAATCAACATAGACTGTCAAGAACAATCCCTTGAATATCTTATTTGAGAAAAAAGTCGTTTGTGGTTTTTATTGAGTGCAGTCGGACTCTAACTGTGCCAAAATACCACACAAGCTGGTTTAGCACACAGCCTGAAAGCAATGCTAATTCAACATTGTCTTATTTAGATATCAGAACAAGTTACCACCCGTCCTCAGTCACGCACATTTGATTGTGTGAATAGGGGTAGAAAGTAGACAAAATGAATCAGCTACACAGCATAAAAGTTGCCAGCCCTCCTGAGGAAATTAGGGCTATATATATCCACAGATTGATCAGTATTAATTCCCAGAAGTTACATTTAAGTATAAATAATCCCATCAGTGGCTGTCATTCTGAAGATCGTAAGAATTCTGATTTAAGTGTAAATAGGAGTTTGCCCCAAACTAGGATTCCAAGATGTGCGGACGTAGCAGCACCCCATGGTATTTTCAACACACATTTTTCGACCAGGTTAACTCTTGGAGGAATTCTTGTGGAGAAAATCCACAGCAATTTCACACATTGGAATGGGGAAAACAGAGAGCATTTCTAAATAATTTCCTCCATGTTAGAGTACAGGGCCAGGAATACAGCACCTGTTGCATACTTTACCATGAGGTGTTGTGATATTAGTATTTATTGACTGTGTTTTTACCTCTCTGGATAGCAGGGAAGTTGTATTGAGGTCAGACGTGTGTTAAATTCAGGTGATAATGTATAAAGATATTGGCCAGGCATAGGCAGACAGCATGGCAAGTTTTGTGCTGTTTGAAGATGATAACTGCTCAAGAAAGAAGGCTGATATAAAGTTTACAAGAGCATAAAGTTCCATGACATTACACAGAGCCAAGAGCAGATTCTCCATTAGGGCTCTGGGGCTGCGCCCTCCTGATATTCCTTCACAGTGTACAAATATTAAATAGATCGATTTATTTAGAGAAACGATTGTATCTCTAAACAAATTAATGTATTTAAGTCTGGGCTGTCTGTCCCAGGCTGCCTGCCCTGCCTCACTCTGAAGCAGGGCACGGAAGCCAGGCAGTAATCAACTTTCTGAACTGTGATGCACGGCACAGGGCTTACTGTTCTAAAGCCCTTCATAATGAATTATTGCCATTGTAGTCTATGGCAGTATTCTCTATAGGCCAGTGACGCTTTCAGCATCATGGTTTGGGGCGCTGGAGTCTCCGTCCCTGCGTGAGAGCAGCCATCCTTCATTCACAGGTACAGATCCCACCCTTTCCCATTCGTCACACGTAGGAGTGGATGCAAGCATGTGTGTTTTGGTGCCTTATTCTTGGAAAAGGTAAGTGTTGCAATAATGCTAATCTTCTGTTATGAATATTGTGCTGAGACCCCTCGCCACGCTAGGCCCTTGCTAAACATTTATGGCCCCGTTAGAAGTAGAGCTGCTGCATTTGTTCCCCTGTGAAATGGATCCAAAAGACGAGCAGGCCAGGGTTCTTGTTCCCTTGTGAAATTGACCCAAATATCTGAGTCAAGAGAAAAGCGAGATATGTGCTTACCGTAGACAGTTATCTGCTGTACGACATTAAAACTGGCCCTATCTTCATGCTCTTAACAACATTAATGCCAAAAACATGGATTGATTTTCAAACAATGAATGTTAAAAACGTTAAGGCAATGCATGTCAGCAATTTAGTTCCTCTCTTATTTCAAGTTTTATTTAATCGTGCCTCCCTCAAGAGTTAGCTATTTAATCATGTTGTGTTTCTGTATTTTTTTCCATGCATACTTTGAGCTGTGCAGGGGTTTATGAGATGCTTTGACACTGAGAGCTCTGACGCTGATGCTGAAGCCAAAGCAAAGTGCCTGTCAGTGGGTTGGCCTCTCTGCAGAGCACACAGAACAATGGTCATGTATTCCAGTTGTAATTGCAATTTTGTGAACATGTGTGTGAAGGGGTGCACAGATGGCAAAATATCTACAGGGCAAAAGTAAATAAATTGCTTAAATGTGAGTGAGTGCAGCGTATGTTTGGAAGTGGTGAAGAGAGAGAGATGCAAGGAAGTGCATTCGGGGAAGAGTGAAAAGAGAGTGCTGAAGAGGAAAGAGAGGTGGTTGAAGATGTGCAGATGGATGAAATGTGCAGAGAAAAAGGGCATGTATATCTAACATAAAGCGCACATAACTGAAAGCCAAAACTCCTTCCACAGGCCTCAATACTATTGAAATTTCTGAACTGAAACATTTTGAAGGTTAATGATTTATAACAAAACCTTGTTGTTGCTCATTTATGTTAAATAACTAACAACCATTGACAAAGCCAATTGTACTGACAGGTTTTAGGTGTAGGCCAGTTGTGTTATATATCTGGATGCAATTACATCTCAGAGAGAAACCAAAATACCGGTCGGGTAGAACACTATGGGAATCACAGAAATGTATTTTACGTGTTCCCTTGTAGTTTATTAACCCACTTAAAGACCTGTCTTCACATATTTCTATATGATTGATTGCAATCAGCAGCTGTGGGTCCTTTCCAAAGCCTGGTTAGAAAATTTTCTTTCAGAGTTGATGCCACATGCAGTGCAGGACACTGGGCAAGCACACACTTTCATAGGCTGAAGTTGTTGCGCTGTACAATTTGCACATTACAGTAACTGTTGAACATATTAATGCAGTAAGAAATAGGGCAGTTTTTTGTGTTTAATATTTAAAAACTATACGTTCCCACTGCTTTACAAGCCTTGCTTTATCACTAAATTAATTTGCTTTAAAATGCACCATTTGCCAATCTTTGTTTCTATTTTTTTCTTTGGCGGAGGATCCAGCCTGGACTCCACGTTTGTCCATTAAGCTTGTCTGTGTCCCTTACTACATAAAAGTCATACCAAACTTTTACGCCTCACCACTTTCAGAAGTCACCAGTCGCCAGTGCACAGAGCCAGTCATTACACTGAGGAGACCAACACAAGGATTCGGAAGAGATAATTGGTTTACCATAGTTGGTAAACTATCAAGCTCATGAGAGTTTTTGGTAAATCTGCAATCTGGAAAGTGGGGGAAACTGCTGACGTAGTGTTCCAAGATAATGGTGGCAAATGCACTCTATACCTTTGTAGATTGGATGGTATGGAGGATACTAATGTGTCAAGCAAGAAAAGTTTGACCAGATGCTAAGGATAGACAGGCACAGTATATATTCTCCAGTTATTGTAAAGAACAAGGCTTCTAACTGGCCCACACAGGTGACAGCATAAACCTTCCACATTGCATGCCAGTAGTCAGTGATCTAACGTAAATGAGTAGAGTCAGGACACATTTTGTGGATTGATTAGCTAAATAAATCTTCTCTTATTAGATATGTCGTAAGAAAAGATGATTTCGAGGTTTTATTCTATGCAAGACTGGAGTAGTTATGACTTAGAAAGACATGATTCCTAGAATCTGGGGACCTCTGTTGAAGGATTGGTTTAGAGCTTTTCAACCTCAGGACTTTGAAAAAGTGCTTCCCCGTACAGCAGGCAACGAGGACTCCTTGTGCAATCAACTAGCAGATATTTAAGGGAGTTGCATCAATCTGGGACTGAATCATGATGAACTTAGCTAGCGCTGAGAAGAACCAAGCGCCAGTTTTATGCACATGCAGTATGTAAAGACAGTTTATTTACCCTGCTGTTTCTGAGTTAGTGCATTGTTTAGAAAACACAGCCCAGAAAGAGAAAGAGGCAAACCTTGCTCACTACTTTCAAGCTGTACTGTATGAAAATAAAGTCTAATTCAGACAAATATGGAGTTAAATAGACTTTGTGCACTACGGGCACATGAAAACAGGTGCTCAGCTTTGCGTTGAAACAGCGGGTCCATCATGATAGCGCCCCAGCTATTCAAATCAGGCAGGCAATTTTGATAACACAGGGTGGACCACTGAAGAGACTGCTGAGGGCTCCCACTCCATTTTGTCACCCAGGCATGAGCAGGAATCCTGTGCTGCTTGCAGTCCATGGTGTTTGCAGCATTCAGAGACAGCATTTTGGCAACATGGGATGAGTGCCATTTGTGGTTCTTTGGTAAACCCTGGTCAGAGAGTCTGGTAATCAGGAAAACCAGGTGAATCCTGCAGGAGGAGCCTCGGTCTCCATCACCCTAGTCCTTCTGCCTTCTGCCTTCTGCCTTCTGCTCTCCGGCCCTCCTGTGAAAGTGCAAGCATCTTTGTGGTCAGCGAAAGCAGGCCTCTGTCTTCTGCCGCTGACGGTAGGCAAAGGCCGATTCCATAGGCTGCCCACGTGGGATGCAGGGTTTTGAGTGCAACAGCCCTCCTTCTATAAAATAGCAGCAGACAAAAACGGTGCAATAACTGGAAAGAGGTGAGCAGGTATGAAATAAGTGGATAAACTCAGTCCAATCATTCATAAGACCACCCTCACCATTTCACAGCTTCTCCATTGCCTTATATTTGTTTCAGATCTCATGCTTCTAGCATTCGGTCATTCATTCAATAGTCCTTTCGTTTGTATCCTTTTATCTTACCCCCCTTTACACATTCTGGGCCTGATTCACAGAACTAACTTACGTCAAAAACGTAAAGTTAGTACTTTTTGGTATTCACAGAATACACTTACTCATTTTGGTATTCACAGAATGAACTTACTCATTTCGGTATTCACAGAAGTTAGTAGATCTAACTTTAGGACTCCTAAATGCCTTCTGTGAATACCGAAAGTCTTAAAGTTAGGATTTTTCTCAGTTTAGGAGTAGTAAAGTTAGGAGTCCTAACTTTACTGCTCTAAACTGAGAAAATCTAACTTAAGACTTTCGGCATTCACAGAAGGCATTTAAGAGTCCTAAAGATTAGGAGTCCTAACTTTACTGCTCCTAAACTGAGAAAAATCCTAACTTTAAGTCTTTCGGTATTCACAGAAGGCATTTAGGAGTCCTAAAGTTAGGAGTCCTAACTTTACTACTCCTAAACTGAGAAAAATCCTAACTTTAAGACTTTTGGTATTCACAGAAGGCATTTAGGAGTCCTAAAGTTAGGACTACTAACTTCTGTGAATACCGAAATGAGTAAGTTCATTCTGTGAATACCAAAATGAGTAAGTGTATTCTGTGAATACCAAAAAGTACTAACTTTACGTTTTTGACGTAAGTTAGTTCTGTGAATCAGGCCCTCTGTCTCTGCCCTGCTCTTTGCACAGACTTTCACTGCTGGGCTAGCACTAATTGGACTTTCATTTACTGAGTAAAGTCTCATGCAAAAAAAACATACAGGAACCCCTGCAAACTTCATACAAATGCCTCTTCTCGTAGGGGAGATGGGAGGCTCGGGGGTAATTGAAGTTGGCAGGTGCAAAGGTATCAAAAGGCACCAATGCAATTACTCTTCGGAGTGCACTTGGTTTTTCAGGATGGAGCATAATGCAGAAAGCATTGCACGGCAATGCACCCATTGACGCGCTGATGCCATCCTATGCAATGGCAATATCACCAGTGCCAACTGGGAGGGTGGTTGCATTGCACATGCCAACATTATTCATTGCCAATGAGCACCTGTGTTCTGCCCTGGTACTAATCTTGGAAGTGTCTTGGAAATACCACTTCCCATAGGGATCACCTTTGACTAGGTCAAACAGACCAAGGCAGGACTAAGAATGAGTACGACAGGCAAAAGCAATCAGGGATTAGCCCTGAGAATGGCCTTTTGAAAGCATCACGAAAGCTACCAGAGCATAGAAACATGCTAAACTTGCAATGGTCAAACAGACCAGAGTATAGAGAAATTCATCAAGATGGGAAAACCATGAAGATTCCTACTTGAAAAGACAGAAGAAATATGGGAAGAGTAGAGAGCAACACTAGACCTCCTGCTGCTACTCCAGTCTTTCCTATGTCTACATTAATACGCCGACCAGGAAGACTGGCACAAAAACCCTTGCACAGGGAGGGAGTCAACCAACAACACGAAGATAATGGGAAAATCTCTGTAGCAAGGGCATTTACTCGCCAGCCAAAAGAGTTCTGTATTTAATGACCACTGTATGAAGGCAGATGCAACATCTGAGATAAACATGCCATGCCCCTCATGCTCTGACATGCAAAAAGGAGGAGAAAGATGAGTCAGATAAGCTGGTCAAGTCTAATGCAAAGAACACTCATTCGACCACATAGCTGGAACAGCCACAGGCGCAGAGCCAAAAAAAGAACTGGAAGTTCATGGTCCAAGTCACCAGCACCTACTCCATCCTCATGTACTGCAGAAGGTACTAACTATGGATATAGAAGAACTGAAGGACATCAAAGAAACAGAGATCGAGCATGCACAGGAAATTCCTCATGAAACCAGATACGAGGGCTTACAACCTAAAAAGTATACAAACAACAGGTTTAAAAGAGATACTAGACATAATAAATGGCAGACTAAAGACTTTTGATGAGAAATTGGAAAGAACAGGACAATGTTAGAGCAAGTTGCTAGGGACAGCAAGAAAAAGGCCCTCACTGAGCCATCTGAGATTCTTACTGAAATTCCCCATCAAGATATCAAGGTCAGAATGACAGGACAGAACATTGGGGAAAAATATGCAATCGGATACAGCCCACAAACAGGCAACATTCCTCCATGGAATCCACTCAGACTTTAAAGACAACGCAGACAGCAAATAACATTACTTTAAAAGATGCAGTGCTTGGCCCACAAATAAATGCAGACCATAGCCACCAGTTACAGGAGCGATGGTGAATCATAAAGCTGTCTGAGAAAGATAAACAGTGAAAATACAGAAAACCTTGCCTTTATTGACAAGCTGTACACAATAGAAGGAGATTCAGCTACGGAAGAGAAAGGAAAGAATAGCAAGCCCAGTAGACTTATTAAAGAATCCATTCCTTATCTATCTTACTCAAGATGTAATGCAATACAATCATAGTATGGCAAACATTGTTTCCAGCAACCCAACTCATCGCAGGCATTGATTAGAGAGGAGGTCTTGCTGGGCGAACACACCCTGCGAGGGACAAAAGGAAAGTTCCCAAGAAAGAAGCCTCACGAACCTTGATTGCAAGTCAAGCAAACATTTTACAGACAGCCTCCATATGGCAGGAGGTTTGAGAGCAAACCTCTTAGCTCAGAACCAACATTGTTTACTGCAATCTAGGAAATTCGATCAAATCTCAATTCCAGCTTCTCAATTCGAGGAATCTGTGCTTGACTCCAATTAATTTATTAACAAAACAGAAATGTAAGGAAAATGGATGATCCACAATGCAATTTATGATTTAGAAGAAGGAGAAAAAGACACTAGTGAAGTTAACGGAGATAGCCTTAGATGGCCTGCAAACACAAAAGATCCTGCCTATCCTGATAAAAAATGCAAAGCATTAATAAAAGGAATGGACCAAAGGGTAGAAAACCTTTCTATGGAATTGGCAGAGAAGAAATCTGTCTCGGCTCAAGTATCCTGAAAAAATGAATTAAATAGGGGAGGTTTGATTAGCTTCACCAAAAGCCAGAACAGTGGAGCACGGTGGGCAAAGAAGGAAATCAAAATACAAAAGGAAGCGATGTACGTGGGCTGGCTACTAAGGCCCCAATAAACCATTAATATATATGGTGATGAAAAAGGACAGGAAGAAGAGAGAAGAAAAACAAAGAAGGCCTACTGTGTACAACACGAACTGTAGCAGTCAAAAAAAGTTTAAAGCTACAACTCATAAGCTGCCATTGTCCAATAAAGGGATGTATTTACACATGCTCTTTATAACTGACTGTCACATATTGGAAGATCCAACAAACCTGATGTCAGTAAATATTCTGAATACACATCGGTCAATAAGGCTCTTCACTGACTAGCTAATGGTCCGGGCAAAGGAGCCTTCTGAAGGAGTGACCTAGTTAAACTGGAGTAGTTGAAAAATATCTCATAAACAAAGACTTTCTTACAGAAATGAACCTAATTAATAGTTGTGACAAATCATCCTTGCTCCAATAAATACGGAAATGTGCAGCCTCAGTCCTGAAACCGTAGACCATTTTATGTTTTTTTGTCCGATTTATGTTCAGGTTAGGAAAACGTGGATAATCCCGGCATGTCATCTTCTATCTTTCATGCACCCAGCAGAAGCTTTGCAAGTGTTAAGATCAGACACCACATAATGGCTAGTGTTCGCTTTAACAAGATACTTGCTTTACGCCTAGAGCATTAGGATTAAGTCACTAACCACTGCTAAGTAATATGGTTAACACAAGTGCATTAGGAATTTGAGTAAAGTATAACACATTTTGTAGAGATGTTAAAGTTGTTGACAGGGTTTTAATCCTAGGGATGCACTCATTCACGTGTACGGCTACATGAGAAATTGAATAAAGCATTGGATGATTAGGTGAAGGGTCCACAAGCCTTATGGCATCCAGGTTCCTTGGGCACAGCTTTCCTTTTAGCGATGATGATTTTAGACTTTTTGATATATTTTTATACCATGCTCATTTTATATAATTGTGGCCCTTTTATTTTATGTCTATTTTTTAGCATTGTATGATGTATTTTTTTTTTTAAGGATGATTGTTGTGTATGTTCTTATGTGAATGATCATTAATTGGTCGAATAAAGCTACTACCACTACGGAAATGTAGGAATTGGAAAGAGGATGAAAGTAGTAAAATAAAGATCGACATTTCAACAGCAAACTATTGCAGAGAACAAAAGAATACAAAACAATCGGATATACATGATACAAAAGAAAGAAAGCCCAAAGCTTCAGGAAAGGCAGACAGCCAATCACAAAGAATTTCGATATAAAATGACAAAGAACAAAAATATGGTAAGTCAGACCTGGAAACATTTCGATAACAAAACACTTCAAAACTGGTCAAAGTTAACAAACAATCTCGAGTGAACACAATATACCATGCAAATTATCCCAGGGACAATTCGGAAAACAACAATCAAAAGGATGAGGAAAGCCTCCTCAAAACCAACAATCCCAGAGGATGAGCAGAGCCAAGGACGACATTTATGTACAGGTGGTAACCTGTAAAGTACTTTAAATAGAAAAGCAATACAACACCTTATAGTATTGCAGAAGTAATGGGAAAAACAATCATGAATTACAATTATACAAGATGATCGGAAGTGTATAAACTTCAAATCAGGGCAAGCCAAAATATGTTAAAAAAAATACATTTCTGACTTGACGAATGGCAATGTAACTCAAATGGCATAGTCATGTTTTCTTGTAACATAGCAAGAGTAAAATAAAAATAAAAATTAGGAGATGCAGACTTACTATTAACGTCCCTAGTTGTGAATCACACTTATAACCCGCAATAGACAACTCATAAGGGAAAGAATCTGGTGGGCTTCAAGAAAACCAAGCTTGTGGACACTACCCTAAAGAAATTCTTTTGTGTGGTTGCAGGGTTACTATCAGGGGAAAATGTTTGCATCATAAGTGATTAATTTCCATTTAAAAGCTTTCACATTTAAAAAAATTCTGGGGGAACTTGAGACATTACTAGAAACAATGAACAACAGCAAACCACCAAACGTAATTGTCTGTGAAGACATGAAAGCTAAGATTGGGGCCTGGGCAGGAGGAGCAAGTCATCTCAACATAAAGGGAGGGCATTCTTCAGCACTACTTCCCTGCAGGTGAGCAGAAAGAAGAATAAAGAACTACTGAAGGCAATGGTCAAGATGAACTTGATCACAACACAATAAACTATCCAGTAATGAAGGTATACTTCCAACATGCCACAGCAATAAGAAAGGTCTGTGATTACATTTTGAAGAACTATCAAAAGACTAGACACATGGATAAATTCAAAGTGATGTCTGTGTAAAAAGCCAATACAATTCATTGACTATCCAATGGAGTCTTAAGTCTGCCACAGCCACAGAAGGTTTACATCTGGATGGGAGATTTAAGTTTATCTCGTCCTCTGAGATGGACACATGAAATCAGAGATTGCCTACAAGAGTGGATAAAGGAACAAAACAACTGGAGCAACTACAATCCTTAAAATCCATACCATGCAAAAAAGTTATGAATAGTTATGTAGGGCACTACACTGTGAAAATCAAAAGGCTCAAAACTAGACAATAAGAGGGGACGTGGCTTGCCGCGAACGAAGATGGCCGCTTCTTAGAGCGACTCCGACACTCGTTCCCGCTAAACCCCCGTAAATCTGTTTAAAATCCTAGTGAGTGGTCCAGTCCTGGGGTGGACTAGGGTGGCGAAACAGTGAGGACACTGACGGTGTGCCCAGTTTGAAGATTGGAGGTCGAAACCCGGCCATCTCCGTCCCGTGACCTGGTGGGAGCAACGAAGAGTCGGCCACGATCAGCAACAATAGGGCAACACCCTACGGAGGCGCCATTGGGAACGAACAGAAGACGTCACCAGGAGCTGAAAGATCGAAACAGACTACAAGCATAGAGAGTTGTCTCTGACCATCCCGGCCACACCAGACGTCGGGTGTCGACATTACTGGGGAGCGGCCCGCTCGGAACGGAATAGCGAGCTTACGGAGCTAGAAGTCACACCCTCCCCCCATTAACACATAAACAAACTGCGGCTGACCAAAGGTTCAGCACATCTAATCCCAAGTGTATATGAATATTAAAAGTTCTGTGCAACCACTTCCAAAGCTTGCCGCAGTTCAGCTCCACTGGAAACCAGATACGTAATCTTTATACAAACAGGGAAGGTGCACCAAAATAGAGTCAATTCTCTCCAAATATATCCAAAATAGTTTCTTTTAATGTTGTTAATCGTAAAAGTTGAACATCAGCCAACGCGTTTCGTTCCACAGATGGAACTTCTTCAGGGCTCAAAGTCAATAACTGGTTAGTCGTGACCTTTGTTCAATTTAGACAGTACATCTACATATATGTCGAATATGTCCCAAAATCTGCAAGGTAATATACATACGAGTATATGTTGAAGTCAATCCGTCTTATGTCAATAAACCCCGTGATACGGGTAGCAGATCAAAGAGTCAGTATCCGTGATACGATACAGCGCTCGCCATTTCCGCGGGAAGGTTTTCACCCTCCCCCCATTGACCTGCGGCCTGGGGCAGACGGACGAACGTGGTGGTGGCACCGGATGGCACCCGGTAGCCGATAGGAATGGCCGTCCAGTTACAGCGCAACTTGTGGAGGTGGTGGAGGCGAAGCTGAATGTCGGCCCTCCCCAGCTTAACCAGTGAACGATAGCCCGGGGTGGAAAGGGGAGCGGCGATCACAACAGTGAGCAGGACATGGCCCGCCCAAGTAATATCGTGGCACAGATCCTCACGGCTCGCCGATTGACGAGCTGGAGGGAACGAAATTTCGGGGTACCTCGGTGGAAAACTGACAGGCCACAGGGGTTGCCTACATAGCCCCTGGCAGGCGGCAGCGGCTCACCCAGGAACCCGCAAGGCGGCAATCACAGGGGAGGCTCACCCCGAGTGTAATATTGACGGGGGAAAGAAATCCTAAGAGCACCCAAATTAAGCTAGACAAGTTTACTCTTCCAAAAGGCAATGAAACTCATGATCCCCCTTAGAAACACCGGTCCCAAGAGGACCAGGCGACATCAGGCGAGGAACCACCATCACTACAGGACATCACGGCGGCTATCCGAGGGGTGCAAACGGCGTTGGAGAATCGAATAGACACGGTCACAACGGAGGTTTCATTAATGCGCTCAGACCTGCGTAATATGGGAGCAAGAGTGCAAACAGTGGAAGATTCTACCAAGACCTTGCAGCATGACACCGCAGGACTCAAGGTACAAATGAAGGAGATGCAGAAGCTCAATTCTCAACTTGAGGCCAGGCTCGAAGACCAGGAAGGGAGATCGAGACGGAATGTCTGGATTTTGGGGGTTTCTGAGAGGGCCGAGGGGTCGGCAGCGGACCTATTCGTGGAAGAATTGATCCAGAAGCAACTCCAACCAAAGGGGCTCTCAAACTTTTTCTCAGTGGAAAGGGCCCATCGTGTCCTGGGGGGTCACCCCAGGCCTGAGGCCCCACCGAGGCCAATCATTGCACGCCTCTTCAACCACAGAGATCGCGAAGTCATTGTGCAGATGGCCCAAGTGGCCCCCCCGGTCCAAGTTGAAAACATGACTGTTGTCTTTTTCCCGGATTTTACCCTAAAGACACAAAGATTGAGACACAGTTTCATTGAAGTGGAAAAAGCGCTCCGAGAGCAGGGGATAGAATATTCTATGCTTTTCCCAGCACGTCTTCGTGTGGAATCCAAGGGGAAGGTTTGGTTCTTCGCTATGCCGGAGGAAGGATGGGACTGGTTGGAGGGTTGGAGGACAGTTGGAGGTGCGAACAATGGTGGCCGTCGAGGAAGAACAAGGACAACGTTGAGGGGCCCCGGTGAACGAACCAACGGAAGGGGATCGCACTGACTAAATGCCATAAAACATGATACCCTGGGAAATGGGTAAAAGACACACAACTCCGTGGACCAGCGAGATACATATCCAAGTAAGCAACTTTGGCCTGAATGACTCACTGGCCTGGGGCATGGCGGCACTGTGATGACACTAAGTAAATCCTGTGAGGTGGTCGAGATTGTCCTGGGCAAAGACAATATGGTGCTCTAGGACCGAATAGACTAAGATCTTAACATAAATCTCGAACAGTTTAAATGCAAGTCCGAAGATGGGGTGGGGGAGGAGTTAAGGGGCAAGCACACGTTCCTCATTTATAGTAAAAGGGGGCGACAGGCTCTCTGCTAAGTTGGGGGGCAGGCAATTGGGGCACCGTCCGGCAGGGTTGCAGGGTGGGGGGAGGTTGGGAGAGGGTTAGGGAGGGGGGTGGTTGTATCTTTTGTAGTTATTTTGTTAAGTAGTTTTGTGTGTGAGTATTGAGCAGATAATATTTTTCACAGTGACCAAGACAGGCAGACCAATATAGAGGGCCTAAGATTATCTAAAAATAGTAGCGACTCAGACACACTCAATACATTGCCACGAGAGATAGCAGATCAAGCAGTGTATGAAGGGACAAGTTCAGGCTGAAATAAGGCTTCTGTCCTGGAATGTAAACGGGCTGGGGAGTAAGGTTAAGCGAGGCATAGTCCTCCAGTTTATAAAGAGACACTCCCCAGATGTGGTTCTCTTACAAGAAACACATCTCATGGGAAATAGTTGCAAGGCCCTAAATCGTTGGGGTTACGAATTGAAGGCGCGTGCAGAATACACATCAGGATCGAGGGGCACGGGAATTCTCCTTAAGAAAGGGTTACCCCTCATAATAGAGAACACATGGACAGATAGACTGGGTAGATATGCGGCGATTTTGGGACAATGGGCGGGCGAAGTAATGAATATCTTGTCAATATAAGTCCCTCCCACGTTGAAAGAATCGACCTTAACAGATCTGGGAACCATACTTCTAGACCTACCACCGGGCCATCTATACATGGGGGGGAGACTTCAACATGACGTGCAGTGACGCCTTGGACCGCATGTCATCCAGAACGCAGGCGCCAGCGCAATCACGAATGACTGAATTTCTCCTAGCATTAGGCCTGATTGATATTTGGAGAGCGTTGAACCCAACTGCATTAGAATACACTTTTCATTCAGGGGCACATGGCAGCCGTTCGGGAATCGACTTCCTAATTTTCCCCTCAGACCTCCTTCCCCAATTCACGGACGTTAGGCATCTGGCCAGGGGTATCTCCAACCACTCTCCCATATGGGCAAGATATACGGTGGGAGGGGGCGTCGCTCGGGCCCAGTGGCCATAAATCCCTGGTATATTAGGATACCAAAGATTAGGAAGGGTTTGACGAAATGCCATGAATTTCTACTTTCAGGACAACGTGGACACAGTTATTTCCTCACAGACATTATGGGAGGCATACAAGACGGTGGTGAGAGGCCAGGCCCTCTCGCTGATTGCAGGACATAAAAAGGAGAAAAGAGCGACAGTTGCAACACTTGAGCAAGAAATATTAAAGCTAGAGCTTCAAATAGTTAGGAATAAAGATGACGATTTACAGCATACGCTAAAACTAAAACAGCAGGACTATAGAGACTGCGTCACAGAAGAGGCCAGGAATAAAATTATAGACACGCAATATCGAGTGTATGAAAAGGGCGACAAAGAGGGTAAACTCTTGGCCAGGTTAGACCAACGCCAGAGGGCAAATCGGTGGGTTCCGTCAGTTGTTTCCAAAACCGTGGAGAGGATCAAAGATCCACGGGGTATTGCAGAAACCTTTGCAGACTATTATACGGAGATTTACTCCGCAGGAAGGAAGTACTCAGAACAGGAGTCCTCGGACTTCCTGAAGGATATTACGCTCCCAGTCCTAACCGCAGAGGAACGACAGCTGTTGGATGAAGACCTAACGGTGGCTGAAATAGCGCAGGCCATAGGAGCCCTGAGGTCGGGCAAGGCAATGGGACCAAATGGTATCCCAATAGAATTATATAAACATATGGCACAGGTAACCGCACCCCATTTATTAGCTATGTTTGAAGAAAGCAAAGATACAGGCAGGCTACCACCAGATCAGAGGTTGGGAACAATAGTCGTTATACATAAAGAGGGAAAGCCCAGGGACCAGTGTGCGTCATACAGGCCAATCTAGTTACTGAACGCAGAAGCAAAAATCCTTGCAAAGCTGCTGACCCAACGGCTGCTTCCCCTACTTCCCGCCTTGGTCCATCCGGATCAATCCGAATTTATGCCTGGGCGTAACACGGCCCTAAATCTCAGGCGACTTCATGGCGTCATGGGACGCGCCCACAGGATTAGAGAGGAGGCGGCGGTGCTGTCCCTAGATGCACACATGGCTTTTGATACCATTGAGTGGCCATACATGATTGCAGTGCTCAGGCGAATGGGATTTGGGCCACAATACCTATCCTGGCTGGGCCTCTTATATACAGAACCCCGAGCACAGGTCGTGGTAAACGGAGAAAAATCGCGCATATCCTCTCTACACCGAGGGACAAGACAGGGTTGCCCCTTATCCCCACTTGTCTTTGCATTGATGTTGGAGCCGGTGGCGGCATGGATACTAAGTTGGTCGGAAGACTGGGAAGATAGGATCTCGCTTTACGCGGACGATATCCTCCTATAAGTCGCATCGCCCGAGCCTCCATAGCGAGAATATTAAACATCTTTGCTACGTTTGGAAGGTACTCCGGCTACACCATCAACTGGGCAAAGTCAGTGGTCTATGTTCTTTGTGGGCAAAGGCCTAATTTACCAGCAGACTGCGAGGCCCAGGTGACTTCGGAGGGCTTTAGATATTTGGGTATTTTTAGAACAGGAGATCACGGGAGATAATATGTCCAGAATCTGCAACCCCCTCTGGATCGCCTCAAGGATGATATCCACCACTGGCGAGCCCTCCCACTCTCAGGGTTAGGTAGAGCGGCATTGTTTAAAATGATGGCGTTGCCGTGTTTTCTGTATGTCCTTCAAAATACACCCTTTCCAGTTCCAGACTCATATTTCAATAATATAGATAGTATGGTTCGCACCCTGCTATGGGATGGGGGTCCCCCAAAGATTGCCCTCAGCAAACTGACGCGCAGTTGGTACGATGGAGGAATAGCACTGCCACACATCCAAACACACTACAGGGCAGCCCAACTAGCAACTGTCAATCAATGGGTGCACCAGCCACTGACGGAGCTAGCATATAAAATGGACCGATTGGTGATGCAGCCGAGAGGCTACCTTCACGCACTGTATACTGAACCACGGTGACTCTCTCTGGAAGGCCCGACGGTGGTAACGGTCTGACAGTGGCATTCGACGTTGGCCAAGCTGGGATGGAAAAATAAACTCACCAGGGCCACCCCCCTTTGGGAGTCCCAACAACTCGGTGCCTCGGGAATTAGAAAAAGCTTTAGTAAATGGGACCTAATAGGAATCTCAAAATTGGGGGGCCTACATATGGGGAGTAAAATAGTTTCGTTCGAACAATTGCAAAAGACTTATGACCTGGCCCAGACTGAGAACTTCCGCTACCTCCAGATCCAGCATGTCATACAAGCAGTGGTGCACCGGGGTTCGGAGCTTCCGGAATCGTCCCTCCTTGAGTGTAGACCTCTCGAGGAACATTTGACGCATAGGACAATTTCACTCACCTTTCGGAAACTAATCAATAATTTACCCAACACTCTCGCAGCCCTAAAAGACCGATGGTGCCAGGACATAACTGACTTACAGGAAGAGGACTGGCCTGAGGCTCTAGCCTCCCCGAGGGAAGTAGCCATTAGGGCCGGCTATTAGACTAGTTCAGCCAAAACCTTTACACAGAACTTAGATATCATGCACTACACTAGTAAAGATAGGTTGCAGGACTGACACACTTTGTAATAGGAGTTTCGGGGAGGTGGGATCTTTCTATCATGTACTCTGGACGTGTCGAGAGATTCAGGTTTACTGGCAGGCGATAGTATCATGCATATCGGGGGTGGTGGGAGAAGAACTTACACCTTCGCCCAAATGGTGCCTCTTAAATGTGTGGGAATACTCAAATCTGGGATGAGCAGATTAAACATGGGTTACCTTAGGTCTGATGGTGGCAAAACGAAACATAGCGCGCCACTGGGGGGCAATCCTCACACCCACGCTCCGGGACTGGAAGAGAGACATGAAATTGTGCATGGTGGCGGAGAAAACAGTCTATGTGAAGAGAGGGTGCCCGAAAAAAAGGGGGAAAATTTGGACTAAATGGAATGACTACAGGGGAAATCCATGTACCCCGCCTGTGGGAGAGACCGTGCTTTCCTTGATCCCGGCAGAGACTAATGTAAATACTTCAGGAATGGGATGATCAACTGAAGAGTGGCCTTGAAAAGGGCAGGGGTATACTCTGTACTATACTGTGATAATGCTTGTTTACGAGTATATTCTTGCTAATGTAATGATGTTATCTCTGCTCTGTTATAATAAAAAGATAAATAAAAAATAAAAAAACTAGACAATAAGAAACCAGATAAAAGCTGTGAAAGATCTAAAGCATAATTGATATCACATGAAATGTAAAAGCTTAAAACAAGGACTCGAGGACAAATTGGAAACCTGCTCCACAAGAAAAGAAACAGCCGACTCTAGGGCTAATTACCCTTGATCTTGTTCAAAAACGTAGAAGAACTTCATCACAAAAAGTGGGCAGTGTTCATAGAGACAGCCAGTAACAAACGCAGCAGAAGATATTGGCAAATGATTGCAAAAGGCAAGGAAAATTAACAGGCATGTTTGAATATTACGAAGACATCGTCTGCGATGATCAAACCATGCCGCTGCAGGAGCTCCAGGACCACTGTTCAACTGTTACTATGTATGAAGACAGAGGGTTATGTGCAGAGGGCTGGTACAGTCCTGTCAGTGGTGCAGCTGGTGCAGTGGCATCAGGGTCCAGAGGACAGGGGCCAGAGGAGGGAGGGGGTCCTATCTGCCCAGCACAATCCGCAGCTATTTTAAATGCCCCATGCTCAGATTTTTTTTTTTTAAAAAGCAAACTACCTAGGGGATGTATTTGTTTTTACTCTTTGGGGAGGGTGGTTGTTTTGCGAGGTAGAGGATTAAGGAGAACAGAGAGTAACAAGATGAAAGAAAGGGAGAGGGTGAAAGATAGAAAGGAGAGGAGGAGAAAAATTACAGAAGGGGATAAAGATGTAAAAGAAAGAGAAAGGAGATAACCAAGAGCAAAAGGGGCAAAGGAAGTGGAAGAAAACAGAAATTATAAGGCTCTCAGGGGGAGAAGGTAGGAAGGAGATAAGGTTGGGAGATATACAGACGAGGAGGAGAGACACAGAAGGGGGAAGGGAGGAGAGAGTGAAAGGGAGGAAGGAGATACAAGGAAAAAGTCAAGAGGAGGGGGAGAGATAGAAACACAGATACAATAAGGAACTTGGAGACCCATAAGCAGAATAGCAGTTATCTTCAGTGTAGAAAGTGCAGCGTCACCAGGGTATAGGCACTTGAGGGGCCTAATGTATCCCAAAGATGTATCCATTTGAACACCTCCCTGGGACAAAACGGGGCAAGGGGCCTTGTCTGCATTATCTCCCATGACACCCAGGTCATGGCACTGGACTGGTACCAATCTTTACATCTAAAGAGCCTCGACAAATTGGCTAATATGAAATTCCCAACCCCCAAATGTTTAAGGTAGCAGACTGCCAGATTCCTATCCAGGCAACAATAGTCAAAGCAATATCCATAATCCAGAGTACTACAAACCATATGACATAAAAGTGTAATGTACTAATCTATAGGAAAGGAGACAAATAAAATCCAAGCTCCTACTGCCTAATCAGTTTGCTGGATATCAATTTCAAAATATACACCAATGCATCCTGATTTATTTACAAAATTGGATGGAAACATAAAACATACTGACTCCAGTCCAGGGTAGAGTAAGAAAAGGCCCGTCCACTGGTGACCAAGTCCTGGTACTATTTCATCTAGATCTAGTAGAAAACCTCACGGTGCCACTATATTGGGTCTTCATCATCTAGAGCACAGCATCCAATATCATCAATTGTAAGAATGGATTAACTGATGAGGACAACAATAATGAAACTGTATACAAAGAACACAGTGCAAGTTAGATTCAAATTGAATGATAAACTGTCCAGCGATGTCAAATGCAACATAAGTGTAGAGCAAGAATACCTCCTGGTTCCGGCATTAATACATCTGTATACCAAGATATATACCAGGACATGTGTAATGCAACTTGCCGAGAACCAGTAAGAAACAGTTCGGATACCGATGTACAAGGATGATTCCATGTATTTAACCAGAACTCCAAGGGCAAAGAGACCGCTACTGGCAGCAGCTGAGCACTATTGTACAGAAAATCAATTGATTGTACACCAAATCAAGAATGATGGTCATCAAACAAAGAAATAGGAAATTGAAGAGGGAAAGTTGAAAGGAAAATCTGAAGGAAAATCTGAATGAAATTTCTCTCTGCTCCCCAGAACATGCCCTCTGCAACCTTACTGGCAGATGCCACCTATAGATGCATTGAAGATAGGGTGCATTTTAGCACAGTAATACATGTGATAAAAAGAGCAACTAGCCTCAGTATTAACCTGGTGGATCAATGATGTAAAGAGAAATTAACCAATCACAGTCCATCAAAGGCAATGCAGGAAATCTACAGAGAGGCTGAAGACTTTAGACTACTGGAAAATTTCAATCCATCCTGGGAAGATCCACTGCTCAGTGCCAACCTAGAGAAGACAATTAGAACAAACACAACCCAACTATAGTTCAATAAGCCTTAGAAAAACAAAACAAAATCCTATGGACAGCCATATTTTATTATCATGGCCATGAAAGAGTCTGGGATTACGTGACGAGATAAAATGATGATCTTTCATCTCTCTGAGAAAAGCTCTGCTATCACTGAAAGAATGACATCCTGCCTGAGACAGTGGTAGAAGAAGCAACCTGAATTCTAGGAATGTAAATCTATTATGATCTAAGACAGTATCCATCTCTAAAGTAAGGGGGTTAGTCCCTTTAGACTATTTGAAGACAAAATATCTCAAAGTGAGAAGGAAGACATGCATTTCCAACTGATTCATTTACTGTGTGAAGCAGATTGAGCTAATAAGGATACTTTGCATTTTCATTACAGATATCGCCCAATCAGCACTGCAACACAACTCAATCGACTGCCAGTTCATGAATGCAAAAAAGGCACTAAAACATCACTAGACGAGTGGGATGGATTCCATGAAATTTTAGGTGGGTAGAGTTTGCATAATGTGATACCACTTTTGTTGGGTACGACCTGCCCCCTAAGAGCCCTGCCCTAAGTGTTTTACACCATTGAACTTCCTGAGTTCACCACCAGAAGTGAATGATAGGAAGCAATGACATAAAAAGTGACAACATAGATGATGTAGGCTTCTAAGAACACTACCCAGGTCTCTACAAGTCGAGTTACACCATTCAAACTAGCACTTATGATCTACTAATTCTATTATTCCTCACTTTTGGTGAGGTCCATGGTAGGGGCTTAGTGATGACAGTGGGCTGTAGGTCACATTAATTCTACATATATGTTCTAAAGATTCACCTTAGGATGGACCCCATTCAGCCTTACATTCTATCACAGCTCAGCAAGATAAGAGTGCCCAATAAATACCCACTCTTCTATCTCCAGGAGTTCAGTCTGGCACTATTTTGTTAGCTCAAGGAAGAAAGCCATCTCTGATTTCTACTTTTCATTCCCTCTCCTTTCCAGTGATTGGGATACTGACAAGTAGGAGGTGTGGCAGTGTACCCGGTGAGGCACTCATTTTGCAACTAGACATTGTTCTCCTGAGAATCAAAAAAGGAATATCAATTTGATCAGTTGTAGTGCTGTATTGCTCATGAACAATGTATTCCCTTTCTAATGTCGCGGAGATGATCATGTTTCTACTATTGTGTGTAAAGTAGTCCATAGAGAATTTTTGGAGAGTTTAAAAGGTTCTACATGTAATGCCTTATTTACTCAAACCCAGACACACATTTTTTAATTTTATTTGTTTCATTTTTTAGGGCTGATAGATGCTCTGGAGTTACCAAGCTTGACTGAAGGGCTGACACTAAGGAAAATTAATAACTGGGAAATGAGCCAAGTCTTTAGAACCCTTTCAAACACGGAGTTGGTGGTGGTTTCCCAAAGCTGTAAAGAAAGAGAGCTCAGCATCTGACAACAAAAAAAATAAGAGATCTGCCATCATGGAGGATCTTTTCGATAATAGGCACCAATGCCCTACACTGTGCATAAGATTTTTTTTAAATGTTGCTTTTAATGTCCTTGTAGCTTTAAAAAATGGAATGCAGTGCCCCAAAAAAGCAAATGAAGTCTGGCCAAATATGGCAGCAGAGTGCGTAAAGACCAGCAATAGATGTGCACAGTGTTCCGAATAAGTCAGAAAGGCTTGGTCAGGTATGCTTGTAGACCCAGAGATAATGTTTAACACTAATACACTTGTGAATCAATTACAGCCTGGATTACTGTAAAACGGCAGGCAAAGAAAAAAAAGGCCAGGATTTTCCTGAAAATCTTAGGATGAAATTAACATGACAAAAACTTTGTTGGTCTGTGGTAGAGGGGCAGGTTTTGAGCAAACAAAATCCTTAAACTGTGTACAGTCTTATCTGGGGAAGAAGGAAGTCCAGCTTAAAAAGCCTGCAACTAGTGGGCCAGAGTAAGGGGGACCTCCAATAATAGCAACTCTGTCTTATCACAATTTCATTTCAGCAAATTTTAGTTCATCCATTGTGCAATTCCTGCCATTCAATCGTTAAAGTTAGTTTGGGACATATGAAGGTTACTGTCCATTTCTAAGATGATGTGAATGTCATCTACATATAATATTAAAAAAGGCTAAAAGATATGATCATTGTGGCTAATGAGGATGCATAAAGTTTGAAATGTGTCTGTCTCATTGAAGGGTCCTGCGGGACACCACAGGACAGCGGTCTAGCTGATAACTGGAAAGAAGGAGAGATACCTATTGTGCACAATCAGAGATTAAGGAAAAGATCGAGTCCAAGGCCTTGGGCCTTGCACAGCCTCATGCAAGTGGGATACAAGTGTTGCATAAGACAAGGTATCTAATGTTTGAATTGACCAACAATGTTTCTCTACCTTGATTTATTACTGAACCCAAATTATTCTTCATGCCATTTAAAGGCCAAAACCCAACTTGGGAGGCATCCGGACTAGTATTAGAATTGATGCCATTGGAAAGTTGATGATTAACATTCCTTTCCAGGTTCTTTTGCTACAAAGAGTAGTACTAACCCTGGAGTTGCTGAGTGGTGTAGAATCAGTGAGTGGTTTCTTGAGAAGAGGAATCTCCAGGGCCCTCTTCCGATTAACATTGGCGGGGAAACAGATAAAAGGAAATATTGATAAGATCCTGCACAGCAAGCATGATGGATTCAATTGCAAGGCAAATAAATGTGTGCAAGGCAGGGATCCAAAGGGGATCCAAATTTCACTGATGAAAATGTAGAGGTTTTCAACAGAAAGTAGGACAAATTCCGGGTTAGAGTTGTTCGAAGAGTATAATCAAATGCAGTTGGTTGTAAAACAAGTAATGGGAATTGAGATATATTTTATTTTATCAATAAAACAAATTAACAAAGCTTCACAGAGTGACTCAGAAGGAGTAATGTAGGTAATGCAGCACGCAAGCCGGAAAAAATGCTTAACCATTTTGAAAATCTCCCTAATTTCCCAAATAAAGTGCCTGGTGGTTTTAGAGTTATTGCTGATTCCATGCATCAAACTAGTAAGAGCACCAAAAGTGGTCAAGACACTTACAATTATGCTTGATTGCCATGGAACACCTCCATTTCCAGATCCAGATCAACCCCAGAATGACTCTACGCGGCACCCTCACTTACAGACCTCCCGGACCGCGTGCTGCATTCACCACAACCATCACAGACCTCATCGCCCCCCATGCCCTCACCTCCATGGATTATGTACTGATCGGAGACCTGAATTTCCACCTTGACAACCTCAGCGACCCAAACTCCACCGCCCTCCTGGACAAACTCGCCAACAATGGACTGAAACAGCTCGTCACCACCCCCACGCACAAGGCAGGACACACCCTCGACCCCATCTTCACAGGAGGAAACAGCATTTGCTTTAGCCACACCATGCAACCCCTCTGGACAGACCATCACTGCATCCATTTCTCCTTTTCGAAACCCACCGCACACAAGCCTACACCACGCCCCAAGCGCAGGAACTGGAGCAAAGTCACCGAAGAGCACCTCAACCCTGCCATCAACCGTGCTCCTCCACCCACCACGACCGACGCCAACTCTGCAGCCAATGAACTCCACAGATGGATCACCGAATGCGCAAACACGCTCGCCCCCCTCCAGAACTCCGACAGACAATGCCCCACGAAAGCCACCTGGTTCACCACCAACCTCCGAGAATCCAGACACACATGCCAACGACTGGAAAAAGCATGGAGGAACAGCAAAACCTCAGAAGCATGCACCACCTACAAAACCGCCATGACAGAACACCACCAACTCATCAGATCCATGAAGAGGAACTTCATCCAGGATAGAATCCTCTCGAACTCCCGCAACTCTTAGGAACTCTTCAGTATCATACAAGAATTCACCAAACCCTCCAGCGAAAACTTAGACGTCCCTCCCTCCCAGAACCTCTGCAACAAAATTGGCTCCGACTTCTATCACAAGAGCAAGACTCTCTACAACAACTTAAACAAACGGAACCAAGGCACCAACACTACACCTACCACCAGCACCGCCACCTAGTCTACCACCACCGTCTGGACCCCTGTCACCACAGAAGACACCCCTAAGACCATGAGGAGCATAAACTCAGGAGCCCCCACCGACCCCTGCCCGCCGCACATCTTCCACAGAGCCGCCGCCGCCATAGCACCCAAACTATGACGTACTATCAACTTCACCTTCGAAACCGGCACCTTCCCCGACTGAAAACACGCAGAAGTCAAGCCCCTCCTCAAGAAACCCTCCGCAGTCCCGACGGACCTCAAGAACTACAGACCCATCTCTCTCCTCCCCTTCACAGCCAAAGTCACAGAGAAGATCATCAACATCCAGCTCCCGAACTTCATAGAATCCAACTCGATCCTCAAAACCTCTCAATTCGGATTCCGCAGCAACCACAGCACCGGGACCGCCCTCCTAGCCGCCACAGATGACATCCACACTCTCCTCGACCAGGGCCACGTGGCGGCGCTCATCCTACTAGACCTCTCAGCAGCCTTCGACACCGTCTCCCACTGCACATTAACCACCAGACTCCACGGCGCCGGCATACAGGGAACTGCCCTAGACTGGATCTGCTCCTTCCTCACCGGCCGAACCCAAAGAATCAGACTCCCACCCTTCCTCTCCGAGCCCACAGAGATCAGCTGCGGAGTACCTCAAGGATCCTCGCTCAGCCCCACGCTCTTCAGCATCTACATGGCCCCCCTCGCTACCATCGTCAGAAAGCACGGACTCAGCATAGTATCCTACGCCGACAACCCCCAGCTCATCCTCTCCCTCACCAAGTAACCCGACATCACCAGACACAGCTTCCAGGAAGGAATGAAAGACGTCGCATCCTGGATGAGCAGCAGCTGCCTGAAGCTCAACTCGAGAAAACGCAAGTCCTCATCGTCAGATCCATCCCCTCCGCATGGGACAACACTTGGTGGCTCACCGCCCTTGGCAATCCTCCCACAGCCAAGGACCACGCCCGCAACCTCGGCATCATACTCGACTCCTCCCTCACCATGAACCGACAGATCAATGCAGTTTCTTCCACGTGCTTCAATACCCTCCGCAAGACCTTCAAATGGTTCCCCCCCGAATCCAGAAACTCCGTCATGGCACTCATAACCAGCAGACTGGACTATGGGAACGCCCTCTACGCCGGGATCAACAAATCTCAACTCCTCAAACTCCAGACCATCCAGAACACAGCAGCCAGACTCGTCCTCGGCATCCCAAGACAAGACCACATCACCCAGCACCTACGAGACCTCCCCTGGCTCCCCGTCGAAAAGATAGTGACCTTCAAGCTGCTTCACGTGTCAGCCAGATGCGGGTAGGTCCCGCATGAACCAGAGACTTCACTGAAGTTTCCCTCAATCGCTAAATCAGCGATCAGCCTGGCCAGTTACGGCTGTTGTATATTAATCCCTCAAAAGAGGTGCCTTTTCTTCCAGAAGGTATACATTTTAACCTCTTTCATTCACCACAAAATTGGACTACTCTTTGAGTCCAGACTTTAGGGGAAGTGACTTTCCTCTTGAGCTGTAGTTAGTCAAAGCCATCCCCTATGAGTAGTAGATGCAATTTAGGTCCTGATGAAATGCCTAGATCCTTTTGGACAGTATAGGGCATGAAACATGTCGACCATCCACACACCTTACACATTCCTTTAGACAGAAGCAGGTATAATTTCCCCCCCTTCAGTCCACGACTCACCAGTCGATATTTTAATGCATAGCACAAGAACCCTGTGAATGAAATTACCTTTGGGGACTCTTGTAGCTATTTTTAGATCACACTCACTTCACCCCACTTCTACTCACTACACATAAGCCCTCTCATAACACCCTTAGCTTTCACGACGCCAACCAGAAAAGAACTCCGGCAAAGAGCCCCCTCATGGGGCCCATTGGGCATTGCAGCGCCTGCCCAACGAGGAGCTGCCCTATGATGAAGCATGACACCCCTCGGGGTGTGTGAGGGCCCTTGCTCCTTATTGGAGCTATCCCAGTGCTAGTAAGCACTCTTATCCCAGCGCCTGGTTGATAACATTTCCCTCTTCCCTTTTTTCTTCTCCCTCTTCCGCCTCATAGGAACAGCATGCTCCTTTGTTTTTTCTTCAATCTGCTCATTCATGCCTACAACTTCCTCCGCAACACCGGACCCCAATACCTCAACGAAAGAATCTCCTTCTACGCACCCAAGAGATAACTCCGCTCTGCCGACTTTGCCCTGGCCGAAATCCCACGCATTCGCAGAGCCAGTACTGGAGGAAGAGCGTTCTCCTACATAGCAGCCAAGACCTGGAACGAACTCCCCCTCAGCATCAGACGAACCCCCACTCTGCAAGCATTCAGGAAGAGCCTCAAGACCTGGCTCTTCGGATGAGACGGAGCTGCACGAACCCCCCCCCAAGCTCCTTGAGACCCTCATGGGTGAGAAGTGCACTTCACAAATCCCTGATTGATTGATTGATTCAGTCAAACACCTCATTATACTGTGGAGATTAAGGGGCCGATTTCGATGTTAGGCAGAATTGCTTTCGCCCGACACCGACTCGTAAACGGGATCCCAACCGCCTGATTTGGATGTGGCATTTCAACATTTGCCTATGGGAGCATGTGTTATGGCCATATACTGGCCGTAGTACATGCTCCCATAGGGAAATGGGAGGGCGTGTTAATCCCTGCACCCCGTGGCAAGCACCCTAGATGCCTGCCACGGGGTGCAGGGATTAACAGGGGGGCACCATAGGTGCCCCCTCAGCCCCCAACCAGAGGCTGCGCACACAAGGGGGCTCAGCCGGTCGTAATTGAAACCGACGATGGAGGTCGGAAAGCCTCCGACCAATGGTCAGAGGCTTTCCGACCACCATCGTAATAGGCCCCATAGTGTGTAAACATAAACAATAGGCTATCTTGCCAAGGCAATAGCATCCAGAGCTGTAGAGACCTGTGTTGCAAAATTAAAAGCACCAGTGTGTGAGTCTGTATCAGACAATAAAACTGTAGAGGAAAGAGCTACCAAAAACTCTGAGCAGTGAAGTTAGAAAAGCAAGGCTTAAATTGAGAGAGGTGCTTATGATAAAGTTTGGAACTTAAAAATAGGCTATGTGATCTGGCCACACCATTGGTGCATGTACTAGATCAGAAGTTAATTTATCAGGTGTGAAAATAAGATATGCATTATGGCCTGCCTGGTTAGTAGCACAGGCAACTCTTTAAGGAAGGCCAATGGTGAGACAAGAGACTAGGAGGTTTTTTGCAGTTATAAGGCTTGGTGCAGTTAGTACAATACAATTTGAGGGATGTCAAGGAGAGAGACATAGTACTATGGGCTGGCCACACACATTAGCAGGGCCAAGGAGCGGTAAACTAAAACACACAAAAAAGGCTAGAGAGGTGGATATCTGAAATTTAAAAACAAGTATTTCAGCCTTAGTATATTAAGTTATTTGTGATAGTGAAATAAAGTAGTGAGTGGGATTTGCGCAAATGAAAATATGGCAAGTATGGTGGAATTTCCATGTCAGCAAATCTATTACAAGAAAGGATTTGTGGGTGTTCCCCTCTGGGTCCAGTTTTCCACATCTATACTGAGTTTTAAATAGTGAACTACAAAAATATCATGATCCAAAAATCAACTACCAAAATGCTGAGAAGGTAAGTCTGTAAACATAGGTATACGTTTGCTATACTCAACTCCACACACATGTACCTTCACAATATATATGTTGAGTTAAGTATAGCAAACTTATACTTATCTATGTTTACTTAGCTTCTCAATACTTTGGCAGGAGATATTCTGGTCATATTTATTTTGGAAGTTCAAATATTTTTGTATTTGATATTCTGACATGCTCCCTAGAGTCAAGTCAAATCAATACACTTTACTCAGATTTATACAAAAAATCCATAAAGGCATAGCATTACTACATATAACAATAACATTAAAGTGATAAAACAGTAAAACTGATGGTTTGCCTCCATGATATTAAAAAGAAATAAAAACATCAAGATGTTTTTAAAAGCTCATGCATTCAGTGCAAAATTGCAATACAGTTGTTTAAAATATGGACTCCATACGTATGCTGATTTTCATGTAACCAAGATACCAAAATAGTTTTAGGCACAAGAGTAAAAACAGGTCAACCACTGGTTTAATCTTTGTTGGAGCACAATCTTTCAAGATGGATCAGAAATTTGTGCCTCCTAATTGCAGTCTTAATGTACGTTACAATGGTGCAACAGGAATAGACATCTGGCAGGTTTGGTAGAAATTTAAAGGCCTCTCAATAATAAAACACGCCCTGTGGTAAAAATAGTGGTTGCAATACACGAAGTCTAATGTCTTTATAAAAACTGCAAAACAGCATGAAATGGATAGTCGTTTGTCTAGCTTTCCCATCAAAAGGGCACATTGGTAGATTTGCAGACCATGCCTTACGTTTAGGAAATACAACTGGTAATGTAAAAGCTGCAAACATGGGGAGCGTGGCTTCGCCTGGCTGCAAGATGGCCGCACATTGAGTGGGCTCTGCCGGCCGAGCAGCAAAATTCAGCATAATACAGCGGCCGGGGGGACCCAAAACTATGCTGATAAAGGAGATCAGCTCTCTTGATGTGAAGCTGGAGCTAAAACCTCGATCCAAGGCTTTTCTCCGACCTGCTTTGCGCTGCAAAGCGGTCAGCGGCCCGAGGGATTAGCAGCCTACCACGCAGCCTGCCCGGAGACAACCTGATCTGGGGATAGTGCGCGACTAAACAGGCAAGGCCACGCAGTGACGAGCAACCCAGAAGATCCCCTTGCTGCAGGAAAATTGCCGTGCGGAATACGGAGCTGCCGTAGGCGAGAGCTGCCACCTGGTTCTGCTCCCTTGTGCGACAAGAGAGTCCTGAAGACACCTGAAAACCCTGAAACACTTTTGTGGCTGTGCTTGGTGGGCGACACCCACCCTACGTACAGTTACCGAGAACAGACGGTAGCGCTGCAGAGGCGATCTTCCCTCCCCGAGGAGAAGTTGAGCTTGCCCCGCCAAGTATTACCACAGATGCCGCTAAACAACAACGGGATACCCTACGGGAGTGTGGATTGAGGAGAAAGAAAATGGGCAAAACTGATACCAAGCAGCCCAAACTTACATTCGATGGCCATCACCACACTTGACTGGGCGATGCCTCTCAGGACGGAGAGGGACAGAGCACACAAGCAGCGGGCACAATGCTCCCGAATGAGGACATCCGGTCACTGCTCATGGACGTTAAGACTAGCCTAAAAACTATTGATAATAAATTAGACCTCCTCATGGCTCGGCTAGATCAGGTTAAACAGCGGGTGGACATTAATGATGAGCGTATTACGCAAATCGAAACACGAATATCAGACTTGGAAGACTGGCAAGCAGAAGACATGCAGAAACTGTTAAAAATGGACAAAGTACTAGAGATAATAAGGGCTAAAAATGAAGATTTGGAATCACGCTCCCGCAGAAACAACATTCGTATTACCGGTATCCCAGAAAAACCAGCCATCAACAGAATGGAAGACTACCTCGAAAACCTGCAATCAGAATTATTCGGTAATGATCTATCTGCTGTCTTCATTGTCGAGAGAGCACTCAGAACTCTATGGCCAAGACCGCCGCCTGGGGCCCCAGCTCGCCCCATAATGGCCCGCCTATTGAACTATCGGGATCGGGACATTATCCTTAGCCATGCAAGAGAATGAGGAGAGGTGCGCCACCAGGGAAATACCCTCTCTTTTTATCCGGACTTAATGTTGGCAGTGCAAGCAGCGAGAAGAGAATTTCTACCGACCAAACGAGCACTCCAACAACTTGGGGTGAAGTATGCCCTGCTCTATCCTGCCAAGCTCGGACTCACACATAAAGGGAAAAAACACAAACATTCACAGATCCGGCGGCCACAATGACACTAGCCAAGCAAATCGGCAAGAGCAGATTTGCCTCATCCAAGTCCCCCCGCTCGTCAGAGGAAGGTCGTACTAGTGATAACGACTGAGAATGATGAAGCTACACTTTAAAAGACTGCAAACAGTGTGCGGAAGAGAGACTGAACTGTGGAGGTGGTTACTTCTGAGTGACACTGGCTGACGAGGCACAGTCAGCATACAAAGATTGTTTAAAATATGATGAACCTTACTCCCTTAATTCACCGCTCAGCCACCCTAGTCCTTGTGACAGGGTTGTACGTCAGGTGTTCCATGGCCCCATGGGATAATCCCGCTTTTCTATGTTGTTGGATTAATTGGGAATTGGGAGGCTGGAGGGAACAATGTCTCAACCTTATTGGGGGGTTGGAGTGGGAGAGGAGAGTTTGACCATTGCAATGTTTTTAATGTTGTGGGATATTTGGGGGGTACAATGAGGGAGGGACGGTCACACGAACCCGACTATCCGAGATGACACACAGACAGATTGAACCCAATACAGACTGCTCAGGCCATATTAGCACTAAAGTCGATCACGACACTGACACTGACGGCCAGGACTCCCGGGTACGAGTTAAAATGGGAACGAACATAGCTACATCTTACCAAGATGGTTAGCATCAGATGTCTCACTTGGAATATAAGAGGCCTGAATGACCATCGCAAATCCCGACTGGTGCATGCCTACCTGGTAAGACATAACATTGATGTATGTCTCCTGCAGGAGACACATATGACTGCTGGCACCGCCACTAGATTGCGAGACCGATGGTGAGGGGAGTCACACTCCTCACTGTACTCAAATTATAGTAGGGGAGTCTCCCTGCTGATCAAAAAAGATGTGCCGTAGCACACTACACAACTTTACATTGACGAAGAGGGCAGATACATAATTGCAGTAGGCAAGCTATACAAAAAGGCCATGACATTGATAGCTGTGTATGGACCAAATGTAGACAACCCGGAGTTCTTCCTGAATGTGTGGAGACAGGCAGCAAACTATGGCCCACGAGCGGTGCTCTGGGGGGAAGACTTTAATGTGGCACTAGAGGGGGCGCTGGACAGGTCTGGTGCACGACGAACACGTCCACGGGCGGCCGGGTCACTCAATACAATAATGTTGGACAGCTTACTCACTGACGCCTTGCGGCACGCCCACCCAGATACACGTGAGGGAACATGCTTTTCCTCCTACTGCCGCTCGTGATCACGTCTCAACTACTGGCTCATCTCCATGGATGCAATTGCAGAGACAACAGAGATCAAGCACCTCCCGCACACACTCTCCGAACATGCGCCGGTGTTGCTAATGCTTCAAATCCCGCAGATCATCCCCCGCGCTTTCACTTGACGGCTCCCCCCGAATGCGCTACGAGATGCAGCCTTCAAGGAGGGTATCCACGCAGCGGTCCCGGACTACTTCACGCGAAACGGTTGCATCACTCTCCACGTTGTGGGAGGCATTCAAAGAGGTCATACGTGGCGAGTGCATAGCGCAACAATCGGGGGTGCTGCGTTCGCTGCGAGGCACTCTCAGTAGATTGGAAAAGGAGATACGAAACCTGGAACAGGACTATTTTACGAACCCCAACCCCGATGTACTAGCTAACATTAGGGTGAAACTCACAATCTATGGGGAGGTAGCGGAAAGAGAAACAAACTACCTTGGTAGGGAGGCTCTAGCGCGTAGATATGGGGAAGGGGACCGCCTGGGGAAAACACTAGCTGGACTGCTGCGCAAACCCCATGCTTCAACATACATTGCCGAATTACGAGGACCCGACTCCCGGCTGATCTCCTCCCCGGCGGAGCTGCCGGAGGTGATGTCCTCCTTTTACAGCCGCCTATATGCAGCGGGAATAGAAGAGCATCCTGCGGCACTACGGGAGCTTTTTGACTCCATTCAGCTGTTATGGCTAGAGTAGGTGCACAGAGACTACCTGAACGCTCCGATCACATCAGAGGAGATTGCTCAGGTAATTGCGGGCCTGCCCGCTGACAAGGCACCCAGACTCGATGCACTTACGCCGGCCTTTTATAAAGAATATGCCTCTTTGCTCATCCCACACCTTATAAAAATGTATCTTGAGTCACTAAAGGTGGGACAACTCCTGCCCTCACTCAGAGAGGCGGTAATTGTGATAATCCTCAAATCTGACAAACCCACTGAGCTATGCGATTCATACCGCCCCCTATCATTAATAAATATTGATAATAAGATTTATGCAAAGGTACTGGCGAACCGCCTGCTGCCCTTCTTACCATTGATGGTCCACCCAGACCAGTCGGGCTTCATTCCCAGACACACCACATCACACAACCTCCGCACCATCTTCGCGGTTATGCACCATTTACACCAGGACATACAAGCGGTGGCTGCCTTATTGGACGCCACCAAAGCCTTCGACACACTCGAGTGGTCCTTCCTCTTCTCACTGCTTGGTCGATTGGGACTAAGCTATGAATTTATCTGGAAAATTTGCCTCTTGTACACCCTCCCAATGGCGCGTATCCGACTAAATGGCGGTGTCTCAGAACCAATCAACATCATCCGGGGCACAAGGTAGGAATGCCCATTGTCCCCTCTCTTGTTTGCTATAGCCACAGAACTGCTGGCAGCCAGGCTACAGCAGCATTATGCAGAGCGAGGCATTGGCTTCAAGTCCCGAGGCCTCATAGTGTCCATGTATGCTGATGACGTGGCTCTATATGTCCGCGATCCCACAAGTAATCTGGAACCGGTTATACGCGATGTGATACGCTATGGCGGACACTCTGGCATCCAGAATAACTGGTCTAAGTCAATCCTATTTCCACTGACAGATACCACCAAACCATACACAACTGAATACACTCTAAAATGGGCAGTGGAACCAGTTAAATATCTGGGCATATGGCTTAGCAGAGATACAGAGGAGGTATGGAGAGCAAACTACGGCAGTGCCATGGATTTGCTGGAGGCCCAAATCCAATTGTGGACTAAACTCCCACTGTCACTGGCGGGCCGCATAGCCATTGCCTAAATGGTCATACTGCCGAAGTTTCCGTACCTTTTTGTAAATATTCCAATCCCCCTCATGGCTCAATTCCTCAAAAGGCTACGATCCAACTTGATAACGCTTGTATGGGCGGGTAAACAACCAAGGGTGGCTACAAAAGGTTGGGCCTGCCACCCAGACTGGGAGGCCTAGGGGCACCAGACATGCAGTTATATGCACTATGTGCCCAAGTGCAGTTCGTCCATTACTGGCTACACCCTATCCCCTTCCAGCCCCACATAGCGATTGAGCATGACCAAGCAATGCCGCTGCCACTGTCAATTGTGGTATTTCAATGATATAAAGCCCCTACAGGGGAGGTTAACACCGTAGAGTGCCTGTGATGGGCGTGGGATGGCCTCCGCAAACGGGCCAGCTGACCGACCTTATATGCGCCCTCTATATCCGTGATTGCTAACCCCCTACTTCCACCACTGCAGGACAGAGGAGCTGCAAGACGTGCAGAGGTGCGCGGTATTAAGAAATTTGCAGATTTATACCCAGAGGGCAAGTTTCTATCCAGCCTGGCCGCCACAAGCGCGATTTCACAGACATTCTCAGACACGCTGCTGTATTATCAAATCATAGCACAATGTTGGGAAACTTCTGACACATTCCCCCGCCCACGCTTACTGCACTAGAGTATGTACATGCAACAGCTTCACCACGCAAACTCATTACCCGACTATACCTACTAACACAAAGTGCAACTGCAACTGACACCTCAGGGGCACGGACGGCGAGGGAAAAAGATCTGGGTTCTACGATAACAGAAACGCAATGGTCCTATTGCTGTGCCCAAATAGAGAAATTATCTCCCAACTACAGGCTACGACTGATACACTTTAATTACCTACACAGAACCTACCGTACACCAACACGCCTACACAAAATGGGACTGATTGTAGATCCGCGCTGCCGGAGGCTACTTTCCTACACTTAGCATGGTCCTGTCCTAGGATAGTGTTTTTTGGGGCGAGGGTATGCGGCACGGTGAGTGCTATCATTAGCGAGATACTCCTACCAGACCCTATCACTTGTTTGCTGGGCTTTGCTGGGGAGATGTAGACAACCACAGCTATGTTGCTCCTACTAGCAAAATGTAGGGTGGAGATACACTGGGGGAAGCAACTGGTACCGACGAAGTGGGCCTGCATGGCAGACATTTCCCATTGCCAGGAGCTGCAAACAACATACTGGGACATGATGCCCCTAGCTGCGCGGCCTAAGGATATTTGGGAACCTTTTGTGGCTTACCTCAGGCAGGGCGACACAGGCTGTGCGCACGCACTGAACGCAGACACTCCCCCCTAGATTGAAGTTAGGAGGGCCTGTTGAGACCAACCTGCAGTGGCTGTAATACCACTAGCCGGGCTTAGACATCATAAAGAGACAGGAGCGTTCATTGTCAGTATGGGTCAATGACGTTACAAAATCCATATTGTATAGATTGAGCATGCTGTCTTATATCGCATACAATGAGTACAATGATACAATGTAACGGGGTCCAGTGTGACTATGGGTGGGAGGGATTTGTTATTGTTTAAAAATCAATAAAGAAAATTTAAAAAAAATTAAAAGCTGCAAACGTAATCAAGTTAGATAGCATCTACCTTGTGTGTTAGTAACATTTATCAAGTAGCCTTAAATCCCCTGATGTATTGGTCCCATGCAATACCTCTGCAATACCTAGTCTTGGTTCTTTCTCGCTGCTCTCTAATAGCATCCCTTTTCCCCAAAAAGACGGTTTTAAGCTCTTTTTTACAAAATTGCAGGATGCCAGTGGAGACCAAGACACTAAGGTTACCCCCCAATTCCTGTAATATTCCATCCACAAACTGCAACCATGGGATTGTTTTGTGATGATCAAGTTCTAGACAATCTCTTATGATGTCTCTAGTGAACTTGGTGCCGTTTTTACTCCAAATACTATGCCACTTAGTCAAGGTACTAAGGTGAATGGAATCTTCTATGTATGTTAGATCAAGTTCCTTATTAGTAATGTAGGATGGGGTCGATTTAAGAAGTGCCAAAAGCCTGCCTAGGAAATGATTTTCCTGAATCTGAATCATGTTACAATTTGTTTTTTCCCTTACTGGTGCCCAATACAGTGCAGCTGGAAGGCATTTACTATTATATAATTTCACAAGCTCTCTAATGGGTTTGCTGCCTATTTTGTTGGCAAATCTAAACACCCCTTCGATAGATTCTAATGAAGTTTAAATTTGCGGTCTGAGCATGTGGTCCCCAATGTCTTCCTGTGAAAATAAAATGCCCAAATAATTGAAAGTCTTCACTTGCTCTAGTTTGTGTCCTGCGGCAAAATAGCTTTTGCCCTGTTTTCTCCCCTACCAAAGTCCATGGTGTATGTTTTTGTTAGTTTCAGTTTTATGTCTCTTCCCTCCATAAAAGTTACAAAGTTATTAATGAAGATGCCGTTTGCCGTCCAAAACAACAATACCACATCATCCGCATATCATAAAATTGGGGTGACATGGGAGCTTAATCCTGGGTGTATCTATTTTTACCCCCTGTAACAAACCATCCACCCAGTTAATGTATAATAAAAATGGGGCGAGGAGAGGACGCATTCCCCATTTTGCCCATAATGTACACAGGCTGTTCGAGCTGCAAAAAATTGTGAGAGGTGGCAGATGATGTCTGCTGGATCTCCCAAATCCACTAGGGTTTGCAACATTTTTGTGTGATTCACTCACTCAAACGCACTACTAAAATCTGTGAAACAGAGATGAATGCACTCCTGGTGTGCCAAGGTATATTTACTTACTAACAGATGCAGATTAATACCCTGTTCCACTGTGCAGATTTCCTTTCTAAATCCATATTGGGAATCTGTCAGAATATGATTTTCCTGGGTCCATGCTTCCAAACTGCCTAATATTACCCTCCCCATTATTTTTACTTTAGAATCTAGTAATGAGATTGGACCGTTGCATCTAGCGTCGGCTCTGTCCTTCCCCCCCCCCCCCTTTTAAATATAGGTACAATGATACTATCGCTCCAGGGCTCCGAAAAGTAACCGTTTGCTGCTGCGTTACAGACCTGGGTTAAGATCGGCACCCATAACGGTATACTAGATTCAAAAGCGTCAATTGGGCTCTGCCTGGTGTCTTTCCTAGGGAACTTTCATCTAGGGCTACAGTAACTTCTTCAATATCAATTGGCTTCACAGGTACAAACATCGATACATCAGAAGGATCTCTGATTGGGAGGACAACAACATTTTCTAGATTGAAGATCCCTCCAAAATGGGAGGTCCAAGCTTCTGGAGTGACTGAGACCTCAGTGGAGGGCATGTCATTATCTTTAAGAAAGGGGGAATTGATGATTTTCCAGAACAAGTTACTATCCCCAGTATCCGCTGCACATTCTAAATTTACCCAAACCTGGTCCTGGAGTTCCCTTTTCCTTGTGGATAGCACTAACTTATAGTTCCTTCTTAGCTTGTTCACTTTCCCCCTATCTCTTGGGGTTTCCTGTAGTATATCCTGTAGGATCTGATTTGCTCTAGAGCAAGCGCTATCAAACCACCTCTTGGCCTTTCTACTTTTCCCTGGATCCTTCACCTGGAGTTTCAATTAATCTACAATTGCTGATAAAATATTGTGAAATTTCTCCAGCAGTTGTTCACGGTTGATCCCCATTGAGTGCTGGTATTGAAAGCTTCCCAGTTCTCTGTAACTAGTGTTTCTGTTAGTTTTTCCTCGTTTATGCCTTTCCTTTTAAACGAATGCCATTTCTGCCCACATTTTCAAAAGGTAATTGGGGCCCGACACACATTTTATTATATGTCATATTAAGTGTAAGCTTAAATGGGGGGCGTGGCCAAGCCGGCGACGAACATGGCCGCCTGGCTCTGAAGCTCCGTTGAGCTTTCCGGCCCACTGGCATATTCCTGCACTCAATACCATCAATGAGCCCAGAACTTTACTGCACGCTGCGGCGGAGGATATGCTGAGTCCCCTGGGCTGACTCCGGCCCCGCTGGGTGCCCGCGTTCGGGAGTGACGGGCGTGGGGCGACGGCTGGACCGGCCCCCTCCCGGACGGGCGGGACTCGAAACCACCTGAGGCCGGAGATGCTGTTGGGGCCTGCGACTCGCGTCGGCCGCAAATGAGGTGAGAGGCGCTGCACCCCTTCCGGGACCTGTGCTCAGCCCTGATTGACGACAGCCTCCCTCTGCGGCGCGCCATCGGCCGTGGCCTGGCTCGTACCTGGAGGGCCGGCCGCGCCACGCTGCAGCGCGTGTCGGTGGTCCGAGCCGGGGCGCGCTGGGCCTCGCGGCACTCTTCCTGCTGCGGCGGGACTCCCGCGGCCCGCCTTCTGGATCGCATCGGCCTGGGGGCGCTGCTAGAAGGGCCTGGAAAATACAATATCCTCATGTATTGAGGCAATAATCTATGACAATATTGGGGTCTGCTGCCTCCGCGAGGGCAGTCCCCTCTACATTGCAGCACAATCTGTCCTTGATCTGCACTGATGCGCCGAGCCTGGCGGCTAGCTTCATGCGTGGGGCCCCACGCCGTCTCCACATAATTATTGCCATCACAGCTATTGCCCGCAATGCCTGATGACCCCCCATACGACTAGACAATTCTCCTACCTGCGTCACATCCCGCTCAGCGACGCTGGGGTCCCTCTTTATCCTACATCTTCTTCTTGAGTGCCTCATCACATAGCACCAAGGGAGAGGGTGACCGATACGTGCTACACCTTCTAAGGCTTGGGAAGCCGAGATAAAGACTCTCTGGCACGGCATGAGCCGTAAAGACCCGAAGCAAAGGACTTTGCCATTCGAGAAATTGGGTGCAACAGCTCCGCAACAAGACCCTACTATGGCTGAATCTGTACAAACAGCGGGGCAAGAAGATACCTTATCGGACACGGCAGCTTCCCTGCTCAGAGAGATGCGCGCGGGCTTTAAGGCATTAGACACTCGCTTTGATTCCTTGGACAAAACCATTTCGAATCTGGGTGCCAAGATCCAAGTACACGACAGACGGCTTGATGTGGCTGAGGCACGCATCTCAGACATTGAGGATGGGACTGCGCAATCCGCCAAGCGTCTAGAAAGAGTCGAGCGTATTTTGAAGGACGTGGCCATCAAAAATGAGGATCTCGAAGCCCGCAGCCACCACAACAATATACGCATTCTTGGCGTTCCGGAGACGACCCCCGCTGGCCGTATGGACCTCTTCGTGGAAACCTTGTTAATCGAGCTATTTGGCAAAGATTCCTTCACCGCTGGTTTTGTCATAGAAAGAGCGCACAGGTCTTTGGGCCCTCGCCCCAACCCAGGCCTTCCTCCCAGGCCTATTGTGGCACGAGTCATGAACTTTCGGGACCGGGACACGGCGCTCCGCCTGGCTAGAGACAAAGGGGACATCGCCTGGCAGGGCGCAAAACTGTCCTTCTACCCAGATTTCACGGCCATGGTACAGGACGCACGGCGTAAATTTAATGGAGTCAAGGCTGCTTTACGAAACTTGGGACTACGGTATGGCATGTTGTACCCTGCAAGATTAAAGGTCGACGTGGATGGCAGAGCTCGGATCTTCGAAAACCCGACGGAGGCACAGGAATTTTGTCGTGTTTATAAACAGAACAATCATCCCTCTGGCAGGGCGAGATCGGGCCCTTCCCCCCACACAGCGGATCTGAAGCGAGCGCCGAACTGTTTTCGAGTGCGGGCACAGGTTGACTCTGCATCCACTTTCATGGGACTAATTTCACTGTGACTCTAGGAATATGTTCTCAGATCTCCTTACATTGGCATTGCATTTAGCTGGTTGCTCACCGGGGCGTTGCCGCCCCTCATGGTGTATCCTTTGAGAATGGTTTGGTTAACTCTGGGGTACTGTTGTTTGAGTTTTTCATTTTGCTGTGCAATAATTTGGTACCTCACGTTATTCTTTTTGTTGGGATTGGCCGCGTCTCGGACGGGGTGCGGCTGGGGGGGGGCTTAACTTCAAGCATTTTGTCTCCAGGGACATGTTTGGTCATTCACAGTTATTGCTACTAGTTAACAGTCACCACATCGCGCAGTTGGCATTGATCTCCTGGATAGATGGCAAGAATTGGTAACATAGAGGGTCCCTTGGACCTTTCCCTAATCTCTTGGAATTTACGGGGCCTTAATGATAATAGAAAGCGTAGACAAGTGCTTCATTATTTGCTACGACACAATGTAGATGTCGCTTATTTACAAGAGACTCACCTTCCCAAAACAGACAAGGCACACTTCGGCTCCAGCTGGGGAGCACATAGATACTTTGCTAATTACAGTAACTACGCGAGGGGAACTGCCATTTTAATACACAAAAGAGTCCCCTTCCGATTTGGCTCCATGCTTAGTGATGAAGAGGGACGATACCTAGCGGTTACCGGGACTCTACTGGGCCGGAACGTTACCCTGCTTTGTGTCTATGCCCCCAACACAGATGCCCCTGACTTTTTTCATTCCCTCCACACACGCCTCATTCAGCTGCAGCCGCAGGCGTTGATTGTAGGTGGAGATTTTAACCTATTACTTAACCCTGACATGGATTGTACCTCCAAGTCTGCTGACACCAAGCTGCGCGCCCGCAGAGCACTTCATGAGCTGTGCGACCGATTCGCGTTGTTGGATATTTGGCGCAAGCGTAATCCAAACACCACAGAATATACCCATTATTCAGGCCAGCACAACACCCGGACGAGGATAGACTACTGGCTACTTTCCCCGACATTTATGGTTGGTGCACATCAGTAGGGACCCTCCCTAGGACTTATTCAGACCACTCCCCAGTGACGCTACATCTTAGGGTACCACGCCCAGAGGGCTTTGAACATCAGTGGCGTTTCCCTAGTCGTGCCTTACATGATGAGGTGTTCAAAGAGGAAATACGAGACGCCATAGAGGAATATTTTGCTGTCAATACTGGTTCGGTGGACACTTGGGCGGTATTGTGGGAGGGCTTTAAGGCAGTCATCAGGGGCACATGCATAGCTAAACACGCAGGTGTCCTTAGGGATCTGCGTAATACACTCTCACACCTAGAGCGTGACCTTAAGACTTTGGACGAAGCCTCCACAGATCACACCCAATCCACCTATGAGGGGAGGAGACTGGTGCTCCTGGAGGACTATAGGGAAGCAGCGGACCGGGAAATTCTATACCTAGGGAAATACCAGACGGCCCGACGTTATGGTGAGGGTGAGCAACCTGGCAGGGTTCTGGCCCAGCTACTCCGGCCCCCATATCACAAAACTTACATCACTGAAATACATTCTCCGGACGCGCACAAATACACCTCCACTGTAGAAATTCGGAACACATTTTTTGAATATTTCTCTATTCTATACTCCACCACTATAGGGAGCGACTATACAGCCCAAGAAGGATATCTAGATGAGATAGCCTTAGTGTACCTTGAGAAGCACATGCAGGATTTCTTGGCGGAGCCCATCTCGGTTGCAGATGTCTTGTTGGCCATTGAGACCATTCGTGGCTCATCGGCACCTGGGCTCGACGGATTTTCCGGCGATTTCTATAAGGAATACAAAGAGCTATTAGCTCCGCGACTCACAGAGGTATATGCAGAGGCATTGGAGTCACAAATTCTACCCCCCACCTTTAGAGAGGCAGTCATAATTCTCCTGCCCAAACCCGGTAAGGATCCCACACACTGCGGTTCATACCGACCGCTGTCCCTCCTCAACTTAGATTACAAAATCCTAGCTAAAATTCTCTCAAATCGATTGTCCCAACTGATGGAATTCGTCATCTCACCGGCTCAATCCGGTTTTGTACCACATCGTTCCACCTCGCTGAACCTCAGAACACTTTTTTCGGTCATTCATCGGATAAACCCAAACACCCCAGCAGCCGCCATTCTTCTCGACACGGAGAAAGCCTTCGATTCCTTAGAGTGGCCTTTCTTTTTGTCTGTGATGCGGCGCATGGGTATGCCTTTGGGTTTCATTGCTGCGACCACACTATTATATAATAAACCGACCGCTCGGCTGCGTCTCAACGGTACACTCTCTGGTCCTTTCTCTTTATCCCGAGGAACCAGACAGGGTTGCCCACTGTCTCCATTACTATTCATTCTGGCTATGGACCCCTTGATCCGTCACTTTCAGGAGCGTCACCTACACAGGGGCCTACAATTCAACACTGGCCCCCTCCTGGTCTCCTTGTATGCTGACGACACGATCCTTTATGTTAGACACCCTCACACTAACTTGCATGCACTAATCAGAGAAATCCTCCGCTTTGGTCGTTTCTCGGGACTGGGCATAAATTGGCACAAATCCATCATATTTCCGCTGACAGCCTCAACTCAACAATGGGATTGCGAATTTCCCTTAGAATGGTGCACAGACTCAGTTAAATATTTAGGAATACATATTCACTTAGATACCGCCCAAATCCTACGTCTGAATTATGGACAAGCAGTCCACGCGCTTACGACTCAGATAGAGAGATGGCTGAGACTCCCTTTGTCACTTGCGAGTCGAGTGTCAATTCTAAAAATGGTAGTACTCCCCAGATTTTTGTATCTTTTTAATAATATACCCATTCCTCTTACTAATGGCTTTTTTCAAACAGTGCGTACTCTATTATCTAGATTGATTTGGGGTGGGAAGCCCGCACGAGTCCGCTGGGATGTCCTCACGCTACCTTATGAAAGAGGGGGATACAGTGTTCCAGATTTAAAATTGTACTACTTAGTTGCCCAATGTAGCTATGCTCATTCATGGTACCACCCTGACGCTCGAATCCCATATCTACGGCCGGAGTCCGATCTCGTCTTGCCTGGCCAGCTTTCGGCCATTCTACCAGTAGGGTTCCCTAGAGACCCAAGGGATATCCAAACTGTTTCCTCAACAAGCTGGGCATGGAAGAAGCTTTGCCGGGCCATGGGTACTGACATACTTTATTCGTCGGCCCTGCCCATCGTGAACCCCCGCTTGATTCCAATCACAGAGGAACGATTGGTCCAGCGCACACTTGCCAAATTTGAAATTTCACGGATAGGGGACCTCTACCCAGATGGCCACATATTTTCCTTAATGGAAGACGCACGGTTCCACACAAGCACCATAATGGATAGGTTCATCATGGGCCGCATCCGCTCCGCCCTACGCTCTACCTTCTCCACTTTTCCAGTCGAGCCCACCTCCTTTCACCCCCTTACTATGGTGATAGAAAACGCAGACAGCATACATCTCACTTCCAAACTATACAAAGCATGTGCAACACTGAGGCCGGTTGATGACAGCAAGATCCGTAAGGCATGGGAAATGGATCTGGGCACGACAATAACAGATGAGCAATGGGCCGACTGTTGTTCGGTTACACATGACATCTCACTCAATAGCAGACACAAACTCATACACTTTAAATTCTTACGCCGTACGTATTTCACCCCGACATTGGCACATAGGATAGACCCCTCCAAATCACACAACTGTCGCAAATGCTCGGCCCCCCATGCCGATTTTGCACATCTCACTTGGACGTGTCCGAAACTGCAACACTATTGGGAAGGCATACACCACATGCTAGGGAAAATGACTGATCTTTCTCTGATCCCTACCCCCGAAGTAGCCTTGCTGGGTTATACAGTAAACTTCCCTAAAAAGATTCGGCGATTTGCATCACTATGCCTTCTGTTGGCAAAGCGAGAAGTGGCCATCCATTGGGGGCGCAAGTCAGCCCCAACTGTCCAGAACTGGCTACACAGTCTGGCGTACTGTAACGTCAATAGTGAAGTATACATAAGTGTTATGCCCAGCACTTCCCGCCCCAAAGATATATGGGGCCCGTATCGATTATACATTGAGAAACAGCGCCAAGACGCGAATTCGCAAGTGGAGAAAGGCTTTGTCCCAGAAGGAGTGGGATAGAGCTGATCCGCAACTGGCTCTGTTACAATGCCTTATTGCTGTTGTGTGTCATTACTATGTACAGATGTCTAGCAGGTGCGGACCACGAGTACGGCTGTTCCGGATTGGGAGTGGGTTTTTCCATTGGGATCCATCTATTGTTCTCTTTCTCTTTACACGTCAAACTGTAAATGTTGTGGTTTAATATTGCCTGGTAATTATCTCACGGATTGCCAATTAGGATACTCATTGACAGAAATGTGGTTGACAATGTATTCTGAAATGTTGGTGAACGACTTCATATGTATAATATCTTCGTATTTGAAAAATGGAAAATAAAGTGTTTAAAAAAAAAAGTGTAAGCTTAAATACCAAATGATTCTTGAGTACAGTGGGTTCTAGCGTAAGAGAATTGCACAAGTTAATTCATTTACTGAGATCATAATGTGGTCGATAGTAGAACGATGGTTGTTTCCATGAAATGTAGGCAGTAAAACTCCAGCTTGTTCTACTTCCTGCTCAATCAGTTCCATAATTAATCTATACATAAGTTCATTTAAAGACAGCTCATGGGGAAATGCATTTGTTCTTTCCCATAATAGTTTGTGTAGCCACATACTATACTAGAAGAGCAATTACATTTACTCATATTAAAATCACTCACCCAAATATAAATGTAATCAACGCCAGTTTTCTTTGCATATTGCCCAATTTCCTTATTCAATTCCAGGATAACAGTGAATTGTGTACTATTAAACACATTGTCATAGAAATTTATCAAAATGAGCTCATAATTTAGATCGATTAGCAGGTGTACCAGTTGATAGTAAGGAAAGCTTGTAAACAATCTTTTTTTATGGTTATGGGAGCTAAGGTTGAAATAAGCATCACCAGGCCTTATTTTGCTCACCCACAGCCTGAAGGAGTAGCATGGGTGAGCAATGAGATATAGCCTTCGATATAGAAATCTTCCCTGAGCAAGGCTTCTTGCAAGCTAATTATGTGGGCAGAGTTTATGAATTTCAGTCACCCGAGATTCCCTAATCTACTCTTTACCCCCACAACATTCCATGTTTTTAGTACTAGGTAATCTATGGGGTTATTCTCTTCACCCGGCCTATGCCCTGTACCACCTAGGCCAGTCTCTACTGCTAGGGCTTTGTCACAGATATATATCTCATTTATTTCCTCCCATCAATCCTGTTCATCTAAGCGGGTAACGGGGCAAATCTATTTGCGGAAATAAACCAGGTCAAATCAATATCAAAGTCAAATATTTTCTGGTACTTTTCCACCATGAAAAAGCTTATATATCTGCCATGATCAACAGCAGCAATATATGTCTTTCCAAAATAGTATGGGGGAGAACCTTGTAAGAATTGATGGGGACGTCTGTGGAGGAGAAATATTTTTCCCACAGAGAAATCAAAAAAGTTAACCAGTGCAAATTCAGTTTTGAGTTACATTTATGCTTGCAAAAATGTATACCTGTTATATTCCCTTATTGAGAAGAGGTTACTCATCCGAGTACTCTTGGGAACGTGACACTGACATGGATTTTCTGGAGAGTTAGAGTAATAACTTCTGAGACAATAAACATTTTTAAAGTTTCTTTAAAATTAGTATTAACTTTCCAACTTTTCCCAAAGTATTTAGTAAATCAAACACAGGTTACTCCTTATGTAAAAACATTTCCATAACCTGCTTAAAAATATAGAAAAATATTGATAAACAGTTATTATGTATCATACCTTTGCATGGTACGTATGGTCTCCATCTTGGAAGTTAATGGTACCAAAAGCATCAGTAGGACTTGTTTTAGTGTGCTTCTCTATAAACCATTCTTCATCCTCTCTATCTTGTGTACATGTGTAGACTGGCCAGCCATTATCTAATTCTGGGTGATCCCCAATGAGTCTCCCACAGCAACATCTGGAAGGATAGAAAGAACTGTCATTTTTTCTAAATCAGACATAAAATATACTCATCATATTTTTACCAAAAATGTCAGCATTTTCTGAATATAATTCCTCACACTACGAGTGTAAACCATGTTTAACAAAAATGATTTGGTATTAGCACTTATCTGACTTAACATTGCAGTAGTTTATATGGGAAAAGAAGATAAACAGTGATATTTCTTTGCCCTGTATGTGAAGGTCAAGGCTGTACACTAGCCTCTATAATGCTTGACAGGCTTTGATGTACAATATATGTCCCACCTTTTCCAGGATGATGCTCCATTATCAGACCAAAACTCCAAAGAGTCTCCAAAACATTCATTTCCATGGGAGACACTTAAAGACTGACTGGGCTGGGTGTAACTTACACCTGTGAGCAAGTTACATGTGTGTACGTTTATTGTTACACTTTCAAGTAACTTTGCTACATTTGGCTTATCACCATTTACAAGTGTAAGGTTACTCAAAAGTGTATACTTACATATTTACAAGTGTAAGTTACTACAGCCAAAAAGGTGCAATAGTCGAGCATCACACAATCACATATTGTCACCCACTGAACTGCAATATCCTCCCATTACAAATAATGAAAGCAGAAAGCATGGACTTAAAATAGAACCCAAGAGAAAAATATATATATATATATATATATATATATATATATATATATATATATATATATATATATATACACATTATCTGGTGGTCGCCAGTAGATAGTTATAGTTAGGACCTATTATCCATAGGAAATTCGTAACATTCTTTTCCCAATAACTTTGGCGCCGGTTGACGAATCTTCGCGAAATTTTCAAAACTTATGGCCCGCTCCGGTCCGCTCCTATCTTGAAAGTTTCGGGGTGATTCGGCAAGCGGGGGCCGAGAAAAAAGGGGGGTCCCAAAATGTGTTTTCTCCATGTTAATTCCCATAGGAAACTTTAGCCGCGGCTACAGCCCGAACTGCTGAACGGAATTACACCAAATTTGGCAAAAAGGTAGTGCTTGGTTCAGAAAGCGCCCTTTTTTTTAAATGGTGTAAATCCGTTCAGTAATTCCAGAGAAATTCAAAAAATAAGAGTAAAAAAATCAATTTCCCATAGGAAACTTTATGCAAGGCTACAGCCGAAACTACTGAACGGATTTACCCCAAATTTGGCAAAAAGGTAGTGTTGGTTCAGAAAGCGACCTTTTTAAAAATGGTGTAAATCCGTTCAGTAGTTGCTGAGAAATTCAAAAAATAAAAGTTTCGATATCTATGGCCGCGGTGGATCCGCACACCCTCCCGACCACGACCTTCATGCTAATTGTCTGTCAACACTCCAAACCAGGAAGTGTTGGCAGCCATCACAAGAAAAGAGAAAAAGAAACGCGAAAAAAAAGAAAAGGGGGCAGGGTAGAAACACCCTGACCCCCTAGGCCTGCTTAGGGAGTCCCACAGGGACCCCCAGGGCCCAAAAAAGCATTTTTTTTAAAAAAAAGAATCGGCAAAATGCGCGCCGGATTCGCGCTTCGTTAATAATTAGCTCCCGGGATGGCCAAGTCCCGGGGGCAGTGAAAAAAAAAGTGTGGGGGGGCCCCAATCCCCCCCACACTGCCCCGGGGACCGCCACCTCCCCGAGGCTTGATTAATGAGTTGCAGGGGGGCACGCAGCCCCCCCGCAGCCGCCCGGGGCTTGTTTTTTTTAAATTTGGGGGGCCTCTAAGGCCCCCCCAAGCCCCGGGGACCGCCACCCCCCGGGGCTTTCATTAATTATAATAGCGGGGGGCACACTGCCCCCCCGCAGCCCCGGGGACCGCCACCCCCCGGGGCTTCATTTTTTTTTTAAAATATACCTGTGTGGGGGGGCTCGAGCCCCCCCACACGCCCCGGGGACCGCCACCTCCCCGGGGCACTAATATTTAAATTTGGGGGCCGTAACAGACCCCCGAGTCTCGGGGACCACCACCTCCCCGGGGCTTTGCAATTGTTGGGAGGGGGGCCGCGTGGCCCCCCTCCTTGTGCCCTTGATGGCCCTGGGGACCGCCACGCCCCTGGGCTGGCTCCTGCAGTGTCCCGGGGTGCCCACCCCCGGGACACTGCTGTTTGCAATGACAGGGAAACCTGCTCTCGCTTCAATGAAGCAAAGCAGATTGCTTTTCCACAAGGGGAGCTGCATGTCAGCAGCTCCCCATGTGGAAAAGCAATTCCGGCTCCCGCAGGACGCGGGGAGCCGGCGGCACCGTGGGGGAATTGGGGACCCCCCACGGTCCCCAACGAGAGGCCAGGTAAGTGGCCCGGGAGGGGGCCACGCGGCCCCCTCCCTGTGTATTACAAAAAAAAGGAGAGGCCAGGCCCCGGGGGATGGGGTCCCCGGGGCCATATTTGGCCTGAGGAGGGGGCCACGCGGCCCCCTCACAAAAAATAAAAGGATGGCCAGGCCCCGGGGATGGGGTCCCGGGGCCAGAAGTGGCCCCCCTCCCCAACAAAAAATTATTAAATAAAGGTGGGCCCCGGGGGATGGGGTCCCCGGGGCCAATAGAGGCCTTAGGAGGGGGCCATGCAGCCCCCTTCCTATAAAAAACAATATGTGTGGCCATGCCCCGGGGGATGGGGTCCCGGGGCCGGAATTGGCCACGGGAGGGGGGCCCACGCGGCCCCCCTCCCATTAACATTTGTTTGTTTTTTTATAAGAGGAGCAGGCCCTGGGGGATGGGGTCCCCAGGGCACAAAAAAAGGCACACAGCCCCCCTTCTTTAAAAAAAAAAAAAAAGCCGGCATCGCGGCTAGGCCCCGCCCCCTCCCTGCAACACTCAGCAAACTCGCCCCCTGGCGCGTTTAAAGTTGGGGAACTAATTCCCCTTGAATACTGGGGGTCCCTGTGGGCCAACTAGCCCACCAGGTACCTCCAGTATGCACCAGGGAGCTGCATTGCAGAGAGGTGTTCAGAGGCCACGCCCCTTTTTACACCTCTCTGCAACGCAGCTCTGTGGCGCTTACTGGAGGTACCTGGTGGGCTAGTTGGACCCCAGGGACCCTCAGGATTCAAGAGGACTTTATCCCCCAACTTAAAATGCGCCACAGGGCGCGTTTGCACAGTGGTGAAGGGAGGGGGCGGGGCCTGAGGTGACATGTGTGCAAACACGCCCTGTGGCACGTTTTAAGTTGGGGAATTAATTCCTCTTCAAACCTGAGGGTCCCTGGGGTCCAACTAACCCACCACGTACCTCGAGTAAGCGCCACAGAGCTGCGTTGCAGAGTGGTGTAAAAAGGGGCGTGGCCTGGGCCACCTCTCTGCAACGCAGCCCTGTGGCGCTTACTGGAGGTACGTGGTGGGCTAGTTGGACCCCAGGGACCCTCAGGATTGAAGAGGAATTCATTCCCCAAATTAAAATGCGCCACAGGGCGTGTTTGCACACATGTCACATCAGGCCCCCCCCTCCCTTCACCACTGTGCAAACGCGCCCCGTATCGCGTTTTAAGAGGTAGTTTTAATCCCCCTGCCCTATTATGTACCAGGGCCTTACAGAGGAGGTCATGCTAATCACAGGGGTACCCCAACGCATAGTGTTCCCTAGTGTATGTAGGTGTTTTCACTGTATTCTAAGTGTCTTTTAGCATAGCACTGGCTCTGGTTAGTCAGAGTCAGTTACCACCAGTACCCGTCTGAAAAAGTTGTGGGCACAGGATGATTTTGGAACAAGGCGTCTTTCTGCTCCTCTGTTGGTTCTTTCTGCACATGTCTTGCTTCTTCCTGCACTTTTCTTCGGCTTTGTGGACTTCTGTTGCTTCTTTCGGCATTTCTTTTGCTTCTTTCTGTGCGTTTTTTCTTCTTTCTTCACATGTCCTACCTCTGTAGGCATAGTTAGAAACTAGCATTTGAAAAAACTTTGAAATTCACTGAAAAAACCATAGGTTTCAGGCACGTTATAGTTAGAAATTAGCATTTAAAAAACCTTTCAAATTCACTGAAAAAACCATAGGTTTCAGGCACGTTATAGTTAGAAATTAGCATTTAAAAAACCTGAGAAATTCACTGGAAAAAACCATAGGTTTCAGGGACAGTTATAGTTAGTTGGACATTTCACTCGTACAAAACCAGTGAAATTCCCCCGTTATAGATTAGTTCAGCTAACTATAACTCGCGCCCACAATGCACTGCTGATGACGTCACATATTACATCACTCATGACATGGTCAGTGACATCACTGATGACATCACTGATGACATCTCAAATGACATCACTGATGACATCATCCAGTGACTGTGTGTTTCTGTAAAGTTTAAATATGTTTAATCTATATAGGGAAAGGCGTATTGAAGAATGAGTGGGTGTATAAGTGTCTGAATGGATGATTTAGTAGGTGCGTGACTGACTATAAGTGAGTGATTAAACGTATCATACTGAATGCATGGGTTAGTGACTAAACTGTGTGAATGTCTGTATCCATCTGTCTGTTGGTGTGTAAGCGGCTGCATGGGTTTGTGAATAGCTACATGAGTGTCTACATGGGTTATTGATTGGTTGTCTGAGTATCTGTATGGGTGCCTGAGTGTTTGTGTGGGTGGGGTGTGTGTGACTGTGCATAGATGTGTGAGTGGGTGATTCACTGGGTGCATGGTTTCAAGAGTGCATCTGTGATGGACTGTATGGGTGGGTGAGTGTGTGTATGGGTGTGTTAGTGAGTGAATGTATATCTCAGTGGTACATGTGTGAGTAACTACATATGTGAAAGGCAGTATATATGTGTGTTGGAGTATATAAATGGCTATAAGTGAGAGTGTGTGATTGTGAGAGTGGCTGTATGGATGAGTGTGTACTTGTATCAGTGATTGTATAAGAGCGTAAGAATGTGCTAGTATTTGTATGAGTAAGTGAGCTGGTGTGTGTATAACTGTATAGGTGAGTAAATGGCAGTGTGATTAATTATTTGCATGACTGACTAGGTGTGTGAGTACCTCTATGGATGAGTGGCGGTGTGTGAGTGTCTATGTAGGTGTATGAGTGCATATGATAGTCCTGTACTGAGTGACCGTAAGTATGAGTGACTGTACGGGTGAGTGAGTGGATGTGTGTGTAGACCTAAGAATCAGTGAGTGGGTATGTAGTTATTGGTGTTGGAGTGTTTATGGTTTTGAGAATGGCAGTCTGTAATTTAGAGTGGGTGTATGAAAAGTTATATTAGGGTGTGAGAAGATGCATGAAATTATCACATGGATGATATCATCAGTGATGTCATCAGTGATGTCATTAGTGATGTCACTGACCATGTCATGAGTGATGTAATATGTGACGTCATCAGCAGTGCATTGCGGGGGCGCGAGTTATAGTTAGCTGAACTAACTATAACGGGGAATTTCACTGGTTTTGTACGAGTGAAATGTCCAACTAACTATAACTGTCCCTGAAACCTATGGTTTTTCAGTGAATATATATATATATATATAGTTTCTATGTTTAAACATTTAAATAGAATTAAAACATACCTATTTTGCAATAACATATTTTAATAACCTTTATGTTTTATTTAATGTCTATTTAAAAATAAATATAACTTAAATGTTTTAAAAAATGAATAATTTAAATGAATTTTATATGTAATGTGTTGAAATTTTATAGTGCATACATAAAAACATTTTACTTTAGGTGGGATGTTATTTAATAAATAATTCAAACAAATAATGTTCATTTATTTGATGTTGCATTTCTTAATTTTGTTCTACATTTAACTAATAAGTATTAATATTTATTCAACATTAAAATGATACTAGTTTTTCAAAATGTTAATAAACTTTTTAAATGTTACCTACATTTTACTGGTGGCACAGATCATTTAAAGTGATGTGTAGACTTAGTGAAACATAATCTAATTATATTTTATTAAAAATAATGCTACATTAATTTTTAAATTAAAAAGGTATTTAAAATTTGTAAAACAAAATAATAAATATGTTTTATATTTAGGTTATTTTTAACATTATATTACATATATTTATATTTTTAAATAATGTAATTTAATGTAATATTATTTACTATGGGGGTTTATTTTAAGTCCCTACTCCATTATTATCTATGGGAGGGTGTTGTAATACCAGTGGTTGGCCATGGGTGGTGCTGGGCTTACTCCAGCTCTGAGCTGGAGTACATTTACAACTGTATTGGGTCCTTGTTGGCTCTATTAACTTTAGAGGTGCAGTTTGTGAATAGGAATTGGCTTACTTTTGTGTGGATGGGTGCACGTCACTCCCTTAAACCTTCCTAACCCTTGCTAAATCCCTGCTTACTCCTCCCTGGCCATCTCCCATTTAGTAGGAAGTATGTACCCTTTTCCAGCCTCTCCCCCTCATCACACATTTTCTACTAAGAGGCCGATTACCATGTCGTTTGGAAGGGCTCCGGATGGGATTCGGTATTGCAGAATGCGATTCGGAACCCTTGTTCCCGACCGAATCGTACAGATTTCCCAACAATTTACGATGCCCAGAAACCGTTCGAGCAGTCTGAATTGGTTCCGAAAGGCATTGGGACAGTCTGAGTCTTCCGGAGCCAAATCATACAGCTCTATGGACACGGTTTCCGGACAAGCGATCACGATGACCGATTCAGACAGCCGTTCCAATTCGGTTTGCCCGAGACAAAACGGCTGCCGGAATCGGTCTTTGGGGGCCCGTTGCGGGCCCCCCTTCATCCGGAGACGTACGGATGTAGCCCGTGGGGGTACCCATGGGACCCCTCTTCCCAACCATGTACAATGTGGCAGGTATGATGGGGTGCCTGTCACAGGGTCCAATGTTTTCCTCAACCACCCCGTTTTCCAATGGGAGCCTGTGTTCTCGTTCGGAACACTGGCGCCCATTGAAGTCAATACGAGTCCGACCGAACGATGTTGAGAAGCATCGTAATCGGCCGTCCGGACTTGCAGGACCCGAATCGTTTGGAAACTAGTCCGGACCCGATTCGTTCGGGAGAGTTTCCAAATGACATCATAATCAGGCCCTAAGTAGTAAACTTATATGTCCCAATAGAAAAGGTAGATGTGTGAAGGTGAAGATATGTTTGTCAAATGCATTTTGTAGTAAATGTTACTATTGTGGTACTTCTTTGTTTACTACAAAAGGCAGCTTGTGAATTAGGCCCTAGAGGTTTTACCATAAATTTAGACAAGACCAGAATTCCACATTTTGTAAGAGCAGAAGTCAAATGCAAGTTTTAATTTGGATTGCTGTGGTGTTGAACAAGCCTGGTTCCAATCTTAACTGTGTGCCATATTTTATGGCACCGGGAATGGGAATTCTGGAATCTATGTAATGTGTGTGGACGTTAAGAACAATGTGAGGGCTAAGGTTATCCTATTGTCAGTGTGCAAGCAAATCCCACTTCACTACCTTGAGTATTTCAGAGCAAAATATTAGCATCCATTTTTTAATGGGGAAAATTGTTTCAGATTTCAATTCACTTTAGCGAGTCCAGATTTAACCGGAAGCTACTATCATTGATTTTCTTTGTGAAAATGGTAATTTGCTTGACCTTTTTGTCTGCACTGAACATCCCTGATCTTTATGAGCTATACAAATATAGCAATTTTCCTCATACCTGTTTAGGCTACATAGGCTCGGAGAAACCAATCGATAAACTTAGCAAAAACAGACTCTTAAAATCAGAATAGTGCAATAGTGTGGAGGTGACTGTAGATGTCCTTGAAAGCTGGGATCCCTGTTCACAATGAAACATCTTTGAAAGCAACTAGTGAGGTCTTTTTCAAGGGTAATCTCACAGAAGTCCAGAAGTATAGGAACATGCAAATTGAGAAGAAGTGGCAGACCTTAAAAAACAAAGAGAATTTGACAAAAGATGAGAAGGAGTCTTTCTGGATAAATAAGCCAATTGCCTTGCTTTTCCTTCAGAGCACCTGAACAAGGCTTCAAAATACCAGGACACAACATGAACACTCTTCAAAATAGGACTCTACACACTTTAGAATACCAAAATACAATGTGAACAGAGCTCAACACTCATTTGCCAAGTAAAGGAGAATATTTGTTGCAGCAAGTTCCCATATATCAAATGGCAATAATGCACATGTAAAATAAATGCATGTAATAAATGTATAAACACAAGAAAGAATGCATAGAAAGATAACTGCATGTACACAAGAATAGATAATTAGGACTTGGAATACTTAACTGGCTTTCTTTCTTGCATCACCCTGCCAGCACGACTGGGGAACGAATTGACAGTCTCAGCACGCGCTCTCAACCCAGAAAGGGGTCTAGGCAGTGCGTCCACTCCTAGAAGAGTTCCTGTCTAAGCGCCAAGAGGTCTCTGTCTTTATACTCTTACTAACACAGAGAGAGGCTTCTAGAAGTTCCCCCTCCTTTCATTTACACAGTAGGTGCTGGCTGCACTCTCTGCGTCGAGGTCACTCAACGGAGCTGACCAGTCTCCAATGAGAGCTGAGACAGAATTCTTCACTTTCTCATCCTTGGACACTGTACACCGCCCACACTGTCTGCTCTAGCAGCTTATCTCTCCCGCTCGATGAAGTGAGAAACATAAACAATCTATGTGCAAGCAAGTAACCAGAGCCTGCCTGCCTTCGCAGCTGAAAGGCAGGATCAGACAGGCACAAGATAAAACTGTGCTCACAAATGTAGTTAATCTCATAGAAACAAAGAGACAGGAGTATACCCGTTAACCCAGTCGAGACCCGGGTAAAGTATGCGCACAAAGAACAATGTCTCAACTGGAAATTATTTCACAGGGCAAATTCAAAAACATAATTATTCACAAGGAGGAATGGAAAAAGGGAGACCCAAAGAAATTCGTAGAGAAACAAAGGTTCTTATTTGCAAGTAGTTATAACAGCACAACAGTACATTGGGATCACTGACAGAATATCGACGACCACAATATCGAGGTCTCAAAATATCGGGACCTAAATATCGAGGTCAAGAATATCGACATCCTATCTACATCATGGTAAGTACAAAAATATCGAAACAAAAATATAGTTGTTAAAAATATCGATGTTAAAAATATCAAGGGTTTTTTATGTCTAAAAAAAAGTAAAATAAATTAAATAATACATATAACTTAAAAATAAATATTTATAATTATTAGAAAATGTTAACAATTATAAGTAACAAATATAATGTAAAAATAAATTAAACATACATATATAAAATATAATATATATATTTACTTAATAATTATTAATAAATCATTAATTTAATAAATTATAAAATGTTAGAAATGTATTAAAAATTATAAATACATATATATATATATTTTTTTTAAACAAACAGTCCATAATCGGTGCGCACTTTGCTCCGCTGGTGCATGTGTCGAGGTCAGACCATGCCTCGCAGTAATTTCTTCAATCAAAATAAGGCACTACACTCCAGAAGTCGTGTGATTTAAGAAAGTTTTTAATAAAGCATAGTTACCGCCACCATTACCACCACCAAACGTTTCGACCAAGAAATGGTCTTTGTCACGGTTATGTGAGTCCTTTGTCGATTTTACCCTTTATAGTGTTAGTTTATGTTCCCAGTTCCGATGCATTCTGGGACTTGTATTTTAAAACGAGTCACATTTAATGAATTTAGATTGTACATTCGTCCATATGTTCATGTTGGCACTCTAAAAATATTTCCCAAATATTATAGTACACTTGTAGTGTTTAACGAGTATTTAACTTCTCAAACTTTATTTCTTTTTCAATTTGAACAAACTGTATTAGCGCTTTTGTTATGCGCATGACAGTATCGTCTGTTTTCTATTTGCCTATTCTAGGTTCAGTACCTATTTCGAGCATATATATACACATACACCTGTAACATAAAAATTTTAAAATATATATATTATAAATTAAAATATTAAAATATTTATTAATTTTTAAAACTACATTTTACACTACATTAATTACAACACTAAGGATCGTGTTAGATAGCGGAGGTGAATACATTACTATTCCCACTCCATCAAATGCAACAGTAGTGAAAGTGTTGGATAGCGGAGGGGAATAATTTACTATTCCCACTCCAGCGAGTGCAACAGTAGGGAAACTGTTGGATAGTGGAGGGAATTAATTTACTGTTCCCACTACAACGAATGCAACAGTAGGGAAAGTGTTGGATAGCGGAGGGTAATAATTTACTATTCCCACTCCAATGAATGCAACAGTAGGGAAAATATTGGATAGCGGAGGGGATAAAATCAGTATTCCCACTCCAGCAAGTGCAACAGTAGGGAAAGTGTTGGATAGCGCAGGGTTAAAAATTACTATTCCCACTCCAGAGAGTACAACAGTAGGGAAAGTGTTGGATAGCAGAGGGGAATACACTACTATTCCCACTCCAATGAGTGCAACAGTATGGAAAGTGTTGGATAGCGGAGAGGAATAATTTACTATTCCCACTCCAATGACTGCAACAGTAGGGAAAGTGTTGGATAGCGAATAGGAAATAATTACTATACCCACTCCAGCGACTGCAACAGCAGGGAAAATGATGGATAGCGCAGGGGTAAAAATTACTATTCCCACTCCAGAGAGTGCAACAGTAGGGAAAGTGTTGGATAGCGGATGGGAATAATTTACTATTCCCACTCCAGCAACTGCAACAGTAGAGAAAGTGTTGGATAGCGCAGGGGTAAAAATTACTATTCCCACTCCAGGGAGTGCAACAATAGGGAAAGTGTTGGATAGCGTAGGGGAATAATTTACTATTCCCACTCCAGCAAGTGCAACAGTAGGGAAAGGGTTGGATAGCGCAGGGGTAAAAATTACTATTCCTACTCCAGGGGGTGCAACAGTAGAGAAAGTGTTGGATAGCGGAGGTGAATAATTTACTATTCCCACTCCAGCAAGTGCAACAGTAGGGAAAGTGTTTTGTATAGCGCAGGGGTAAAAATTACTATTCCTACTCCAGCAAGTGCAACAGTAGGGAAAGTGTTGGATAGCGAATGGGTAAAAATTACTATTCCCACTCCAGGAAGTGCAACAGTAGGGAAAGTGTTGGATAGTGTAGGGGAATAATTTACTATTCCCACTCCAGCAAGTGCAACAGTAGGGAAAGTGTTGGATACTGCAGGGGTAAAAATTACTATTCCCACTCCAGGGAGTGCAACAGTAGAGAAAGTGTTGGATAGCGGAGGTGAATAATTTACTATTCCCACTCCAGCAAGTGCAACAGTAGGGAAAATGTTGGATAGCGAAGGGGTAAAAATTACTATTCCCACTCCAGGAAGTGCAACAGTAGGGAAAGTGTTGGATAGCGTAGGGTTAAGAATAATATTCCCACTCCAGTGAGTGCAACAGTAGGGAAAGTGTCGGATAGCGGAGGGGATTAATTTACTATTCCCACTGTCGTGTAGCTCCTATAGTACCCCTGCAGGACCTGCGCGTTTGGATAACATATACTGCGGGCTTGGTGGCAGACTGACTCCGTGCACCCCCACCGTATACGTTAGCCTAGTTTTGCATTAGCTAGCTCGCAGTGCCACTAGTGTCTCCTCTTATCGGGGAGAGATTAGTTTCTGGCAACCTTAGATCATGACAACCCTGATTCCCTCAGAATCGTGGACACAATGTACTCCCTTTCGCTCAGTCATTCGTGCTCACTTATTCGGTTTGTCTCAGAGAGTTACACAGAATAAACAGTCAGGCGTTTCAATAAGTATTTATTGAACAGTTGTTATTCTAGTGTAAAATATATGTGCTGCGGTAACCAGCAGACAATAGCAGAGATATATTATCAGCAGTACGATAAAAGCGAAGGGATAGAACAGTTCTACCATATTGCGATAATCATGAGTACATACATGAATATAAAAGCATTATGCAAGTGCGCGTACTCCTACGATGCCTACCTAGATGTACCTGTGTGTACCTAGCATATGTGTGTACGTCTTAGAAGCTAAGAGCCAAGAATCCTCCTAGGATTTAGTCGAACCCCAATACCTGAATAAAGAGAGTGTGGGACCCCGTCCTGGTCTCGAGTTGGACACCCGTCCGGGTTGTGTCAGACCACTGTCAGCTTGAGCGACTGCATGCAGGAGCCTCAGCGTCTCTGGTCAGTGTGTCAGCATGGAAGTCTCGGTTCCCTCTGTCTTACCGGGGCAAGATGTGGTGTATTTATACCCTAAAGAGTCTCGGTCCTCAGGATGGTTTGTATTGGACATGAGGAAGACGTCAGGGGTGAAATTTGTACATACATATTATGCTGGTGGTGTATTCTTAGAGCGCCATGCATAATTAATGAGTACAGTGTGGGTCTGTGTTTGCAAGAACCCTGCTGTATTCAAAACCACAGGATAGATAACGTTCAGCCCTCGGAGCTCGTTGTGTACTAGCTGGGACCAATGTAGGTGAAAGATCATGCCTATATAAGGAATCATGACTGTAATAGGACATGTACAGTTGTGACCATAATTGGGCATATGTGGCCATGACCATAATGGGGCAAGTACGAATATGACCATATTAGGGTAAATATGAATACGTCCATTTTAGGGCATGTACGAACGGGTCTACTTTAGGGCCTCTATGCGGGATATAACACCCACTCCTCTTAAGAACTGGATAAAAATGACCATACTTAAAATCTGGACAATTTAAAAATATTTTTTAAAGCAAGTAAAAACATGGTTCTAAAAAATCGTTAAAAAATGAGATGCTAAATTTTTTTTTATAATTCAGCTATTTCTAAGTGCCACTTTTCTTAAAAGGTCAAAAGTCTCTCTATAGAAGTTGCATTACCATAAGCAGGAGAAGGCCATGCTTTTCTCAAGCGAAAGTGTCAATGTAAGAAAACTGTTCCAAATTTAGATCGTTTGTTTTGAAACGAGTGAAGAAGCCGAATTCTTTCCCAGGACGCGATGAGCCAATTCGAGATTAAATGTCCTGGCTGGGAAGCTCAATATTATCGGTGTCAGCTGCTGTAGATGACAAATCCAACGCCTCACAGAGAACGTCAATCGCACATAGATGGAATTCAGCACTGCCAACAGTCGGTGCTGCGTCAGCTTGTGCGGCAGTTGTAACCTGGGTGCCTGCGGAAGAATCACTTAACCCAGCAGGAGCGAACGGCACCTGTGGATTCTCCAGGAATGCATTCATCAGAATCGGATGCCACTGAGGACAACGCAGAGCGTGGGCCTTTATGGGGTCCAGCATTGCATCCGTGTCGAGAGGCAGGGCCGGACTGGCTACCGGGCATTTTGGTGTGCTGCTGAGCTGGGGGCTGATTTCACTGCGGTGGGGGCTGATTTCGTTGATGGGGACCTGCGTGAGCTTCGAAATAAACAAAACAAAATGAATGTTTTTAAGCACATGCAGGTCCCCATCAACGAAATCAGCCCCCAGCTTGGCAGCACACCAAAACGCCCGGTAGCCAGTCTGGCCCTGTCCGGAGGTGCATCTGATGGAAATGTTAGACAAAGATCCAACATGCATTCTTCTCCACAAAACAGGCATCGAAGAACAGGTAAGATGCAGTCTACCTAGACTGGTCTAAATGATAGAAACCAGGATACATTGAGTTCTCGCAGGCAAGAAATGCCCAGAAGTTGTACCATGTGTTCACGGTATTTCCGCTCCAGGAGCGTGTTTACCATTCCCTCGGGAAGTGGGCCGTCCATTGCGTAGCAGCAATATCACAATCAGGATTCCTGCAATTAGGAACAAGATGAGCGGGAATCCTCCAAATACGCTTCCCAATACGGAGTGTATAAAATTTGGGATTACTCCGAGGACTGTCTGAAAGGTGCTTAACAGTCCGGACCCTATGGTCTTAAATAGGTGTACAATTCCGCTCGTATCTGACATATTGAAGATACGTCCCACCATTTCTGCGAAATGAATGGGGCAGTTTGTACGTATGAGTGCCTGTATCTCGGTCGAGGTCCTTGCAACTTGAAGTTCATAGGTTTCTCGAGCGGAGGTTAAGGGCACGGGGTGCTGTACAAGCATGGCTTTCAATCTGCTCAGAGTATCAAACTGTATAAAAGAAACATTCAGCGAAGGCCATAGCGGCGCCTCCTGACTGTGTTCAGTGGCGGAAACAATACTTGCATACAGCAAGTAACCCTGGAGTTAACAGTGACTAGATATGCGACTCCCGGAAGCATCCCACAGCAACCTTGATCATTTAGCATTACATAACTCCCATTCGAGAGCAGCTGGAAAACCGGCTTGATCATGGCCGCTGGGGTCCCTGACATGTGACGAGATAAGTTCGCCACTGAACCACTGCAGGCTCTGTGTAGAGAAATATCCTGACACATGAGAGAACCGCTCAAAGCGTTTTTGCAGTTTGTACCACTCAGATACACTTCTCGATCCCCATTCCGGCATCAGTATCTATATGGTAACTTCCAAGTTTCCTTGATGTATCCCTTACACATATTTGCCTGCCTGCCTTTGCTCAAGGCAATATTGAAACTGAAACGTAGTGACCGGCAGAGTGATTTGGCCATGAATTAGCCATTCTGTTGATGGTGATTCGGCTACAGTGAAAGGTAGCCTTTCCAGTTTCTCAATACGCAACATTGTATATTTGGCTCCCCTTTGTGCCATTTCTGTCTGTTTATCAGTTAGATTGTATTCTGAAAACAGAGACGTGGTGTTTACAAAACGCCATGGCACATAGCCTGCACGCAACGATTGCAGTGTCCAGCTTAACATCATAATAGAACGTAGCTGAGATTGCCCGTGTTCTAACAAGGCCAGATCTTGTTCTAATATGTCGATCGCCGAGGACACAATGTTGCCTAAGGAGTAAATCCTGGAGGTCAAAGTTGTTAACCCATTATCCACCACAGCTAATGCCTTTTCTAAGTTAATACGGTCTATTTCCCGTATCCTTTCTGCGGCCTCTTGTTGGGATATTTTCCAGTTTTTATTATAGTAGGCATATAGGCCTGCATATATTAAACGTTTCTGATGTAGTTTCCTGGGTCCTAGTAGAAAATCTCTAAGATCCATGTCAGGTGTGAATAAGGTCAAGTGGTGCTTCACTTCTGTCAGTGTTGAGGTCTCTAGCCAATCAAGGCACAACTTCCCAACACTATAGGATGTCACTACCCCTGGGTGTTGTCTTTGTACATAGAGTGGGTCTGGCCTATGGATACTAAACCCTTCGGTTGTATTCATAAGTCTCTGCTGACATTTGTTTGTGTCAATGGGCCAAACCAGCCATGCTGTCCAATCAGGATCTGATCTGTTGTACTGGAAAATGTAATCTAATCCTACCCCTTGTGTAGTTGAGTTCTGCCCCCCACCCATCTGCGATGGTGGTGGAAACCCTGGTGTGTTCATTTCCTTGCCTTTGGCTAATCCAAGACAGGTTGTTTGTTGCACAGTTTCATTCAGAAATAATATCTGCTGCGGAATGATGCATGCTCTAAAAAGTGCTTCTATTCCCTGGACTTGCCAGTCCCTAGAACCCCAGATTGATTTGGAATCTATTGTGTCTTTCCATAGATCGAAACCCTGTTTAGACAACTGGTCCAGAAAGGATGCAGAGTAAATATGTTTGGTGTTTGTTAACATAATTTTCTGAGCTGAAATTTTTGCCACTTTATAATAAAATGACTTCGGGTCGGATGTGTTAAACCCTGAGAAGTATGTGAATTTCTGTGCAAATGCTAGTGAACTACCTTTTGGAGGTGTTGGGCAGTGTTCCCACTGGTGGTACTCAAATACATTTCTACGTGTTATAGATTTGTGTAAGAAATGATGACCATATTGCTGGTAACAGTACAATGTATCATAGTCTGAAGTACCTTCTAACATTTCATTGTTCGGAAATGCAGCAGTTTTTTCTAAATCAGACATCATAGCATTTACAGTTCCAGTGTCCCAATCATCAGAAAATGTACTGGCGGTAATGAAATCACTTAAAGGAATTTTAAATACATGTTTTAGCTTTAAAAGTTCAGTCGGACCGAATACATCATAATCAATCTTATCCCATACTATACCGTCCGGTATAGGAACTGCTGTAATGTTCACTGAAGACAAGTCTCTTGGTTCACGATGTGAGGACTGGTGTGGTTTTAAAATCACATTGACTCTTTGGGCTGTAGAGCTTTGCTGGAGGTATCGTCCATTAATAAGCATACTAAAAGTTATTATTAAACCTAGCCAGAAAATGAAAAATAAAATCCCAGTGATCTACCATAGTTCTATCCAAGGTGACACCAGGTAAGTCTTTCTAAAAAAGTTTAAAAAGTCATTGAGTTTCTGTTGGAGTGATTTTTTGGCTGGCGTCGTTTCCGGTTCGCTTGCATCCAGCGAAAACGTATCAAAGTTCATGAAATAGCCAGAAGCAGTTCGATCAATTGTTGGAATTGCATCGGGATTTGTTGAAATCGGATTTTGCTCTTGACGAGGCATATTGACGTAGATGTCTGTATTAGGTCTGATTGCAACTTGGTTGTTAAGTTGATTTTCTTCTTGTTGAAGTGAAACGAGTTCCATAGCATTGTTGCTTAGTCCTTCATTCCGTACAGGTGGCTCTTCAAACGTGATGAGTCTTTCTGTTTGAACTTCTTGGATTGTAGCGAGAGGAGGGCGTCTGCTACTGTGGAGTCCACGAGGCCTACTGTTTAGTATCGGCCACATAGTGTGGTTTGATTAAGTCAATTGAGACTAATCTTTTCTCCTTTTTCCGGCAAGAGGTGGCAGAAGTACAGTTCTTGTGCCGTGGATTGCAAGGACCGGTACAGGCTTTCTGTAGGATGGCCCAAATTCTTTTTTATCAGCAATCTTCTCTCTGACCAGATCCCCGATTTTTGGGATCCAGATAGGTCTTGCCGTTACTGCCTTGACTTCCTCAGTGGCGGCCTGTTTCTGGAGCACGTTACTTTGTTGTGTCCTGGATTCATTTAGATCCTGTAAAACAGCCAAACGATCACGGATATCAAATGGTTTTTCATCCGCCACTGTGCCTTCACAATCAAGATCAGGTACCCACATTCTTGTGCCAAATAGGACCTCGTAAGGAGTGACACCTCCTAGAGAGCTTCTTGGCTGGTTATTGAGCGCGCGCTGTACCCCATAAAGGTGATCGACCCATCTACCGCCCTTGCCTAATACCCTAGCTGTTAAAGATTGCTTTAAGTCTCGGTTTTTCCTCTCCACAACAGAATTTCCCTCTGGATGGTATGGAGAGGAGTACCGCAATGCTACGCCCTTTCCTTCCATGGCCTCTTTGTAAGCCCGAGAGCTAAACGCCGGACCACGGTCAGAATGTAACGTGCCAACTGCGTATGTGCCGATAAAGACTCGCAAATCTTTTATAACAGTTCGAGCGTCAGCCGAGCGCTGAGGCCAAACCCATAGGAATCTAGAGCAGGAATCCACTGCAACCATGATATATTTCTTGGACCCATCAGATTGTAGGGGTCCGCAGTGGTCCAAATACACACATGCGAGAGGTTTGTTTGATTTCAGCAATGGTGTCTGTGCTGGGCGTGTTACTGTGGAGCCTTTTATCTGCTGACAGATGTCACATTTCAAGACATAGGGGCCGATTCCGATCTCGGCCGGAAGCGCACCTAACACTATTCGTCCGGAAAAAATCCAAGCCGAACGCGTGTTTCCCGACCGGTTCGAACAGTCGTCTGAACAAGCAAGTACGATGCGCATAACTGCTCAGATTCCGACCCAGCCGTACGTACCCATTCCAGCTCCTGTTCCCCGCCCGAGCCGGATCCGTAAACACCGAATCGAGTCGCACGGAACCAAATATACAGCACCTTCCGGCCGGACTAGTACGATGTGCCTTCCATACGCGCCGAACCCGTCGCTACGTCCGGCACGTCAGAGCATCCGGGAGAGCTGCACATAAGCTCCGATTCACGCCACAAGACGATCCACGGCTACGAGACGAACAAGCCAGCGACGAGTACGAGTTGAAGCCACGAGAAACCCGAACAAGACGACCCAACCATGAATCCCATCGCGCAAGTCCTACCAATACTCTACATCTATTACCGGAACCGGTACGGACACGTACGGCGCAGATGGTAAGTCAAACACCCACTACACAAACAAACGACACGTACCCGACATATGTCACACACACATAGGGATGCAGAAATGACGTACACTAGCAACAGCCGAACCATAGGGGCGGGATGGCTATCACCAATGCCATACACACCCATAGGGGCCTGATGGCTACCACTACCACCACCCCAACTCATGTGGGCCTGGATGCCTGTCACTACCTGTCACTACTACCATCCCCACTCATAGGGGGATGGATGCCTACCACTACCACCACCCCTACTCATGGGGGCCTGGATGCCTGTCACTACTACCATCCCCACTCATAGGTGGATGGATGCCTACCACTACCACCACCCCTACTCATGGGGGCCTGGATGCCTGTCACTACTACCATCCCCACTCATAGGGGGGTGGATGCCTACCACTACCACCACCCCTACTCATGGGGGCCTGGATGCCTACCACTACTACCATCCCCACTCATAGGGGGATGGATGCCTACCACTACCACCACCCTACTCATGGGGGCCTGGATGCCTACCACTACCACCACCCCTACTCATGGGGGCCTGGATGCCTACCACTACCACCACCCCTACTCATGTGGGCCTGGATGCCTGTCACTACTACCATCCCCACTCATAGGGGGATGGATGCCTACCACTACCACCACCCTACTCATGGGGGCCTGGATGCCTACCACTACCACCACCCCTACTCATGGGGGCCTGGATGCCTACCACTACCACCACCCCTACTCATGTGGGCCTGGATGCCTGTCACTACTACCATCCCCACTCATAGGGGGATGGATGCCTACCACTACCACCACCCCTACTCATGGGGGCCTGGATGCCTACCACTACCACCACCCCTACTCATGTGGGCCTGGATGCCTGTCACTACTACCATCCCCACTCATAGGGGGATGGATGCCTACCACTACCACCACCCTACTCATGGAGGCCTGGATGCCTACCACTACCACCACCCCTACTCATGGGGGCCTGGATGCCTACCACTACCACCACCCCTACTCATGTGGGCCTGGATGCCTGTCACTACTACCATCCCCACTCATAGGGGGATGGATGCCTACACCACTACCACCACCCAGTCGCGGCTCCTAGAGGGAGTTCCGCCGGGCGGTGACATGGGGCGGGGGAGGAGCAGGGTGGGGGGTAGTAAAAAACGGAATCCGGCCGAACCGAGGTAAGTTAGCAAATAATTAAATAAAACGAATTTCGTAGCACGCGCTGCATCGCCAAATGCGATGCAGTGCGCGCTACGAAATTTGTTTTCTTTAATTATTTGCTAACTTACCTTGGTTCGGCAGTTCGACTACCCCCACCCTGCCCTCCCCCGCCCCACGTCACCGCCCGGCAGAACTCCCTCTAGGAGCTGTGACTGCCACCACCCCTACTCATGGGGGCCTGGATGCCTGTCACTACTACCATCCCCACTCATAGGGGGATGGATGCCTACCACTACCACCACCCCTACTCATGGGGGCCTGGATGCCTGTCACTACTACCATCCCCACTCATAGGGGGATGGATGCCTACCACTACCACCACCCCTACTCATGGGGGCCTGGATGCCTACCACTACCACCACCCCTACTCATGTGGGCCTGGATGCCTGTCACTACTACCATCCCCACTCATAGGGGGATGGATGCCTACCACTACCACCACCCTACTCATGGGGGCCTGGATGCCTACCACTACCACCACCCTACTCATGGGGGCCTGGATGCGTACCACTACCACCACCCCTACTCATGGGGGCCTGGATGCCTACCACTACCACCACCCCTACTCATGGGGGCCTGGATGCCTACCACTACCACCACCCCTACTCATGTGGGCCTGGATGCCTGTCACCACTACCATCCCCACTCATAGGGGGATGGATGCCCTACCACTACCACCACCCCTACTCATAGGACGGGTAATGCATGACACAACCAGCATACTCCAACATAAGGAA